>JAKSZU010000001.1:166495356-166917856 GCA_026018925.1 Tupaia tana
ACAAAAAAATATTAGTGGGACCCGGGCATAGTCCTTGGACCTTGACTCCTTCTATAATACTCACACTATCTAGGTTATTTTACACTATCATGGCTTTACATACCATTTATATGCCAATAATTCTAGTGTTTAACTCTTCAGTGAAATCTCTCCCCAGACTCTAGCTGTGTGTAAATCCTTTTGGTATTTCCTATTAGATATATATTATATAAATAAAAATCAGTATGACAAAAATTTTGTTCCTGACTCTTTCCAAAACATCTTTTCCTGGGGACCAGCAGATGGCTAAGTAGTTATATCACTGGACTGCCACACGGCTGGCCATGGTTCAAATCTGGGACCCAATGGCTTGAAACTCACACCTGATACATGGGCATGTGAGCCAAAGATCATGGGAGGAGAATGGAGGAGAAGAACTGTGGCATGGCCATCCCTCTGGGGGATGATTTCTCACTTTCCCTCTCACTGTCTCTCTCTCTCTCCAGCGAGTGCACATGCCCTAATGCAAAAACCTCTAAAAAAAAAAATGCTTTTCATAGTTTCTTCCAAATAAGTAAATGATAACATTATTTTTCCAGTTTCTGTGTCCAAAAATCATTGACGTCATTGTTGACTATATTTATTTTCTTTCCTAATATTAGAATGCTTAATGAATTGTCAGCTCTACCTTCAAAATACAGCCAGGATGTCACAACTTCTTACATTTCCATTTCTGTCACTTTGATCTACTTCTTCAGCCCATCTTCTTTTGCTTGATAACTTCAATGGCCTTAATATTTTTTCCCTTATCACAACCTTATTTACTACCCACTGTTCACAAAATACCATGAGTAGATACCCAGCTGTCTTAACCACCATGCCACCTGCCAGCCTTATATGTGTGATACTTAGTCCTTAAGTAACCTGTTGTTAATATAAAATGGTATTAGTAGCTCAAAAAAGTGTTTCCAGGAACCAGAAAAGAGATCACTTGTCCTTACTTGCTTTGGCAGTTTTTGGATATACATGAAGTAATTTTATCAGGTTCAGTATAATTAATTAGGAAAAAAAGAAACTGCCCATTGTTGGGGTGTATGTAACCTCATTCTGATTAGGCAGAATTGAATCACCACAAATCTTTTGAGAAAACTGGGTACATTAGAGAGGCTGTGCTCAACAAACTTCCTGGACTTGAGATATGGAAGGAAATAATATGTTTTGTTTAAAAATGCTCTTTGAGCATGCTATAATAAAATATAAATTTTATAGAGATTTTATGTCAGTACTTATTTTCACCAAAAGAAAACCCAGTTTATTAATTGACTTTTCTTTTTAAAATTTTATTATTATCTTTATTATTTTTAAAGTTTTGCTAGAAAGCACGTGTACTCACTGGCCATTGGGGATGGGGATGAGCAAGCAAGCCACTGGGTCTGGACTTGAACCACAGTCAGCCATATAGGACTCTAGCACCTTAACCACCATGCCACCTGCTGGCTAAATTGACTTTTCTTAATGGTGATTAAACTGATGAGAGACAGACTCTTATTGCTGATGTAACTAACTTTACTAGAATGGGTAGAAATAGAGGTAGATTGTGAACATTTTAAAGAGCCTGAGTTTGGCCACGGATCAGAGAGGTTGCAGCTGATATTCTATCAGCCCTTCAAGAAGATATACTAGAAGCCAGCCAGTTTCTCCAGCCTTCCTTCCTAGGAATAGGGAAGATGGAAAAACCAAATAACCAAGCCTTCACTCAGAAGAAGCCATTTAAAACACATCTGCCCTGACCATAACTACCAGGCAGGAGAGTATGCCTTGCCCTTAAACATTTAAATAGAGATGGGGCTGAGCAACTGGTGTCACTTCCATCTTTTCATTCTGTTGATATTCTTTCCCAAATGGGCCTCCTTTCATTTCTTTAACTGCCTGTTATCAAGAGTGCTTTGTCTTGATGGAAGCATGCAGTGAGCTAAGAGTGAAACAGTTCTCTGTAAGTCACTGAAGCAAGGTCATTATTGCAACTGTTGAGCAACTGGGCAATAGTGGAATATTGGCCAGAAGAGGGAAAAGAAGGAAATATTTGGGGTAAAAAAAATTAGGGTAAAAAGGAAAGTGTTGAAAAAGTGCAGTCCTAATGTGACATCCAAGCAGGTATGTTTAGTAGGCCATGGAATGGGACATCGAGAGAGAGTGTTGGAGGTATTGGCAAGAGAGTGAAATCTCACTTAGTAACCACCTATTTATAAATTTAAAAAATTATTAGTATTCAGCTTATAGATAGAAGCTATATGACAGTGTACAATGTTTTTATGTGAATGGTGCAAAAGAAAGTGTAGTAATTCCCAACTCTTTTTTTTAAATTAAACTCTAAGCAGATAGCCGAAAAATTACTTCATAATTTTATAATAATATTATAATAAATTAGTTTTGCTTATTTTTTAATAAGTGCATTTAATGCTGATATTTCAAAAGTGTTACCTTGACTAAACAACTACATATCTGAAACCATAGTTCAGGTGGATTATGTCAGCAGATTTCAATGGAGTATTTGGCATGCATATTTTTTTGAGCAACTTTCATTATAATGTAATTTTTCTCGTTTCGCAACTGCCTATGTATTATAGAAATCAATTTTTAAAATTTTATTTATTTTTACCTTTTTTAGATTTTTGCCATAATGCGTGCATATTCACTGGAGAAAGAGGAGGGAAAGTGAGAAATCACCCCGGAGGGAGATTGGCCACACTGCAATCCATTCTCTTTTATTCTCCTTTCAGGATTTTGGGCATGCAAGCACACATACCTGGTGTGAGATTCAAGCCACTGAGTCCAGGACTCTAACTGTAGTCAGCCATGTGGAAGTCCAGGACAGTAACCACTATGCCACTATGCCACCTGATGGCCCCAGAGAAACCGTTTTTTTTTTTTTTTTTTTTTTTTTTTTTTGAGAGAGAGATTTTTGCTATATAGCACATGTACTTGCCGGAGAGACAGAGACAGACAGACAGACAGAAAGTGAGAAATCACTCCCGGATGGGATGGCCACACCACAATCTCTTCTCCATTTTCCCCATTCTTGGTATGCACACACATGTGCCCCGAGTGAGTTTCAAGCCACTGGGTCCAGGACTAGAATATCAATTCTATTAGACCCTACAGTCGGAGGGTACTACTCTGCTAAGGGATGTGAACTGATTTCTACACCTTATCAAGAGCACACTGACTTTACCAAAAGTCTTACAGTGCTCCAGAGGAATACAGAGAAAAAAGACCTTCAGGGAAAGCACACATTGCCAACAGTAATGGAAGGTATGGATGTGGGTGTGGACCTCCCCATGTTTGATAACCTTGCAATCAGTCAGGTAACAACAAGCCTGAAGTGAAACCTTATGAATGATGTGGTTGGTTATGGAACGCAGATCAGTAACTCCAACACCTGTGATGGGTCTGGTGCTGTGACTGTGGAAATGGACCACCCACTCCTCTAAACCATGGCCCTTAAAAATTAACAAGCAAGGTCAGCAGGTGGCATGGTGGTTAAGGTGCTGGACTCCCACACAGCCAAGCCTGGTTTGAGTCCCAGATCTGGTCGTTTGCTTATCACTTTCCCCCTTTCTCTCTCTCTCTCTCTCTCTCTCTCTCTCTGGTAAGTGTGCATGCACTATAGCAAATAAAAAAAATACTACTACTACTAAATAAAATTAAATAACTAAATCTTAAAACAAAACAAAACAACTAATGAGCTACTGGCCCCAGTGTGCCTCTCTGCCTTACCTTTTTTGACAATGCTTTATTGTTTAGCAAAAACAGTTCAGTTGGTTTTCAGGAATTTAAACCTCTCATGGGAAGCCAGCTAGTTTTAAAGATACTGATGTTTAGATGATCCAGGTGACATTATAAATAACAGAGCTCAATCTTACAATCAGGGGAAATGATGTGTTTAGAAAGTAAATAAGGTCTATTATGTTCAGTGGGAAGGCTGATGTGGATTATTCCCATTATACAAGCCAGTACTGGTTTTTCTTGAGTAATCATCCCATTTATTCTAGAAAATTATTTTAAATTTTGAATAAAACCGTTAGGTTCTTCTAGGAATCTAGCACATCCTAAAATGCCCGATGACTAGGGCCAACTCTCAGCACTTGTAATATTATGTTTGTCTATAATAGTATGTATTAACCTTTAACTAGAAAAAAAAAATTCCTTCCAGACTGCGATGTTAGAACTGAACCACTTCATTCTTCCTACAGTGCTTGGTACTGTCTTTTAAAAATAAATCAAGAGGGAAACCAGCAAATGGCATAGTGGTTACTGTGCTGGATTCCCACATGGCCCAACATAGTAGAGTCCTGGACCCAGTGGCGTGAAAATCACACCAAGTGTCTATGTGTGTGTGCCCAGGATCCAGGGAGGAGAATGGAAGAGACAGGTGGCATGGCCATCCTCCCTGAGGGGTGATTTCTCACTTTCTCTCTCACTCTTTCTCTCTCTCCAGTGAGTGCACATGCCCTACAGCAAAAACCTCTAAAAAAGTAGAATAAAATAAAGAATTGACCTGAGTGTTAAATTTGAAAAGAGGTAGTTACGTAAGCTACAGGTGAAAAGAGAAATGACATACCATACCTCTCCTTCATAGCCTGGCTTGCTTCACTCAGCAGTGAATCTTCCATATTCATCCCCTTCCTGTCAAAAGCCAGGGTGTTTTTTTTTTATTTTTTTTAATTTTTTTTTTTATGACTGAATAGTATGATTGAAACTGATTGACTAAAGGATATAGAAACACAGTACATAGATGAAAATACCAGATATAGTGTGTGTGAAAGAGGAGGGTCTGAGGAAAGACATTTAGAAGAAAAACAGGGAGGCAAAGCATTAATGGGACAAAGAAATGTGGTATTATCTGTTGAAGATATTTTATAGTTTTATCAATTGTACTAGGCAGAAATGTTCACCAGTTGAAATATCCATTTTGTTTTTTTGAGAGGTTTTCGCTATAGGGCGCGTGTGCTCGCCAGACAGACAGAGACATAGAGACAGAAAGCGAGAAATCACCCCCCAGGGGGGATGGCCACGCCGCAATCCCTTCTCCTACATTCTCCTCTCGGAATCTTGGGCACGCATGCACACGCACCCGGCGTGAGTTTTAAGCCACCAGATCCAGGATGCGAACCGTGGTCGACTACATGGGAGTCCAGCGACGTAGCCATTACGCTAACTGCTGGTTCCTGAAATATCCATTTTGTAAGATAATGTGAAAGAATGTATAAAAATAAATGAAATAAAAATGAAAAAAAAGAGAAATGACATGAAAATTCATGAAGTCCTACTGGCATATTAACCCTCGAATTCACAAGTTAGTATGCTAAGCTTTATCGAGATGGAGTCCTTATCATCATCACAACCTAATCATAACCTAGATTGGAAAAGTTGTGCAGAGGAAATTTCAGCATAAAAATGGAATTGTTTCTGACTGAAAAAAAAAGAAATACTGGTTTCTAGATCACAAGTTTATTGAAATTACTAGAAAGTGAATCTGTCTCTGGGAATAAATATCATATATTAAGAAACCTCTGAAGCTGGGTTCACGTCCCAGTCTGTCATTCACCTAAGTTCCTGGGTGGACCCCTTTCCTTAGCTGTGAAATGCTTGTGTCTGGAGTTCCCCACACTCAGATTCTAAACACTGACATCTAGCGGGAGCAAAGCAGATGACATGCGTGGTTACTGACGTCTTCTTTATCACAAGTTTATGAGATCTGTTCTAACTCCTTCCCACTTTTGTTATTTCCAAGTGAACACTGACTTGAGATCAGGATGAGCGTGTCTTAGGTTACAGCTCCCTAGGTTGCTGTAGGAAAGCTGGCCAGCAGCTGTTTTCTTCTAGGCATGTGTGAAGCTCAGTGCGCCAGCAGAGAAGGAAAAGGGGATCAGTCGAACCAGCATATGAATTGGAACAAATTCCAATCTTTCAGATTTCCAATCATTAGAAATACTTTTTACTTATGTTATGCAAATACTACTTTATGTAACATTAAAATCCAGATATCGAATAAAAATAAGTTAAAAAGTTATAATTTGATCATTTACAAAATGTCTTTTTTCTCAAATTCAGATACTTCTAGCATTTGGAAGTATAATGTGTGCATATGTACTTAAAAATACAGTTTAAGAGTGAAAAATATAAATTGGAAAATAAAAGCCTCTAAGGAAAGTAATTTAAATGATTCTTAATTCAAATATATAGCACTGAGAAAACTGCTAATGAAAAGTTATATAGAGTGTAGTGGATACTAATATTTTAAAAGAAGTTTTATATTTTTTTTAATGAAAGACACCATTGTAAACAGGTGAATTCCCTAGATTTCTGGGTGGTTTAAGTTGATTAATTTGTTAAACTTGATATAAAGACACTTCCTGATCGTGATGAAAGAACTAAAGGAATTCTTTTGTAGTTGTAATATTTAGCTTTTGTAATAGTATTTCAAGATAGTTTCCTGGGACCAGCAGTTGGTGTAATGGCTATGTCACTGGACTCCCATGTCATTTACTGTGGTTTGAGTCCCAGACCCAGTGGCTTACACTTATGCCAGGTGCATGTGCATGCATGCCCAAGATCCTGAGAGGAGAATGGAGGAGAAGGGATTGCAATTGCAGCGGGGCCATACCCCCTGAGGGGTAATTTTTCGCTTTCTGTCTCTGTTTTCTGACAAGAGAATGGCCCCCATAGCAGAAAAAAAACTCTCTCTCTCAAAAAAAAAGATAGTTTCCTTACATTGTTCCATTCTTAATTGCCAAGAGACATTTCTTATATACATTTTCCTAGAAATTAATCAAAATAATTTAAGGCTAAAGTAAATTGTTGAACAACTGAAGGCTAGGGTGATGTGTTTAAAGACATATTACTTCCTAATTACATGGGAACCTATTTTTCCCTTTGGCATGATTCTAATTACAAAATGTGAATCTGAAAAGAAAAAACCAGCACCAGCAGTTGGCATAATGGCTGTCACTGCACTCCCATGTAGTCAACTGCAGTTCAAGTCCTGGACCCAGTGGCTTAAACTCATGCTGCGCTCGTGTGCATGCATGCCCAAGATCTCATGAGAGAATGGAGAAGGGACTGTGGCATGACCATCCACCCTGGGGGGTGATTTCTTGCTTTCTGTCTCTCTCTGTTTTTCTGGCAAGTGCATGTGCCCTATAACAAAAACTTCTCCCCCCACCAAAAAAGAAAAAAAGAAGGAACAAAAAGGAAAAAACTCTTTTCATTTAAGTATTGAAAAACATAAAAGTAATGATAAAGCAAAGTTTTTTTTAATACTGACCAGATGGAAATAGACTAATATTTATGTTTTAAACCCCACCAAATTGTATACTTATAATCTAGAGTTAGATTCAGTTACTACTTTTTAGAAAAATGTATCTTTATTCTTTTAAATAATAAATCTCTATAAAGTGCTATGCTACATGCAAAAGAAATAATTAGGCATGACTTTTCCTATCAAATTGGGTAATTCATTCCCAATACAGTTGAATGATTCTTTCAATTAGCTTTAGAAAATATGATTTTCATCATTTTCATTCATAACAGGCTACAAAATTAAAGAAAATGTTCAAATATACTATTAATTTTATTTACATATACTCTACCTTCTAAAATAAATGAACCAAAAATAGGAAACTTGATTCAACAGTAAGTTTTAAATATTATACATTAATATTCTATTTATCATTAACATGTAATTATATAAAATGTATCCTTTCAACCTTGCAGGCAAAAGAGACAGATAGTAAATACTGACATGGTCAATTACTTTTCATGGTATACAGTTGAGATGAAGCAGGTACCCTTAATTATATATAATCACATGAAAATAGAATGACCCAAATGCGTCCCTAGGTAAGTATCTTTCCTTTGGTATCTCTATCATATGTCCTTATTTTATGAACTAAGCCTGTAGTACTGTTCTGAAATAACATATCTAGAGGTAAAAAAGAAAATATATCAATGAAGGAAACTAAAGCTTGTTTATTACATCTTCATTAGGAACAACATGCGACACTTAAATATTTGCACTTGCTTCTTTCAGAAAATCACTGTTCCATTTCTACTTTCGGCATATTTGCATTTGAGTTTTAGGTGACAATTTAGGGAGGGCATGGTGCCTGAACCATTTAAGTGTTCAGTGACTTTTGATTCATAGTGTAGTGAAATTTCATCATTAGTACTAAAATGACACCAAGTATATTTCATGTTGATGATGGGTCAAAAAATACGACAAAAAGGAACACATTATATTATTTTTAAAAAGTTTTTGTCATTCAAGGCAAAAACTGAAAAGCAAATCAGGTTAAGTTATATTGCTACACATTTCAAAAAAGACAATTATGAAATTGGTTATTTGGTAAAAACAGGCATCTTTTTTTTCTTTTAAGAGAATTAAGACCACAGTAGACATATTTCCTTTGAAGGAAATACTAATATCTTTTCTTCTTATACCTCCGGAACTTTGGGTTATATTCATTTCCTCTGCTGTTTTCTGTACTGCTATCGCTGTCGCTGGTCTGCCTTTGCCTCTTTCGTTTATTTATTTGATAAAGGTCAGAGTCACTTGGCTGCTGGTGATTCCACTCGTAAGAGCTGGGTCCGGCCTCTAAATCTGGAACATGATTTAGTGAGGAAGACACAGATGTGCTATTTGGAAGTGAACCTGTCATCTCGTAAGGAAGCGGAAGCATTGGATTGTAAGCATGCCACTGCTGTGGGGAAAAACAAAAAGGCGTTCATCTATCAGACAAATTCATAAAGCTGAAAAGAGTTAACAATTTCCAGTTTATTATACAAATCACTATGAGTAAACCAAGCTGAGTTTTGGTAGAAAACAGACAGCAGAGATGTGGGAGTTTCCTTAAATGGTTAACATTAAGATTCATGGTAGTGTGTAGCTAACTACCAAATATGTATTGGGTTGTCAGAAAAGTCATGATGCATTTTTGCACAGAAAAAAAATAGGTCAAGACTTCCTGATGATTCAATAGATTAGTACTCCCCGGGGTGGGGGGTGGGGGGCGACGACAATGTAAACCATATATGCTCTGAATTTAGATTATATAAAACTTAAAATAGGAAAAATATATGAATCTACCCAAGTTATTTCAAATACACTGCAAAGTTTTCCACTAACTGAAACTGGTATCGGTTTTTAAATTTTGATTAAACTAAGTAAAATGAAAAATTCAGCTTTTCCAATGTGTGTGTAATGGCTCCCATTTTATACATACACAGCACAGTTACCAACAGTTAAGATAAATGGAGTCTTCCTTTTCTTTTTGTAAAAAGTTGTTAACTCAAATTTCTAACTGTTGGAAGTACTGCTACATTAAGTATTAGTAGAGATGCCATGAACTTGTGGTCCCTTTGTTCCACCATTTCTACCAAAACATTTCAAAAAGGCTGCAAAGAAGACATTGACAGTTGCAGGTCGGAACTGGTTGTGGACTAAAATTTTACTAGAGCTGAAATAAATTTTCCCCCCAAAGGTTAAGGTATTATTTTCTTTCTGTTTACAAATTGAAAATAGACTTGAAAATTTAAAGCTCAAATATATGTTGAGCATTTGCAAAAATGACACCCTGTCAATCAGAAAACCTGTTTTAAATATCTCATCTGTCACTAACAAGCTGTATAACGTTGGATTTGTTCATTAATATTTCTGGACTTCAGTTTTCTTACCTGTATAGCGAAGAGTTCTAAGAAAAATATATGAAGTCACCTTTAACAATAAAAACAGTAATTAAGACTTTCTGGGTCAGAACAAATTTTTGAGTCTTTGGAAGTAATGAAATTTACTAAATCAATTAAGAATCTTAGCTTTGCCTTTAGTTAAAAAGAATAATTTAGTAAAAATGTTGTTATCCTAATGGCTATGTCACTGGACTCCCATGTAGTCAACTGCGGTTCGAGGCCCGGACCTGGTGGCTTAAACTCACACCGGGCATGTGTGCCCAAGATTCCGAGAGGAAAATAGAGGAGAAGGGATTGCAGCATGGCCACTCACCTTGGGGATGATTTCTCGCTTTCTATATCTCTGTCTCTGTCTTTCTGGTGAGCGCATGCACCCTATAGGAAAAAAACCTCTTTAAAAAAAAAAAATGTCGTTATCCCAAAGTAATCTTTAAGGTTGTTGGGAAAGTCCTGACATATTTTTCTATGCAAAAGTGCATCATGACTTTCCCGGTGACCCAATATTTGTGATTGATGACATTATATAAAAATGTTTCACTAAGAGACGTTATTCAGTTCTAAATACGTTTCCTTAAAATATTTGTTTGGATGAGAATTCTCTACTCAAACTTCGCTTGGCCCACACTGCACCTGTTTTGCTGAAGCACTGGCTGTTGCTGAGGCCTTCCATACGGGGTTTAAAATGCCCCTGTCGGAGCAGAACTCCACAGGGGACAGTGCTGGAGCATCTTCTGCCTTTATCCAAGGTTCAAATTTGAGTACCAAATGTTACAAATAGTGCTTTTTTGTTTTCATTTAAAAACTTGCTAGAGGGAGTGTGTACTGCTTGGAGAGACTGGAGGAGGAAGGGAGGGAGGAGGAGAGAGTGATGCAAAGGAAAAAAACACACACCCCTCCCAACCCAGGCCAGGAGGGAGACCATACCACAATCAACTCTTCTCCACTCTCCCCTCAGGACTTTGGGCACACACGCACATATGCCCAGTTTTATTTCAAGCCAACAGGCCTGGGTCTCAAACTATAGTCAGTGTTGTGAGATCCAGCTGCTTCACCACCACCCACCTGGCTGGCCTTAGTTTTCTTGTTCTAAATAGTTTGTATCATATATACTGAGCTGAACGCAACACATAAAAACTTACCATCTTCTGAAAGAAAAAATATTCTTGAGGTAAAACAGTATTATTAACTGGAAAAAACTGCATGGGAAAGGAAGATCTGCCCACCATCTCTTCATTCCTTTAGGGAGATAAAAGCAGCAGCAACAAAACCTTAAGTTTCTTATGTATAAATGCCCTGTCCTATGAAAACTTGACAGATTTTCTTAATTAAATAGAGAATTTCTCTGATAGCATTAAGATTAATAATACCTTACATACATATGCAAATTATCAGTTATAAAACTAATAGTGTATACTGAAAATATAATATTGTATGATACATCAATACATCGATTACTTAATTACTAACTGTTTACATCTCAATATTTAGAGTCACATTTGGCTTTCTGATGGGAAAATGTTAAAAATGTTATATTTTTATGAAAACAAAGAACACATAGACATTAACAGAGAAAACAAGTCATTAATAATAGGGGTATAATGCAATCTTCTACAGATATAAAATGTTAAAAAATAGAGGTTTTCATCAATTTATTTTTAAAGTTATCTTTATGGTTTAAGTACTTAAATTATGTTACTTCCAAAGAATGCTGATGTTAACAAGAACTATATTTACTGAGGTCTTCTGTACACTGATGCAGATAATTTAAAAAATCCCTGTTGTGGTTCAGATAATGGTTTGTCCCCCATAGGTTTATGTTTTGGACTCTGGACTTGGTGAGTGGTGACTGGATGCCCCCAAAAAATCATATGTTGGGATTTGGTTGTATTGTAAAGGTGTTAAGTGAAAACTTAAGCCCTCCACGGTGTGCCAGGATGGAGCCTTTGGGTGTGATAAAGTCACTGGAGTGGGGGAGCCAGCAGGCGGTGGGGAGGTTAAAGTGACTGGATCCCACATGGCCAACTGTGCAGTTCAAGTCCTGGACCTGGCAACTTGAAAAATCACACTGGGCACATGTGCGTGCATGCCGAAAATCCCGAGAAGAATGGAGAAGGGTGCTTTCTCATTTCTCTCTTTCATTCCTCTCTCTCTCTGCCTATAGCAAAGAAAAAAAAAGTCATTAGAGTGGGATCCTTATGACTGAGCTCTTGGGCTTTTGTATTTATATGGGAAAAAATGAAGTAGGCAGGGTGCACACAGATAAAGACCAGAACACACATAAAAGTTATCCTGCCCTCCACCATGTGTAGCCTTGCCTGAAGTTACCCTCTGGACCCCTAAGCCATGAGCGGAATAATCCTCTTTCTTTATAAACTCACTCAGTCACAGGTATTCCTATAAGCAATGTGATAATGCACTAAGACACCCCCTGACTTAAAACATGTGTGGTATTGCAAAGTTTCATTTGTAAGTGTAGTATTTACAACTATGGAGCTGTGAAGAATGGAAGATTTCCCAGTGAAAGGAAGAAGAAAAATATAACAGCCTGATTAGGAAACAGGGTTCAGGGAGATCGGAACATGTGTGAAGGGGAAGGGATGGCAAAAAAAGGAAATGGAAGGCGGAATGAGGTTATATATACAGGGCAGAAGATACGACTCAGTGGCAGAGGTGATGAGATCAGATATAAAAAGTAAAATAAGTTTTCATCAATTTCTTTTGAAAGTTATCTTTATGGTTTAACTAGTTAAATTGTTATTTCCTAAAAGAACTGCTTCTGTTAACAGGAACTATATTACTGATGTCTTCATAAAACCGGATACAGATTCTCTGAAATCACAATCCTTCCTACGTGGACTTCAGGATATACGTAGCTATGGTTATTTGTATAGCGGGATCACATGTACATTGAGAACTGCCATGGCTGATGTGTTTCCCCCAATATTCAGTTGGGGTTCTGTGGATCCCCAGTACCTCACAACAGAACCTTACCTGAAAATAAGCTCGTATCAGATGTTACTAGTTAGGATTAGGCCATACTGGAGTAGAGTAGACCCCTAATCCAATGTGACTAGCGTCACAAAAGAGAAAATCTGGAGGCCAGCCAGTGTCATGTGGTTGGGGTAACTGGAGCCCAAAAGGCCAAATGTGTGGTTTGATTCCTGGACCCAGTGACCTGAGAAACTCTGGGCACATATGCATGTGTGCCAAAAAATCCCAAAAGGAGGAGATAAGGGATTATGGTGTGACCATTCCCCATGGGGCAATTTCTCACTTTTTTCTTCTCTGTCTTTCTCTGCTAAGTGTACATGCTCTCTAGCCATATTTAAAGGGTAGGGGGGTGGTATTTGGAGACAGATGCTGTGGTGGAACCACAGTGATTCCATGTTGAAGTTAACCTGCCATCTTGACCACTGATTAAACCCACAGCTCTTCAGTAACACTCAAGATAAACTGCCATCTTGACCAACATTTAACCCTGAAGTGTTTGGTGAATGTAGCCTTAAGCTGTAGCAGTAAATATAGATATCATCCTTATTCACAGTGAGGAGAGCTTATCATAATTCAGATTTGGTTTTGACACCTTGGACTGCTACGTACACTCATCAAGTGCCTCCCTGCACATAGTTCTCACTCCTGGTGTATACGATCCCCTCCCACACTAACTATATAAGCACATGCTTTGGAAGTAAAGGGAATGAGGATATACTCATCTTGTGGCTGCCCAAGACCTTGCTTCTTTCCACAGTTTCCTTAATAAACTCTTGACCAACAGGTTGGACTTGTCTAACTCTTTGATCTTTCAGCCCCTTTGAACTTCAGAAATTGTTTCACTCATATGGCCTCATCTCAAAACAGATACACACAGAGAGAACACCATTTGAAGATAGAAACAGAGGTCTAGGTAATGCTTTTACAATTCAAGGAATGCCAAAGCTTGTCATCAAATCCCCGCAAGCTAAAGGGAAACCATGGGATAGATTCTTCCTCACAGCTCTCAGAAGGTACCAGTCCTGCTAGCAGCTTGATTCCAGACATCTAGCCTCCAGAACTGTGAGATAATAAGTGTGTATTGTGTAAGCACCCTTTGGTACTTTGTTATGGCAGCCCTGGCAAGTACAGGAACTATTCCTTAAAAATAGAACGCATAAGATCACAAAAATTAGTCTGTAGAGAAGACCAGTGAATGACTAGAATACCACACTGGTACTATTTTCTCTGTATGTCACTTCTAGGACATTATAATCTATTCTAATTTCCTTCATAATATAACAAATATTAGGAGAATAAAGCACATACTTTCTGCTGTGGTTTAGATAATAGGTATCTCAAATACTCATGTTCTGGATTTTGGTCCCCAGTACATAGTGTTGGGAGGTGGTGGGACCTTCAAAAACTGGGGCCTGATGAGTGGTGTTTGGGTCATGGGTGTACCACCTTCATGAATGGATTAAAGCTATCATGCTAGACAAAATGAGTTCTACTTCTCATGAGAAATCATTTGTTCCTACAAGAGTGGGTTCATTTTTTTTTCTTTTCTTTTTTTGGAGAGGTTTTTGCTATAGGGCGCGTGTGCTCGCCAGACAGACAGAGAGAGACAGAGAGACAGAAAGCGAGAAATCACCCCCCAGGGGGGATGGCCACACCACAATTCCTTCTCTTCCATTCTCCTCTCGGGATCTTGGGTATGCAATCACATGTGCCCGGCATGAGTTTAAGCCACCAGGTCCGGGACTCGAACCGTGGTCGACTACATGGGAGTCCAGCGACAGAGCCATTACGCTAAGTGCTGGTCCCCAAGAGTGAGTTCTTAAAGTGGGTTCTTATAAAAGTAAGATGACAGCCCCAGGTCTCTCTCTTTGCATGCACCATCTTCTCTACTTTTGTTGGTTATGCTGTGACACTGGCCCCATGCCTTGGGACTTTTCAGTCACCAGACTCCTAAGTCAAATAAACCTCTCTTCTTTATAGTCGTAACTATTCCTGTTAGCAACCCAAGCCCGGACCTAAAACAATGCCAAGGAAATTCAGTACCATGGAGTATACACTTAACTCTGATCTACCCTAGAATTTGTGATGATCTAGTAACAGTGTATCAAACATAACGAGAGAACACAACAGTGTTGCCATTATGTATTGCCTAGCTAGTCTTTTTGTTTATGCTCAAATCCAACCACTATCTTCTTCTTTTCAACACTTGAGGAAAATTATTTTTCAACACCTGAGGACAAAGAGGTATCTTTCCCCATTTAATACTAAAAGAAGTTGGGATACTTTTACATCATATACATAGCTCAATATATAAGGCAATTTTGTTTCCACTGTGGAAGTAGTAAATCTCATCCTTTTTGCTAACATTTATTGAGTATTGCCATGTGCCCAGCATTTTAAGAAAGCTGCATTTATTATAAAATTTGATTCTCACAATTACCTTTAGAGATATTATCTTCATTTCAGAGATGGGGTAGAGAGCAGTGAAATAACTTATCCAGGGTCAGACCATTAATAAAGTGGCAAAAGCAGGATTCAAATTCAGGCAATCTGATTTTACCACTTATTTTCTTAACTTCTCCTGATTTCACCAATATAGAAATGCTGAGAGAGTGAAGATTTAGAGCAAACCATGCTTTATTCTGGGTGCAGTACTTCTCTTGGGTGTGTGCCAGACCCAGGAGACCACTGTCCTATGTCTCAGAGAGAAGATATAATTAACAGGGCTAAGAAGTTTGGCTATTTTCAGTTTACTTGAAAATACTCAGTTCTGCTATGGAAGGAAATAAACAGGATGGATAAAACTCATAAGAAATGCTTAGACTATAAATAATCTAGTAGTGAGATAGTGATGGAAGGTTGTGAGAGAGAGAATGACAGGCAAAATTCTTAATATACATTAAATATAGATAGTACAAAATTAGTATCCTGTATGACATGCCACAGATATATAGACTCAATAGAACATAAAATGAATGAAATATGAGTGTTACTTATAGATAGAATGGGAAGGAAAGATTAAGTTTTGATCGGGCCACCTCCATGCTAACAGTTGCCTTCACTCCTCCTAAGAAACTCAGGAAACCTGAGGGCACCTAACAGATGAACCAGAAAACTACCTCTGTGACCAGGTGTATCTGCCACTCAGTCTCTTTGACAGAGTAAATGAGTGACATTAGCTCTAGGAACTTTCCATCTGAATGGATACTGTTGCTTTAACCTCAGTCCTAGTCCCCTTGACCACATTATGAACAGGAAGGCGGATGTAATGAGAGAAACAGAGCATATGAGTATTAATGAGACCTGAACTCAGCTAGTGGAAACTTCCTATCCTAGCTTTGCTAACCTACCTCACATCTTTCCCTCGCTTTTCACCGTGTCTTTTAAAATGATTTATCTGATGTGATTTGAGCATCATAATTTGGTTGGGGAACCTTTTATGTCCCCTGAACGCTAAGATAGCTGGATAGATAGTGTATTTGGAGGCTACTGTTGCATCAAGAATCAGGCTATACAGAATTCTACAATATTCTGAAATCAACAAAGGGAAGTTCTGAAAAACAGAAGATAAATAACTGAATGGCTTACTGTGGCTTAGTTTCAAGCCCCTCACTATATCATCTTTGTGACCTTGAGAACTGGCTAACTTCTGCACCTCTGCTTGCTCAAATATAAAATATGGATACTATTTCTGCTGTGATTTGTCGTAATGAGACTTTGTATGCTTAAATGAATCACCAGCTATAAAAAGCATACGGGCACTATAAAGAACATGACAGATGTAAATCCCTATCACTTGTTACTGCAAATATTAAGACCAAACTTTAAATGAAAATATTTTGTCATTTATCATGGGCTAAGACAAATTAAGTCCTTAATTTTATGTCTAAATAGAAAGGTTTTATCATAGCCCAGAAGATATAAAAACTCTTCTTGGCACAGGAACATATTTATTTACTTTACCTTGATTAAAAATACATTTTAATTACCTGTAGCTATGCGAATTTATCTTAACACAACTCTCAAAACTTTGGTTAGCTGGTTCAGAAGATCGGGAACTCCCTTTAAAAGAAATAGAATAGCATTATGTCATGATGAGAATGTTTGGAGTCCTAACATAAAACCATAAAATAACACCAAGTATTTTAGAACAGAGTACTGAAATAAAATTCCATACTCACACAAGATATAGTTGTATCTATGTGACCGCTCAAGTCATATTTACAGATTTTTTTAATATTATTATAAACAAATGAATTATAATTGAGCTTTGTCTGAAGCAATGGAGTTCATATGTAATAATTATACTGACATGAGACTATATAAGATGTATGACATTTTGTTCTAAACATCTAACATCTATTAACTAAAATAGCAAATAATCAGTGTTATTTGCCTCTGGTGTAAGAGGCATGAGTTTACTAACCTGCTTGAATAAAAGTCAATTAATTCAAACTTACATCATATACACAGTATGTCCTGGCTTAGTCTACTAGCCTGTGTGAGTTAAAAGACCATTCCATGAATTAAAAAAAAAAAAAGGAAGAAAGAAAGAAAATAAAAAAGATAAGGCAAAGAGAAGCACTTTTCCTTTGTAGGAAGGCCCTGGTTTTGTTATTTTTGTTTTTAGTATAACAAGACTAAAAAACAAACAAACAATATGCAATAAGCCCGAGCCATTTAGAGGAGGTAAGGTAAGCATTATAAGAATTACCAGATGTCATCCATTAGTCCCTGAAACTTGAAAGGGCCGGAGTTATAGTATAGCATTCTGCGGGCATTTAGTCATAGGTGACCAGTACCTGACATGTGTGTAGGAGATGGCATTTGGGATCATTCACATCACAAAGTTTTCCTCCACCACCAGAAAGGGTCACTCTACAGCTGCCTTGGGCCACCTTGCCCTTTTACAGGGGTTTACGTCCAGGGCAACATACATAGGATGGCTTTCTTAGGACTAATGCACCCACTTTATCTTCTGAACAGTAGAAGATACCGTAGATTAGCGGTGACAAGATCAACAACAGCCTTGCTGTGTAAAAGGTAGAGATGTGTGTTCCCAGTTTGTTTAGATTTTCTCTTTATAAATGCCAATCACGTCCATTACAGTTACTTGCTGACTAATATGAAAACAGGACATTTTTAATTATAACATAAGAAAGGTGCTACAGGTTTGGCAATGGAATTGGTAATACTAATGAATTATATAACATCATAAATTGGACATATGTTCTGAGAAAATTTAATAGTGGCCACAGAGGCACTTTTAAAATTTTGCTTTTAAAATTTTAATGTTTATTTATTTATTTTTGCTATAGGGTGCACGTGCCTGCCAGGGGAGAGAAATCACCCCCCAGAAGAGATGGTCACACTGCAATCCCTTCTCCTCCATTCTCCTCCCAGGACTTTGAGCAGACATACACATGCACCTGGCGTGATTTTCAAGCTGCCAGGTCTAGAATTAGAACCACGGTCGGCCACGTGGGAGTCCAGCACCTTAACCACTACACCATCTGCTGGCCCCTCTTTTTATTTACTTATTTTTTGCCTTATACTATATAGAAAACAAAATCCTTACACCTCTGAGAACAGTAGCAACCATAAAACACACTTTGGAGATGCATCGGTGGTAAGACCTACCAAATCGATACTGCACATTAATCGGTCTTCCATACAGACGAATTCCATTCAGCAAGGCTATGGCATAAGACACAGACTCTGGATGTTTAAAGCAGACAAACCCAAAAGACTTCGGCTTTCCATCTCTGTCTTTACATATAGTCACTTTGGTTAGTGGCCCAGCCTGTAAGAAACTTAAAAATTATTTTGTCATAAATCCAAAGATTTTTTTATACTCAGATAAGTCACATACATTCAATCTGTTAGCAACAGCTTTATGTAGCTTTTCTAATAAAGCACTGTCTTAATAATATCACAATTCCTCATACTTTCTTTGTATTTTCTGGCACTGCAAAAAAAAAAAATGTGGTATTAAAATGAACAATAAAGTCTAGGTAATAGCTCCAAATCTAAAATAAAATAAAATAAAATAGGCTACTCTTAGGCTTAATAAAACAATTTACAAAGTATTTAAATCTAAGATTAAAATACTATTTTGCTTCTATACCTATTAGCAGTATTTAATTCAAAAATAAATTTAAAACACACTCAATTTTAGTTATCCTCAAAAAACCTGGCAGCATTATATTACAGCCTAATTTTTCTGTAAAGAAGACTAAAATTATTTATAAAAGAAACTAAATTTATCATTTCTTTTCATCTAGCAACCTCATTTGGTAAATATTTCAAAGGAAAAATGTTTTAATGTGTCCAAGTCTTTAAGTAGGTGCATTAGTTATGAGAATGAAGAATTAGAAAAGCTCTAAATCCAACAACTAATCCTCATGTTGTTATCATTGAAATAGAATTAAAAAATTATAAATATCCAGATTGTATTGCTAGGAAAACCAATAACAAGCAAAGAAAGGGGGGAAAAGTATAACTAAATATTTTAGAAGAAAGTTAATGGCAAATTAGAAGCACCAATAATTATGAGAGGACTCACTCAAAAACTTATAAACAACTAGTTAATAGTGAATGTTTCATACTTTAATGATTCCTTATTCTTCTCCGTAGAGTGGATAAAGTGGATAAATACATAAAAATGTTGCTTTCAATATAAAGGAAAACCTTAATTATCAACTTTAAAATGATGCTGTATTGGGACCAGCAGTTAGCGTAATGGCTATGTCGCTGGACTCCCACGTAGTCAACCGCAGTTCGCGACCCGGACCCGGTGGCTTAAACTCACACCGGATTGCGGCGACACGCCCTATAGCAAAAACCTCTCCAAAAAAGGAAAAAAAAAATGATGCTGTATTTTCAAATTCAGTCTTCTCTTTTCATTTTTTGTTGAGCAGTCCCAGGAGCTAGCTCATTTTCTCTACTAGTTTCAAGGACTACCTTATCACAAATTTGTTTTCTACTAATGCCTTTTTCATGGAGACAACCTCCTAGAAAGTGTGACTATACTTAAACTTAAACCAATTGAAACTAAATTATCTCTCTCCTATAAAGCTGTTCTCTAGTATTTCTTAGTTAAAAGCACTAATACACCTGATTTTCTCACTTCAAAGTATAACCAGAAATTTGAAAGAAATTCAATATATTTTTAGTATACATACATGAAAGATCCAGATATTAAATATATGGAATCACAAAGGGGTTAAATATGCTTAAATAACATAAATTTTCACATAAATGAATGTAGAAATGACAGTAATTTTAAATTATTTAGTTATATTATAGGCCAGAGGCTGTGTATGCTCTTGCAAGAGAGTGACACAGAGAGAGAGAGAAAGTGAGAGAGAGAGAAAGAGGGAGAAAGCATCCCCCAGTGGAGTAGTTACGCAGCAATTTCTTCTCCTCCATTTCTTGGTCCTACTAAGATTTTGGGCACTCACACACACGTCCTGCATGTTTTTCAAGTTGCCAGGGCAGGGATTTAAACCATATGATTGAACATGTGGGATTTAGATCCAACCCCACCTGATCTATTAAATGAGATTTACATTTTTGTTTAGGTGGAAAAATACAAAGTATAAACAATGAGAAAGTAGATACATACACTTGTGGATCCACACAACTGATAAGGACCCGATCTTACTGATTATAAATAATGTGCTTGTAAGGGGGATCCCAACCCTCCATCAACTTCCCCCACCCCAATATTGGAGGTTCAACATGAAAGAATCCTTTTGAAGGAAATTAATTATAAGTAACTACTTTTTCTCTCTTTTTTTTTCCCCCTTAGTGGAGTGGTAAATAATGGGTGATAAAAACAAACATGATTAGTATTGATTAAAAAGGAGATATGTTTAAGGAAATGGCAAATTAGAAGCATAGACATCAAAGTTTTAAATTAATAATGTTTTTCAAATACAATTTTATGTCTAGAAAAGGAAACTGGGTTCCTGGAGAGAATCCTTTGTACCAAATTGTGTGGATCTACAATTAAGATAGGTGTTTCAGTTAAGGTTAGAGAGAATGATGGGGCCTTTCGAAACCAAATAAAGAACCCCTTCTACCCCGCATTCAATCCTAGAAATTTACATAGCTCTGCTCTGGTCTCCCCCAGAATTTTCCCTTATTCTTATAGGGGAAGTCACTCTGGATTTTTATTGATGTTAGCATTATTATAAAAGTAACGGTAGTACTAGTGGTAGTGGCAGCAAATATTTAGTGTCAGGCGAAGCTCTGCTTTGTCTTGGAGTGGCACATTTATTCCTCACAACCAAATTATATTGTAGATACGATCATCCCCTTTTGACATGTAAGGAAACTGGGATACTGAAACATTCATTTACTGGCCCCAAATCACACTGCTGACCTCAGCGCTCTTGCAGTGAACCACTTTCCTACTCTATGTACCCTTTTCTTCTGCAGATTCTCCTAAATCACGGTATTTAACTTGGTTTCTCCTTTCAGGAAAATGCAGGGTGTCTTTTAAACAGGTACTGCAGGACCTTACTCAGTGTGTGCCCTGGGATTCTGGATCACTAGGCGATTGGATGAATGCCGACTAGAGAGAAGGCTTCAGCAAGGGAGACTCTGGCGTGTCCAACAGGTGTCTTTACAGGGCACACAGCTCAATCCTGGCAGCAGGAAACCTCCGAAAGTTTTCAAAGATCTCTTGCTGTGAAGTAAAGGGCCTTGGCCAGGGAACCGACTGGTCAGAGTCATGGAGAACTGGCTGCCCAAATCATCTCAAATCTCATTTTTTACGCTAGAAGAAAAATACTCCCTCCGCAAAAAAAGGAGCTTCCGAGACGAGTGCCGCACAGGGGAGCATCGGGTCGGGAGACTGCCAGGGCCATTTTCCCCGCCCGAGCACACCGAGGCCCGAGCGGCCTCCGGGAGGTCCTTCCGCAGGGCCGGGTGGGGGAGCACCGGCACTGCCCAGCCCGAGACTGCGGCGAGGACCGGGATGCGGCACGCCCCAGCCGCCGGTGGTCAGCCGTTCGCCTGGAGGCAGGTGCGGCCCCGCAAAATCCCACTAAACGGAGGCTCGGGATGGGTAGAAGCGGCCGCTCCCGGGCCAGGTGCGCCCGGCCCGCCGCCCCTCCCGGACCGAGCACCGTACCTGCAGGAACAGCTCGTAAAGAATCTCTTCCCGTACTCGGGCCTCTAAATTCCCCACAAACACGGTCCTGTCGGCCTCCTCCTGAGCAGGGAACATCGCTCCGGCCTGGGCACCAGAACCGCCGAGGCGCGGAGACCCCGCCCCGCATCACGGCGCCTCAGGGCGAGGGGGCGGAGCCGGCGAGAGGACAGCCACGCGCCGGGGGCGGAGCGAGGGTGCGAGGCCACGCCCACCGCGCCCTGCGGGAACCGCCCACCGCGCACCCTCCCCGTCCTGGATCTGAGTAGGGGAGTGACAGTGGATGAGGAAGGTTAGTATGCAAGGGGTCCTCCTTTTTACTGGGCACAGTCTTGATTTTGGATTTATTCTACCAACGTTTTAAGTTAAATGACTATAGAGGAGATTTAAGACGTAGTAACTTCATTACAACAGCTTCCAGAACAATGAGGAAAGGATGCCTGCATGACTGTAGATGCAACACAATACTAGAATTAAAGTGTATTTAACTAGGAGCTGCTTCCTAGAGAAGTCTTTGAAAATGGTTGCAGAGATTTTAGGGATAGTTCAGAAGGTATTTGGACTTGAGAAAGGCTGTCCCAAAGAATACTGGCAAAGCATTCCAGCTTGAGGTTTAGCAGGACTGTTGCCATTTTGAAATTAAGAAAGGTCTCTGACAATCCAACCAAGTGCTGAGTCATGAGTAGATCTGAGAAGATAGGATATATGAGAAACCTGGGCTGGGTATTAGGAAAATAGGCATCAGGATAATCGGTCAGAGGAAACCAATGAATTTTCATTGTAGTGAGTAATGATTTATAGGGTGCTTATGTTTCTATCTGTAAATACTGAGCTTTTTGAGACAGTTTAATGGTGCTTATTGACTGACTCCCTGCAACCTGGTTGCAAAAATAAACTTCCTTCTTCTCCGAACTCTGCCTCTTGTTTCATTGATCAGGAGTAGAAGCAGTCAGACTTGGTTAAGGAGTAACTAACTTGGTAAGGGATTTCCCTTACAAACTTTGCCAGTAACATTCCAAAGAGTAGGAGTTTTGTGGCTGCAGCCAGAATTCTTCAGGATGGTGGCTGAAGGTTTACAGCAGGACCCAGCAGTTGTACTTTTGTATCAGCTCTATTTTGTAAACAATGCATAAGGTTAATGTGTCTTTCTCACTTGAGGATTAAAGATAAAAATCTTAAAGGCAACAAAGGTAATTTAAGGAAAAAAGAAAACTTAGGATCTAAGAACTTTGATAAATAATCTGTCAGCTGTTACCTTGGTTTCCTTTCTGAAAGTGCATACATCCACATAGGAAGCTGAACTCATCCTGTAAATGCAAGTCATCAGGACATCATTTGGCCTTTACTTTAGCAAAATGATGAGAATTCATTTTGAACTGAAGAAGCATGGTCAATGGATCAAAAAAATCTTTCCCAATGAAAGGAAGCACATTTTAGGAAACACTAGGTTGTAGTTAAACCTTAGCATTACTTAGTTTTATGACTTTGAGCAAGTAATTTCTCTCTGAAATTCAGGTTCTGTTTCTTAAGGAATGGCTGGGACTATATATAATTATTTAATTAAATAAATGTTTTCTGAGTGTTTCCCATGTGCTAGGTACAGACTTTAATCCTTAGAAACAAAGGTTAATAGAGAAGTTGGCCTTTACAAAGCTTACAACTTAGTGGAATAGGTAAATATCCTATTCACTCAAAATTTTGCAGAAAAATGAAATTAATATGCAAGTATATTTTGGTGCAATTTTTTTGAAACTCATGCATAGTTTTTAAAAATTATATCCATTTTTAATTAACTTTATGAAGTCCTCTGATACAAATACGTGTCAGTAGTTATCTCCAGTTTGTATCATGAGTCTTTTAGTCCTGTCTCCTTTTTTACCTCTTTTCTCATCAGCTTTCAACTGTTGTAGTAGGGTATAGCTGTAATAGGGTATGGAAGGTTGAGGAAACTAGCACACTGTAGATAAATAACAAATACATGTTAATCAAATGAATGAACCCTTGCAAGTCCCAGTTGTGTGTAGATTTCTAGATATAGTTGCCTTTATTTACCTCAATAGTCTTACCCAACCAACATATTTCCTCCTTAAACTCCCCTTGGACACCGCTTATCTCTGAGCTATGACTTCAAGTTACATTGTAAATTATTCAATACATAATTATGACAATGCATACTAGAAACCATTTTATTTGTAGATAATTATTGTTATTATGAAATGTATGTCATTGTCTGCAAACATGCATGATTTTAATGTTCTTATCACTTTGTCTTCTCTATTGGTTGTATATAACTTTATGGGGTTGATAATTTGTGTGCTCATTCAATGGTATAAGCTCTGGAAGTCAGCTCATGCAGTTTGACCTCAATATATCAATTTTCTAATGTAAGCACACTGCATTTTCTAACTGCTATTAAATGCATACATGTAATAAATCTAGTAGTAACTAAAAATAATTCACTTTACTCTCACCATTTAATGACTTGTTCATCACATATCAAGGTTCAATGGGTTAAATGTATGCATACCCTATAAAGTATCAGCCTTTCCTCATTCATATCAGGGTGCCTTACACCCCTAACTAAAGAAACAAAAAATTAAAACATATATGTAAGTATTATAGGTACCTAGAGCTCTTTTTCACTTTCTTTACCCAGTTGACTCTTCTTTCCTCTTGTTGCTAAGGCCAGGTAGCATATCCTACAAGTCTTCCTTGAACTCTTCGATCTAAATTAGTTGTTTGACTCACTTGTGGGATTTCATAGTTCCCTAAATATACCTCTGTCAAGTCCTCCTCACTGTTAACCACTGCAGAATAAATATATTTGCACATCTAGGGCAATCTAGTATATCTTTGGGTATATAATAAGTAGTTGTTGAAATAATACAGTTTTGAATATTAAACGTCTCTACTTTGTACATTCAATAACAAAGTCTGGAAACCAGTAAGTGTTTAACAGAAGTTGTGTAAGTGAGTGAATAAAGGAATAAGTTAATGGAAAAATTTGGCAAATTATTTTTGAAGGACTTTATTGGATGCTATTTGTAATAACCTCATTTCTGTTTTTCCTTTTTTTAATCTTTATTTTGCCTAAAATGTGATTTTCCTAAGTTTTTCAAAGTAAAAATGATTTTTTGTTATGGTCTATGTATTAAATGTTTATTGTAAAGAAATACTTTAATAATTTTTTTTCAGATGTTTCACATTTTTATTCTTATAATCAGAAACTGTATCTTCAAATTTCACTGAAATTTTTTTTATTTCTCCTTCAGTTTTTAATTTTTTCTTTTTTATATTAATTCACTATACATCATTATAGTATACAAAATGAATTTTCCATCAAAAATACACTGCCTATTGGTGCAATAAACCACATCAACATACATACAAATAATTTTCCATTCCTTATGTCTTGTATATTTTGCTTTTTTTTTTTTTTTTTCCATCCTTGATTCCCTATCCCTAACCCTCTGCCCTGTCCAACCCTCCTCTCACATTGTCTCTGGTATCTGTGGTTGCTTTCTATGCCTTTCCCCCCCCCCCCATTTAATTGATTTGCTAATGAACTTAATTTGTCTAAATATTTCCAATAGCAAGCGCAGCTGATATATACATACACATGAATCCATGTCTGACTTTAGGCATAAACCTCAGTGAGTAGAATGAACATGCTATGAAATAGTACCTAGCTGGGGCTATATAGCTTACTGTGGTCATCAAATACAGTTATTTTTAAAATTTCTATAACAGTTTTAGTGTTTTTCTTTTTTTTCTTCTAAAAATTTTTTTTTATTAATTTGCATTCATTCCCTGAGCATCATCACAACATACTAAATGTGGTTTCCCATCTAGAATAAACTGCATAGTGGCTTAATCATGCATGTTATCATCCATAATATTCCATTTCTACTTTCATATATGTATGTTTTTTACCCCATGTCTGACCCTCTGCCCTATTCCACAATCTTATTACACTATCTCTGCTGTCTACAGTTGTCTTCAATTCCTTTTCCCCCAACATTTTGTTGATCACACAATATTATAAGTAATCTAACTACTTTCAATATCAAGTTCAGCTGATGGTTTCAAGAAAAGCAGTTTTGAACTGGTAAGGATATTTCCTTGAAACTTAAAACCTAGAAACAGGTTAGTATTCTGTTCAAATAGTAGGTACATGAATCTACTGACAGCTCAAGACAGAACAAAAATCCTTAAAACTGGACAACAAAGCTTAGAAGAAAAGCAGCAATATTTTAGTCAAGTCACAGAATGCTGTTTCATCAGTTCAGTCTCATGTACTTAATCTTTCTTCTGTTTCTGTTGAGGTTCGATCTTCCAGATTGAACTCTGGGATATAATACTCCACTCCAGACTTTGTCCTTACAATTAAGTTGCCCATTTTCTTAGTTTCTGAACTCTTATTTCTGTGTATCTGCATTTAATTTTACTGACATAGCACTCCCTTAAGAACTTCTTGGAGATCTGGTCTGGTGCTGGTTAATTCTTTCAGGTTTTGTTTATCTGGGAATGTCCGTGTCTTTTCTTCCCAAATGAACGATAACCTTGCCGGGTACAGAATTCTCGGTTGAAATTGCTTTTCCCTTAATACTTTGAATATATTTTCCCATTCTTTCCTCGCTCGCATTGTTTCCGATGAGAGGTCTGCCGTTAGTCTGATGGGATACCCTTTGTAAGTAACTTGCCGTTTTTCTCTTGCCAGTCTTAGTATCTTGTCTTTGTCTGTGGTTTTGGTCAATCTGGCTCTAATGTGTCTTGGGGAAGATCTTCTAGGGTTGATTCTATTTGGGGTCCTCTGTACTTCTTGGGACTGAATCTTTGAGTGCCCCTCCAGGTTTGGAAAGTTTTCTTGCAGGATTTCATGGAATAGATTATCAATGCCCTTATGAGTTTCTTCACCTTCTGGGATGCCTGTTATCTGGATGTCCAGACATTTATTTGTATCTAGTATTTCTCGTATATTATTCTCAAATTTTGGGGCCATTTTCTCAGTCTTCGTGGTGGATTTTTCTAGGCCAGCAATTTTCTCTTCTACATCTGAGGTTCTATTTTCTGTATGATCTAGTCTGCTTTTAATACTTTCAAGGGAGATTTTGACTTCTTGTATTATAGCCTTCATCTCTAACAGTTCCATCTGATTCTTTTGTAAAGTGTGAAATTTCTCTTTTAGATCTTGCATGAATTTCCTCACCTCCTGGAACTCTTCAACTCCTTTCTCCTTCCTTTTCAGCAGTTCCTTGTCTCTCTTCTCTTCCATCTCTGTAAGCTTTGCCATTATGAATGTTCTGAATTCTTTATCAGACATTTCCATGATTTCCATTGAACTGTGTGTAGATGAAGAGGAGTTATCCTTTTCCCTTGGACGAGAGGTATTTTCCTGCTTCCCCATATTTCTTGTGGTCCTGCAGCGATTTCTAGTCATCTGGTGGATGGTCGGTTTCTTCCCAAACTTGGAAGTTCAATCACTTGAGTTTTGTATGCTGGAGGCCGAGTTATCAGTGGGACCTCTTCATTTCTCCGTTTCCCCCAAAATGGCTAGATTGCAGGAGCCATGGAGCTGTCTCAATAATTTTAAGGAAATAAGTAAAAAGGCAAAAAGTCACTGCTAAATCTACCATGCAAAGATAACAATTTTGGAGGAAGATTTTCTGGACTTCAATCTATGCATATATTCATATGCCACATTCTACAAAATGTACTATACATACTGTTATTAGTATTTCTCCCTAAATACTATAATTACTACACTAATAAATGATTCTCCATTTACATCATTCATTTTAATCCACAATATGTATATAATTAGACTAATCCCCCATTGTTTCCATGTTTTGGCTATTGTGAGAGTTTTAAGATAAACGTCCTATGCTGATTTTGAGGTAAATCAAACACTTCAGTTTTTACTGTATCATTGGGACTTTATAGAGACTTGAATTTTCTCAAACCAAATTTAATTTTTGAAAAGTGATGCATGGTCTTAAAACAATTTCTAATTTTTCTTGCTTACTGAAGAACATTGCTGTCAGGAAAATAAGAGAAGAATTAAGTAAACATATACAAAGAAAACCTATAATAATTTAAGAATAGTTGTCATATTAAACACAAAAAAATATTTTTACTTTCAAATTTTAGCATCAAGAGACAGGCCAGCATTTTGATTTTTAAAATAGCCCCTTTGTTCGGAATTCAAAATGGCACTAACATATAAACACAGAAAGCCCATATTTTACACTTGACGGTTTGATGGACATGGATTTCATTAGTGATTTTATGGTGTATGATGACAACTTAGTTTGTAATCAAAATAAACATAAACCACAACTTTTTCTGACTCTTTCCATTTCTGGCACATTCTAGCATCACATTTACTTTAGGCTTTCAACACACATATTCTTACTGACCACTTCTGAAGCCCTGAGGTTAAAAGGAAAAAAGATATAATTAGCTTTTTCATTCCCTTCAATTCAACTTGTATAGCCGATGGTTGGTTTGTGACTTATTACAGAGTCTCTACCTTAAAAATCTTTCTCACAACCACAGTCAAATGGGAGAACACAAATGATTTCACCTTTCTCAACAAAGAGGGAGGAGCAAGGCAGGGAGCTTTCACAGTAAAACCTGCCAGACTGTGACAAGCCTACCAAAGGTAGACTTGAATGAATTTGGAAATTTCTATTTTGGGAAATCGGAGTACTTCTTTTACTTTCATCAGATTCCAAATGAGAGTATACATTTTTCTCTGTTTGATGTGCTGGGCAAGATCTGGTAAGA
This sequence comes from Tupaia tana, assembly GCA_026018925.1. Taxonomy (NCBI): domain Eukaryota; kingdom Metazoa; phylum Chordata; class Mammalia; order Scandentia; family Tupaiidae; genus Tupaia; species Tupaia tana. Next base: position 166,524,023 of record JAKSZU010000001.1, read on the forward strand.
TACTTATTAATAATTTAGCTTACATTCTTTTGAGAAAGCACAAAATGTAATCAGAATAGCTGTATTCTGGGATAAAGAATGCTGTTACATCATAGTATGAAAACATATGCTATGATTATGAGTATTAATTACACCAAGTTAAATTCCTATGAAAAACGTTTGTGTGTAAACGTGTGTGTATGTGTATGACTCATTAATGGAAAGTTCTGAATTTATTTAATTCCTAGATAATTAGTAACAAGAAAATCTTTTTTAAAAAGGTACAGAGAGTAAATAAAAATACTTAAGAAAAATAATAGTTCAATATTGGAAGCATTAATTCAGTATTTGAAAATATGACTTTGTACATGATTTATTTCAGATAGATTTGTTAAATAGCCCTGATTTTGAGAAAAATCTTACATAAGTAAATTACCAATTGTAAAGCAAAGTAACCACATACTACAACAGTTTTTCTTTCTTGTTTAGTATAACAAAAACAAAAATAAAAGAACTTTATTCTCCTGGTTTATTAGTTTAAGTTTACTAATTTTATTACTGTAATATACTACTTTACTACTTTATAGTGATAAAGTGGAACTACTTGTAATATTTTGTGGCAATAAAAACAGCAGCAAATTTAAAATTCAAGGTGAATAGTTTCCTGTAGCAGAAATCTGAAAGCAGATTATTTTCTTTATATTTTAAATGTTTTTTTTAAAAATGGTTGAAAGCATACTTGAATAGCCTTAATATATCAACCGAAATTTACTATATATTATGTTATCAATAGAATTTTGGAGCTAATAATAAATTCTGGAAATGTTTGTATTTTATATTCATATATAGAATGTAAATGATACAAATATAGAAGTTATTATTTATATATTACTCATTTGGAAGACTTTTTATGTTTGTGCAATGTATGATAGCAGTACTTTTATTGTGAAAGTCAGAGAAATGTGAAGTCTAGGCCCTTAACCTTATAAGTCATTTCAATATCATAATTTATAACCATTTTAATGTCATGTTTCACAATACAAACTAATTTGGAAGACTTCCTGAGAATGTTGTTTTGATTAGTAGTTAAATTTCAATTTAACTACTTAAATTTAACTTAAATTTCAATTGCAAAAACTCAGACATAATTGCTAAATGTGTTTTTGTCTCTGTTGACATTTTGTATGACAATTTCATACAATGTCAAAATAGGACAGTAAAAATTTTGTATTTTAGCAACAATAAAGAGTAAATAAGAAAATTAAGATGTTGATAATTCTTGGAACCAGCAGTTGGCATAATACCTATGTTGCTGGACTCATATGTAGTTGACCGCAGTTCACGTCCTGGACCTGGTGGTTTAAACTCATGCCAGGCGTGTGTTTGTGCGTGCCCAAGATCCCGAGAGGAGAATGGAGGAGAAGGGATTGTGGCATGGCCTTCCCCCCTGGGGGATAATTTCTCGCTTTCTGCCTCTCTGTCTTTCTGCATGCACCCTATAGCAAAAAAACAAACAAACAAAAAACAAACAAAAAAACAAAAAACAGAAGATTTTGGTAATCCTCAAAATCATTTCCAACCCATGTAAACTTTTATGCTTTCTCTCATTTTCCTTCAGTCTCCATGGGCTTAGAAGATTTTGTTGAATTCTCAGGAGTTTGTCTCATAAGTTTTAATTCAAATTACACATGCTCCTCCTTTCTCCACTAGAGATTCTGATACATACCTCTAGGAGGGTATGTCTCACGCCTGTCAACATGAAAACCATTGATTACCATCTACCTTAAAAAAAGGAAAAATCAAGACCAGCTGGTAATGTAGCAGTGGCAGTGCTCCGACTCGCTGGACCCACAGGTCTGTGTCTAAAGGCCTCCTGTGCATGCCAGACATACACACACATGCCTGCAGTCTGGCAGGGGTGAGGCTGTGGGATGTGGGGACCCTGCTGGAGATGCCTGTCTCTGTCCTTCTTGCTCCCCACTCCACTTTCATGGAGAAAATAAATAAACTTGAAACAAAAAGGAAAACATTTAGGAAAACTGAGATTAGTCAGATTTTTTTTTTTTTTTTGGAGGGTTTTGCCAAAGGGCACGTGTGCTCACCAGACAGACAGAGAGAGACAGAGAGACAGAAAGCGAGAAATTACCTTCCAGGAGGGATGACCATGCCGCAATCCCTTCTCCTCCATTCTCCTCTCGGGATCTTTGGCACACATGCACATGCACTGAGTGTGAGTTTTAAGCCACTGGGTCTGGGACGTGAACCACGGTTGGATTAGTCAGATATTTTTAAAATTTTAAAATAAGATAAAATGTCATATATCTACATGCATACATATTGAAATGACGTATATTTATATACTTAGAACAGCTACTGACTCACAGCAAGTGCTGAAATTCCAGTTACTATTATTATTGTTTTTTTTAAAAGAATTATTTTATTTAGCTTTATTTATCTGTTTATTTATTTATTTTAATTCAACCAGAGAGGGAAAGAGAGAGAGTGAGAAAGCCAGGTCCAGGACTTGAACCGCAGTTGGCAGTGTATGAGTCCAGCGCTCTTAACCACCAAGCCACCTGCCACCCCGTTATTATTGTTATAGCAAGGATTAGCAAGGATTTTTGTAAAGGGTCAGATAGTAAATATTTTAGGCTTTGTGAACCATCCAGTCTCTCTCGCATCTGTTCAACTCTGCCTGATGACTTTTTGAATAGATAGTATGAAACCAGCCATAGACAGTGTAAACAAATCACTGTGTATGTGTTCTAATAAAACTTTATTTATATGGGGACCAGCAGTTAGCGTAATGGCTATGTCGCTGGACTCCCATGTAGTCGACCGCAGTTCGAGTCCCGGACCCGGTGGCTTAAAACTCACGCCGGGCACGTGTGCATGCGTGCCCAAGATCCCAAGAGGAGAATGGAGGAGAAGGGATTGCAGCATGGCCATCCCATCTGGGGGATGATTTCTTGCTTTCTGCCTCTCTGTCTCTGTCTGGTGAGTGCACGCACCCTATAATGAAAAAACAAAACAAAACAAAACAAAATCTCTCCAAAAGAAAAAAAAAACTTTATTTATAGACAATAAAATTTAAATTTACTATAATTTTCATGTCACAAAATATTATATTTACTATTGCCAACTATTTAAAAATGTAAATAACTTACATTCTAGCTTGCTGACTGATTTGGCCCCTAGGACACAGTCCTATTTTCCAGCATTCTAATTAATTCAGTTTTCTCGTTTCACAGTTGGTGTATGTAAAATGTAGAAAAAAGAGTAATTTTTTAAATGATCATGGAACTTGCAATATATAATATGGGACAGCTAGGGATCTTGTAAAAATGGAAATTATTTTTCTTTTCTTAATTTAATTTTTGCTACAAGGTGCATGTACTCACCAGAGACAGAGAAAGGGAGAGTGAGAAATCACCCCTTAGGGGAGATGACCACACCACAGTCCTTTCTCCTCCATTCTATCCTGATTTGGGGCACGTATGCATGTCCTACCTGTATGTCTTTCAAACCACCGGGTCCGGGACTCAAACTGCTCAGCTGGCCATGTTGGATCCAGCCATCTTAGCCACCACACAATATACTGGCCCTATTATTCTTTTTTAAAACTTTCCTTCTCTCTTCCGTGACTGCAAGTATGGAAAAGGGTGAGGACCCTCACCAGGTTCCTCAGGTCATGATCTCAGGGGACCTAGATCAATGGCAAATGGGTGTCTGGCAGCACTTTTACAACCAATAGCAACCAATCCCTTTCCCATGTGGATTATTATTGCAACACTGCCTGACCCTTGGAAGGCAAATTCTCATCCTTAGGTTGAAGGTGAAACCATAGTGAGCTCCCAGGTGATGCTCATGGATATACAGACCACACACTGAAGTAGGAAGGGTATACGCAGTTACAGAACCTGAGTACCCTATATGTAGGGCAATGATCTTTCCAAAACCCATGGGATGCTGAGCCCACTGCCTCAACAAAATCATGTCATTATTATTTAAATTGTACCAATACACAATTTGGCCAGTAATTACTTTTCATTGACCTGCTAAAATCAGATGCTCACATGAACTTTAATTTATTGTACCAAATTCTCTTTAATGTAAGGATGATAAGAAAAAAAAACCCCACAAAATTTATGTTTAAAACATTAAACACATTTAAAACATTAAAAATTTGTGATTGATGTCTGGGGGTTTATGTTGGGCCAACCCTCTTAACCTGTGTAATCTTAATTTCCTCATTTCTAAAGGGAAATAATAGTCATAGTACTATCTAGTTGCATTGTGGTATTCTAAGGAAAGGACAGTGTGTCATCTGGCCAATTATAAAGCAATATAAATTAGATTAGAATAATCCACTGTACTTTCTTTCATGTGTATTTTCTATTTAATTTTTTTTTTTTTAAATCTTCAGATATAGGGCTTGTCAATATGTGGTTCATAGATAATTTATATCAGCATATCCTGGGTTACCCACTTGAAACTGGGGGTGTACTTTCCAAAACATAATCTCTGGAGATGGTCTTGGAAACTCCATTCTGAACAAACTTTCCCAGTTATATATTTTTTTAAGTTTATCTATTTATTTTTTCTATGGCAGAGTCAGAAACAAAGAGAGGAAGACACACACAGATTCCTATAGCAAGAAACAGGATCTTCATACCACTATCCAACCCCATTCTCAGTCAGCTGGTGTCCAAGTTACATGTATACATTGCCGGTGTGTACAGGGAGGCTACAGGATATAAACCCATGACCTTCCCATGTTGGTTTTGCATTTCAGAGAGTCATGTTATGGCTATACCCTGGTTTTCCCCACCCCAAGTCATTTTTATACTCATTTTTAAAGCCGTGGTTGAAGAATCTTGGTTTAATGATTTAATACCTACTTTATTTTACTTGTATAGTCAGCTTTCCAAACATTTGCATAAATGAGAATTACTGATTGAATATCTTGATTTCTTATTACTTGTTAAATAATTGTGCATTTTTTTGAGAGATTTTTGCTATTGTGTTTGTGCACTCACCCGAGAGACAGAGAGAAAGTGAGAAATCACCTCCCGGGGGATGGCCATGCTACAATCCCTTCTCCTTCGTTCTCTGAAGATTTTGGAAATGCACACACACATGCCCCGCGTGAGTTTTAATTTGCTGGGTTTAGGAGTTGAACCACAGTTGACTATGTGGGAGTCCAGCTATATAAACATTATACCATTTGCTGGTCCCAATAATTGTTTATTTTCTAAATGTACTTTAATTGTTTTAGAACTAGAGAATTAAAAAATATCTTTGCCTTTAATTTTGTTTTCTATCACTAGCTTTCAGAGATTTTGAAGTTCTACCTATAGTTTTGCATCTTACCTATTTTGTAGCCTTATAAACCTCTGTCTTTGTAGCATTAACTGGCTCAACTGTCTTGTACCTTAAATTTTAACGGTTTCCGAGGGTCTTCATTCTTATTACACATGAGTAAACAAATAAGCTAGTGAACTTCTGATAGGGAATTTACATTGCTCAAATATTTACATAATAATTCATGTCATAAATAGGCTGCTCAGTCTTCTCAGATCTTATCCAGAAATATCCTGTTGCTTCTAATTGTGTGACCTTAGGTCATTTATCTCTTCAAACTTAACTTTCTTCATATATAAAATGAGGAAAAGAATGTAAAATATAAGATAGCACAGGACTTAGCAGGGAGTGATAACAAAATAATTATAAGCCATTATTATTATCATTGATATTATTATTAACAAATCTGCTTTTCGGAAATAAAGAGTAGGAAGGCGATTTTCATCAAGGCTTTTGGGGATGAGAGTGAGACTTTGGAAGATTATCAGAAGAAGGATTCAATCTTTGTAGGATGTTTTAGAATTAGCTTTTTATGGCAGGGTTTTGAGGCCTCTCTCTTCTTGACTTGGCCAACGACGCAAGTTGCAAGACAAACTAACCCTTGTCTCAGCAATTTACCAATCGTGCAAATGAGTTTGAAATGAAACAGTATTCCAGATATGGGAGACCACTTGGTCAACTCCTTTCATTTAAAGATGAGGGTACCAAGGCCCAGAGGTAAGAGGTGGAGGAATTTTCTCACAGTTGCAAAACATGTTTGAGAGGGACTAGAGGCACTTAGGTCTTAACCATTCATGGCCAGAGCACTGTTGATAACCTATGGCTTCCATTTGAGCTCTCTGTTCTCATTTTCTCAGCTATTATATTTGTCATGGAAATAGCCCTCAGAGGGTAATACGGCTGGACAACTTGATGATTATTCCTGACTTCCTGTTGTGTTTGATATTTTTGATATTTTTACTGCTTCTACAATTTAAAACCTAACAAGATTTCCAGCATTCTTTCTCTGTGTACTTCTTTTGATACTACTGCTAGACTCATTATCTTCCTACGTACTTGGTGATGAAATCTCCTATTATGCCCTAGAGCCAAATTTCTAATCACAAGAGAGTTACTTAGTCTAATCTTCAGATCTTTGATTTGTTAATTTTTCAAGCAGGATTGAAAAATATACTTACCTTTCCGTTCAGCTTTTTACTAGAAACATTACTTTGTACATTTTTAATTAAGTAAATTCTGTATAAACCACTTTTCTCCTTTATAAAAACAATATTAAATAATTTAGATCTAGAAAACTAAAGAAAATGCAATACAGAAAATAGAAAATGCAGAAAAATATGAACAGACAAAAGTTTACTCTAATATCAGCAACATCATAAATGACACTTAAAGTTGTCAGTATATATCCTATTGATATTACAATAAATAAAAATGTATGAGCACAAATATGTGCTTGTAGTATACATATATAATATTATAGATACTAGTCGGACTGTGCATGGAGTATATATAAGAATATTTATGTGGTTTGTTTATCATTGGTATTGCTTTTTATTGTATTTCGTGTTTTAATTGTATTAATTGTTTTTATTGTATTAAGTGTTTTCTAATGTCATCCCCAGTTTTCAGAAACAATTTCTTAATTGCTGCATAGTCCCATCTCATAGATATCCACACTTTATTTTTCTGTCCTCTCCTTGGCATCCATTTTGTTGATTCCTAAATATTCACTATGAAAAATATTGTGAAGTTTGTACGTCTTAATGGTCAACGGGTTCGATGGTGAAAATCATATGATATAATATCATTTTAATTAATCTTTACCAATTTTATAAATAGATTAAGCCCATTTTAATAGCTTTATGTGCTCTTTGAATATTTTGTTTTGAAAAATAACAGTTTATATCCTTTGCACAGTGTTCATTGGTGGTATCTTTTCTTCATTTAAAGTTCTTCATGCATAGTTACATGTTCTACCTGTTTTCTTACCTTATATTGAAAATATTTTTGCAGTTTCTTTGTCCTTTGGCTAGTTTATGTTGTTTTTTTATGCACAGAAGTTCTAAATTTATGTGCTTGAAATCTATTGATCTTCATTTTATGGTTTCTTCCTTTGCTTTATGTTAAAAGTCTTCTTTTGCTTATATAGTCAGAGATCCTATATATGTTACCTGTATTCTTCCTCTAGTTCATATAATTTTACTTTTAAATCACATGTTGTAACTAGAATTTGGTAATTACTCTAGCACTGTTTGTTTAAAAATCAATTACCTTTGGGGCTGGCAGATGGTGTGGTTGTTAAGGGCACTGGACTCCCACATGGCCAACTGCAGTTCTAGTCCCGGACCTGGCGGCTTGCTTTCTCACTTTCCCTCTCTCTCTTTCCCTCTGGCCTTCTCTGGTCAAATTGAAATAAATAAAGTTTATAAAAATAATTCTTAAAAATTATTGCTTTTAACTGTTTTAATCACCATAGTTATCAGGACTAATTTGGTATATTTTTCTTTTTGTTTGGAGAGATTTTTGCGATAGGGTATGTGTGCTCACTGGAGAGACAAAGAGAAACAGAGAGAGAAAGAGAGAAATCAACCCTTAGCAGGGGTGGCCACATTGCGATCCCTTCTCCTCCATTTTCCTCTCAGGACTTTGATCTGCCATGTGGGAGTCTAGCACCTTAATGTCTACACCACCTGCTGGCCCCTGTTATGGTACATCTTTAATATCATGGTGTAACATGGTATCTCCAGTTTGTTTTCATAATCTATAAATTCTTGATGCAATCTCACAGGACTCATTTTAATTGATTTATAATATAAACATAATTTTATTCTTGTATCTTGTCTTCAAAATGTGATTAATTTTTCTTATATACTTCCCCTGTCCCCCAAGACATATCATTGAGACTTCAGTTTAGAATTGCATTGCACATATAGAGTAGAGCTTATTTCATGTTAACTCTTCCATTCTAGATGGTGATATATCTCAGTACTCGTTCGTATCTTCGCCATCCTATGTACAGTTGTTCAGTTCTGTAGTTTTTATTTATGAGCACTGTATATCTTTATTTCTTTTATTAGTTCTCGTTTTTGCTCCTCCCTTCTCCTTTTATCCTCCTTCTTTTTCTTATCCTTTTCTTTCTCTTTTTTCTTTTTATAAAGGACTAGTTAATTTGCAAATCATAGAACTCTAGTTCACACTAGTGTAAGCAGAAAAAGTAATTCATTATCACATATACATGAAAAGTTATCACTAGATCCAAGTGCTCAAAAAAACAAAGTCACTTCAGCTTGACATCTTGAAAGAAGAAAGTCACTTTTTCTCCTAGTATCTCTGCAGACCTGTTTAAATTACACACCCTCCTGACTGGATATTCAGATTGACTTGAAATGGAGGGAGTATACTTTTGTAGTTATCTCTAAAAGAGTCACTTAGTATGGGGAAAAATTTCCAACAGAAAAGGTTGGAGAGCTGAGAGAAATATGAATATGCTTAAAGCAATATTAATTGATATTTATATTTTCATGGTTCTGAATATTTTCTTTTATTATATCTTATGTTGGCTGTTTTTCATTGGAGCTGAGCCAATTTTATTTTATTTCTACTAAAATTTCAAATTGGGTTTAATTTTGTCATTGCAATCCAATCTTCACATTTTTAGGATGGAATATCATATCACATTAAAAAAATAGAATGATATCTTCATTCTTATGATTACTTCATATATCCTTTTTTTTTTTTTTTTGCTATAGGATATGTGTGCTCACCAGAAAGACAGAGAGAGACAGAGAGCGAGAAATCACACCCCCCCAGGAAGGTTGACCACACCACAATCCCTTCCTTTCTCCTCTATTCTCCTCTCAGGATCTTGGGCACGCATGCACACATGCCGGGCATGAGTTTAAGCCACCGGGTCCGACTCAAACCGAGGTCGCTTACATGGAAGTCCAGTAACTTAGCCATTACGCCATCTGCTGGTCCCTTTCTTTTTTTTTTCTTTCTTTCTTCCTTCCCTCCCTCCCTCCTTTCTTTCTTTCTTTCTTTCTTTCTTTCTTTCTTTCTTTCTTTCTTTCTTTCTTTCTTTCTTTTAAAGAGAGATTTTTGTTATAGGGCACATGCGCTTGCCAGGGAACTAGAGAGATAGAGAGACAGAAAGCAAAAATTCACCCCCTGGGGGGATGATCACAATGTCTCCTCCATTCTCCTCTCAAGATTTTGGGCTCACATGCGCATGTGCCTTGCATGAATTTTAAGCTGTTGGGTCTGGAGCTTGAACCAATTGAACCACGTGGACTATGTGGGAATCCTGCAATGTAACCATTACACCATCTGCTGGTACCATGTATCTTTTTCTTATTGTTTAATTAGAATGTTAGGAAATAATTCATAGTGTGATAGCAGATGCTTTTATACTTTCTTAATTAATTCTTATGTCTTTTTTATTACTTTTTATTATAATTTCTCACTTACATTCAATCAATGTACATATCTGTGGGGTATAGTATAGTTTTTCAAAGTATGCATGCAATGTGTGATAATCAAATCAAGAATATAAACTTATTCACCCCCACCAACAAAGAATAGTACACTATATCATGCACCTTTGATAATCATTCTATTAGCTTTTGATTTGTTTGTTTTTGTTTTGTTTTGCTTGTTTGTTTGTTTTCATTTTGGAGTTATATAATGGACTAGCAATGCCCTTTTCTTTTTTTGTACATATCTAATCACTGTACATCTTTACACAATATAAAGTAGCTTTCCCACCATGGATACTATGCATATTAATCAAATTATAAATATAACCATGTGCATTATCATCAAAGATAACTTTTCTTTATTGTTTCTGTTAATTTTTTTTCCCCTTGATCCCTTCCCTCCCTTCCTCTGTTATCCACCCCCTCTGATAGTGTTTCTAGTATCTTCAGTTGCCCTCCTTGGTGTTATACCATCCAACCTTTCAGTTTCAGTCATATGTCACTAATATTTTATCATTTCTCTTCTCTCTCTCTCTCTTTTTTTTTTTTTTTTTGGAGAGGTTTTCACTATAGGGCGCATGCGCTCGCCAGAAAGACAGAGAGATAGAAAGCGAGAAATCACCCCCCAGAGGATGGCGACGCCACAATCCCTTCTCCTTCATTCTCCTCTCGGGATCTTGGGCATGCACGCACATGCGCCCGGTGTGAGTTTAAGCCACTGGGTCCAGGACTCGAATCGCAGTCAACTACATGGGAGTCCAGCGACATAGCCATTATGCTAACTGCTGGTCCCCCCATGTTTTATCATTAATACAATAATCATTATTGATGTGAAATAGGGACTATTTCACTTCTATTTTACTTATTTAAAATGCTTATTACTTAAAATTGTTTTTTTTCTTGTCCTTATTTTATGCTATCATATTGCATTTATGTTTTACCCAGCTTTATGATTTTTAAACTTAAATCAGTGTTAACTTGTTTCCATGCTCACTTTCAGTCTTTTTATGCTGTGAGTTTCTAGGAATCTTGGCTTCACTGAAGCTAACATTATTTAACAGTGACGATGCCAGGAACGGTACTACGTCATTTATGAGAAATGAACTTTAGGAAAGATATAAAATATCAAGCCCCTTTCATTTACCCTTCCACTTACCCTTCCTTCATTACAGTTTTATGTGACTGATGTGTTGTTTTACAGCAGAAATACGAAGTCACTGTAATTTCAATCCTCTGTTTGTAACCTTGATTTTCTGCCTTGATATTTTCAGGATATTTTTCTCTTTCATTGAAATCCAAACCAGTATCTAGGAAGTGTCTTGGTGAGTGCGATGAACTAATTTTTTTCTAGATTTTGGTGATTCTTTCAGTTTGCAAATGCTTGTGTGCAGTTATTTCCTTTGCTGTTCTAGCTGCTACCACCTCCTCTCCTGCATTTACTCCCACACAGAGGAGCAACAACAATATTTATTCTGAATCATAATACCCTGTTATGTCTATATGTCCCTTTATAATTTTAATATCCTTTGGTCTTCATTTCTTACCCCCAAAAGGGCTTTCCGTGTTTGTTTTGGCATTTATATGGAATGACTACAATGAAACATACCGACCCTTTTGTAAATTTTTTATATGTATTTTTAATTGCTTTGCCAAATAGTCCTACCAAATTAAAGAATATTAAGAAATAAGCAATATAAGTATACATTCTCATTTTAAAAAATCAGACTTAGAAAACCTATATAAAATGAAATAAAAGCTAGCCATGATGTCCCTGCCAAACTATAGCTATTGCCCTGGTCCTGGCTTAGTTATTTGATTTTCGGCCCTAGCTCCTGGTAGGCTAAATAGACAGATTACAGATACAACATGCACGTGGACGAGACTACTACAATGATACATTTTTTCTTTTTTTTTATAGAGAGAGGTTTTTGTGATAGGTTGTGTGTGTTTGCTGGTGAGACAGAGAGACAGAGAGACAGATAGACAACAAGAAATCACCTCCCAGGGGGAATGGCCACACTGCCACACCACAATATCTTCTCCATTCTCCTCTTGGCATTTTGGGCATGACCACACTAGTACCCAGCATGAGTTTTTTGTTTGTTTGTTTGTTTTGTCTAGAGATTCTTTACTATAGGATGAATGTGCTTGCCAGAGAGACACAGAGAGACAGAAAGCAAGAAATCACCCCTACCCACCCACCCCCAAGAGGGTATGGCCATGCTGGAATCCCATTTCTTCTTGGGATCTTGGGCATGCACGCACACGCACCCAGTGTTTCAATCCACTGGGTCTGGGACGTGAACTGTGGTCGACTATGTGGAAGTCCAGTGACATAACCATTACACTATCAGCTCTCCCTGCAATGGTAATTTTAAGGGTGTTTTATATTTACATGCCATTAAAACATAACTCTGTGATTAATATGTTTACATTTAATACAAAATATTCATTTTATTAACACAAATTCTAGGAAGAAAACCAAGAAAAATAAATATTTTAGTTATTTAAATAACAACACAGATATACACATATATACTGTATCTCAAAAGAAAAATTATATGAACTTTTACTGTTATATAAAAGAGATACATGATACAGAGGGCATAAGCATATATGAATATTTGTTTTATTTACCCTTCTTAGCACTGGGTATCAAAAAAATTTTTCTAGTTTTAAAAACTTCATAGGGAAAATAAGATACCATATTATTTTGATTTCTGTTCATTTAATCATAAGTAAGATAAATATATACTCATCTGTAAAATCTCTACTGAAATTCATAATAAATTTATCTACTCTTATTGCAATATATAAAACTTTCTTTATTAACAACGTTATTGATTTCAGTCATAATCACTGCTCTTGTTTTTTATTTTCCACAGATAAATAATTCTTAATACTTAACCAACCATATTTGTTTATATTTTCCACTTCCACTGTAGTTTTTTAATTACTCCAGTTCAGAAAATATTTTTGCATCAGTGCATTACTTCAAACATAGAAGCTGTTCAATTGATTATGCTGAAGTTCTAATGAAATAAAATCCTTTCTACCTTCCTAATTTAACTGTTACTTTAAAACAGCAACAAGCATCAAATACTACTCCAGTGCTTGGCTTACCTTTACTGCCTTTTTCCCCCCTTTTATTTCAGAGAATAAAAGACCATGCCTTGAATTCTCTCAGCTAACTGTAAAGGATTCCTTCAGAGATTTGTTTATTCCCAGAATAAAAATATTTCTGATGATGTACACAAGGAACAACCTAAATTGTGCTGAGCCACTGTTTGAGCACAATAACTCACTTAATGTTAATTTCAACCCACAAAAGAAAACAGTCTGGCTGATCCATGGATACAGACCAATGGGTGCCACTCCATCATGGCTTCAGAAATTTCTGAAGGTTTTGTTGACTGAAGAAGATATAAATGTAATTGTAGTAGACTGGAACCATGGTGCTACAACTTTTATTTATAATAGAGCTGTTAAAAACACCAGAAAAGTTGCCAAGAGTTTAAATGGATACATTCAAAATCTTTTGGTAAGTCTGGAAATCTTATACATTATACATGTTATACAGCATATAGTGTACTATACGATACCACAACGTAGTAATAAAATAAATGCATTTTCTCCACAAACAGCTTTGACATACTAATACATGTAGTCATATTTCCTTTGTCTGTGGAAAAGGATAATTCTATCTCTAGATGCGACCTATCTTATTTTTTAATTATCTTAATATTTTTATCTAATAATCTATTCAGTTTTTTAAAATAACTTTACCTGTACCAACTTCGGGATGAAGTGATGATCCTATGTGGGTAGCATGGATTAAACAACAATAACGAAAAACAAATTTTAGGATATCAATGTATGAGGTATAATTTCTGATGAACTGAATTGAAAATCGTAACATTTTCGATTGCAGAAGCATGGAGCGTCTCTCGACAATTTTCATTTCATAGGTGTGAGCTTAGGGGCTCATATCAGTGGATTTGTTGGAAAGATGTTTCATGGTCAACTGGGAAGAATAACAGGTAAAATATTTTGTAGCAATTATTTTTAGTGTACTTTTAAGTATCAGATGTTAATTCACTTAAAATTAACAAGTATAACAATTAAGTAATAAAAATGATGCACAGACCTTTGTTTCTGTGTTAGTCTTTGTTTCAGTTAGACTCTAAAGTATTGTTCAGTTCTTGATAAAGTGGTCTACACGAAAATGAGAAGAAAAGATCTTTATCTATAGCTCTATCTAAATTTTAGGGACACATTATTTTCAAAATAAAGAGAAAAATGTTGCCTGTTAAGTAAAAATAATGTGTCAATATAACTATGCATGTATATATTTTTTTACAAACCTTTATGCATTTTAATGTTTTAAAAGTTTTTGTTTATTCCAGTCATCAGTTGTGGAGCACTTAGGTTGATACAATATCTTAGCTATTAAAAATAATGCTGCAGCATGGCATTCCCTTTTGAAAAAGCAATGTAATACACTGTAAAGTTATATGTAATTCAATGTAATAAAAAATAGATAATAAAAAAAATAAAATAAAAAAAATAATGCTGCAGCAAACGTGGACTCGTAAATATCTTCTGAACACTATATGTCCTCACTCAATACATACCAAATCTCTGCACCTTATGGTAGAAGTGGAAAGATTTGCAGACACAGAAGCAGAGAGGACAACTGTGGATACCAGAGGCTGCACAGGGGATAGTGAGTGTGAGCTTAGGGTCTTATCAAAGGATACATCTATCAAAGGATATGTATAGCCTCGTTGAAGACAGAATGTGGTAGTATCTTTCATTCAATTTTTGCGCACTGTAGGCATGCTTTGCAGATCCATCTCATGCCCCAGAAAGATGTGCATTAAATGTAAATTAGATGTAAATAAGAAATTGCAAAATAAAACAAAATATTTCACACAAATGCTAGAAAAAAATTAATCAGGAGTTAGTATCTAAGTTTGGGAGTTCAGGATCTCATATACCCTCCTATTTTTTTTCCTTCTTTCATTTAATCACTGTACATCTTTATGGTATACAAAATGGTGTTTTCCAGTGTGAATGCAGAGTTAATTAGTGAAGTCATAAATAGTACCATGCATTATATTCAGAAAGCTCAGGAACCAAATTATGCTTGCATGGATATATATGCTTTCCTCTAAGAGTGGTAATGATTTTCAAACTAAAAGGATAATCTCTCTACCTAACCAATTTAGCTTCTTTTTTTTTTTTTTTTTTTGAGAGGTTTTTCACTATAGGGCGCGTGCGCTCACTGGACAGACAGAGAGAGACATAGAGACAGAAAGCGAGAAATCACCCCCCAGGGGGGATGGTCACGCCGCAATCCCTTCTCCTCCATTCTCCTCTCAGGATCTTGGGCACGCACGCACATGCGCCCGGCGTGAGTTTTAAGCCACTGGGTCCAGGACGTGAACCGCGGTCGACTACGTGGGAGTCCAGCGACATAGCCATTATGCTAACTGCTGGTTCCCACCAATTTAGCTTCTTTAAAAAGCAGTAGTTGAAGGGCCAGCAGGTGTCATAGTGGTTAAGGCGCTGGACTCTCACATGGTCACCTATATTTCAAGTGATGGACCCAGGGGCTTGAAACTCACGCTGGGTATGTGTGTGTGAGTGCATGCTCAGAATCCCAAGAGAAGAATGGAGGAGAAGGGATTGCATTGTGGCAACCCCCCCAGGGGGGTGATTTCCTGCTTTTCATCTCTTTGTCTCTCTGAGGGGCACACAAACCCTATAGCAAGAAAATCTCACAATCAATCAATCAATCAATCAATGAATAAATAAATAAATAAATAGCAGTCATTGATATCTATGTCCATAGATTTATAATAATTCCAAGTGTTAGTAAAAGGTAAGAGAGTCTTTATTAAATATCAATAAAGGGTAATGGGAGAGGTGAATAAGTTGTATAAATAGGATTTTTTTACAAGTATACCCTAACTTATTCAATTTTAATCATATTTCTATTATACATGTATGAAGGTGAGGTTAACTTAATCAGTGCAAGAGGGTCAGAAAGGAGCAGCTAAGCCAGGACCTGCACAGAGGTCTGTCACACCCAGACCTCATTCTCCTTCCACCACCACAGGTGCTCAGTTTGAACTAGTCATACTCCTACTTATGTTGAGGAGTGCATACTCACGTGTTCACTTAGTTTGAATGGCCCCATATACCAGGCAGCATCAGGGCTTAAAAGACTTGTAAATACAGAGATTCTACAATAGAAACATCACAATTTACAGAAAGAGAGAATTGTCTGGTTCACTTAGTCAAATGGTCAAATAAAATATGGAATAATAGAAGGGCCTGGAATGAACATTATATTTTACACTTAAATATCTTTTTAAGGTCATTGTTTCTCTATTGCATAGATGTTGTGGAGGAACTGAATGCTATTTCTTTCTCTGTCTTTATGATACTCTCCAGAAAGTGATAAGCCTAGAATTTTTATTTAGAATAAAATATACCCGAATCATACACACACTCTATGGAATTTTTAATATATTTTTATTTTAAGATTGTGTGAGACACTCTTGTGAGGAATGAATGTTAAGATCATAATAAGTAATAAATATATTTTATCCCCTAGCCCAAATTACCTTTGGAGCCCCCAAAGCATTTTAGATCCATAGCTCTATCCTGAATGAACTAAGGCACAGAGTTCAAAAAGGACCAGATGGTCTTCAGTCATTTTTTTTTTTCCTCAGAAGAAGGAATCTTTATTAAACATAAAGCTATTACTGGTTTACTCCTCATTATTTCTTAAATAAAATGCTCAAATAATTCTTTAATATTTTGCTGTATCATCTCTTGTGTAGTTAACTGGACATCAGAAGGTTGGTAATAATATTATTTAAACAATGACGATACTTGCGATTCATTCATTCTCATTTACCTTTTAATGTGTTTTTGGACAGGTTTAAACTAAAGCTGTAAATGATGATTTTTTTATAATGTAGTAGAAGGGTGATATAATGGGCTCTGTAGTAAACTATGATTAGATTGATAGTTCCTTTTTGAATTTCAGGTCTTGATCCTGCTGGGCCAAAATTCTCTGGAAAACCATCTTACAACAGATTAGATTATACGGACGCCAAGTTTGTGGATGTCATACATTCTGACGCCAATGGTAATCATGCAGGATTTATTGCTTAATTATTTGAAAATTAAAAGAGAAATTTAGACTCCCAGTAATAGGGCAATGTAAGAGGAGAAAGGATTGTGTCTGAAGTGATTTTAATCTATAATTACAGAGCAATAATTTTTCCCATTAGCAATATTTTGGGGAGTTAGTGTTTTCCTGCATGATCAAAGAGCATGTTTGCCTTCATTTTTTCTCCTTTTGTTTTCAAGAAGTGTTATGTCATCCTAAAATTTCAAATTGTATAAAAAGAACTCCCGCTCATGCTCTTCAGAATTTTATTGTTTTGATCTCATTTTACCGCAATGCTTAATGTTCTTGATGTATATATTTAGTTTACTGTTCTGTTCTCTCCATTCGTGTCTGCTCTCCCCTGTATATCAATTAGAATTGAACACAACAATTCAGTCACAGGGAAAGAGTAATTTTTCTTAAAGGTCAGTAAGAAATTTATCTTGCATTTTCTATTATATTCCTGGGAATCTTTAATAAGGTATTGATAGTTTGAACCAGAGTACATTGGGCAGACACTTATAAGAAGTAACTTAGACCATCCTGATTCTTTTCCTGATTTTAATCTTGTAATATAAGTATTAATTTAAAACTTCCTGGGGCCAGCAGATGTGGTAGCGGTTATGTCACTGGACTCCCATTTGGCTGACTGTGGTTCAAGTTCTGGACCCAGCAGCTTAAAAATCATGCAGGGTGCAAGTGCATGTGTGCCCAACATCCTGGGAGGAGAATGGAGAAGGGATTGCTGTGTTGCCATTCCCCTTGGGGGATGATTTCTCACTTTCCCTTTTACTGTCTCTGTCTCCCTCTCCTGCGGATGCATGCACCCTAAGGCAAAAAACTCTTAAAGAAAGAAACAAACAAAATTTAAAAACCCAAAAAACTTCGTATACATCAGACGGTATTTTAAGTCTTCATATCAATTAATTACTGGACTGTCCTTAGTCCTTATGAGATAGTATACTCATTATCATCCCCTTCTTTCAGATGAAGAGTCCAGGTCCCGAGGCCAGTAAAATGGCAGAGACAGAATTTGAAATCATATCTCTTGATTCTATAGCCTGCACTTCACTAAGTTCTTCTGATGAACTGACAATTTAGGTGTGTTGTGTTTGTGGGCCTGAGGACAGCATGGTGCGAAGACAGAAACAGAGGGAGTGATACCAAGGCTGCTCATATACCCCTGTTTTCTCCAGCGTTCTTTCTCTCATAATAGAATTGCTCCCACATTACTCTGAATTTGTCTTGTGCTGATTCATACCACCTTTTTTTTCTTTTGAAAAATATATATGCCATAGATGACAATATTTTACCCCCTGACTACAGGCCAATGGACTGAGACTAATGACAATAATTTGGCTCCTTATTTGGAATCTAGTTTTGCCTACTTCTTGCAGCAAGCCAATGCCTAAAGACTGATACTTTTAGTGTGATACTCCAAACTCTCATGTTTTCTTTATCTTTAGCCCTTTGTATCAGCTTAGCATGTGCATGTGCACGTACACACACACACACACACACACACAGCACACCTCTTGGTCAATCATGCTGCAGCCCCTCACCCGAATTCTACTTTTTGAAACTCCAGCTTTAATTCTGCTTCTGGCTTTTTGCATTCATAATTTATACTTTCTATAATTTTGTCTGCACTTTTGACTTTTTAAATAAACTGCCTTTTTTTTTTTTCCTGTAGGGTGGGTGCACTCATGAAAGAGAGAGAAAGAGAGAGAGAGAAAGTGAGAAATCATCTAAATCATCGCCTCCCCACCCCCAGGATGTAGCCATTCCTCAATTTCTTCTCACTCAGTTTTCTCTTGGGATTTTGAGCACATACACACAGGCACAAGTGTCTGGCATGATATTGAAGCCTCCAGTTCCTAGACTAAAATCATGTAGCTGGAAATATGGGATCTAGTACCCCAACCTCCGTGCCACTCACTGGCCCTGTCCTGCATTGTTTTATCTTCACAGCATCTTTTCATTACTTAACATATCAGACCAAGCTTGCCATTAGAAACCACATGGTTAACACCTCTGATCCCTTTTATGACCGTTGCAAATAAGGAGTACAATTTTTTTTATTTATTTATTGTTACATTTTCCCACAATTACTTTACATATCAAAATTCCCATACCCCATAGTTCTTGACAGTTAATAAACACTTTCAAAATTTCAAAATACTGGGAACCAGCAGTTAGCGTAATGGCTATGTCACTGGACTCCCACATAGTCGACCACGGTTCGCGACCCGGACCTGGTGGCTTAAAACTCACGCCGGGCACGTGTGCATGCGTGCCCAAGATCCCAAGAGGAGAATGGAGGAGAAGGGATTGCGGCGTGGCCATCTACCCTGGGGGGTGATTTCTCGCTTTCTGTCTCTATGTCTCTCTCTGTCTGTCTGGCGAGCGCACGCACCCTATAGCAAAAACCTCTCCAAAAAAAAGAAAAAAAAATTCAAAATACTGAATTATAAATATAATGTTCAAAATATTTCTTATAATTTTGTTTGTGACTCTATAACAGCAGAAACAGTATGGTTTTAAATATTTTTCAGAAAATATTTACATGTCAGCTATTTGAATGTTGAAAAGCAAATGCCCAGCACACTAGTCACACATAACCCTTCTCAATTATGCCCTGCCTATAATTTCTAACCTACCTCAAGGGGTTTCTGACTAAGATACTTGGCTTCCGCCCATTCCTGGATGATTTTCTTCTTCATGAATGTGAACCAGTGACTGCATCTAGCTTATTCTTTTCAAAGAAATAAATTATAAGATTGAAAATTTCAATAGAGAATGAATAACTTTACACAAGAATGGTTACATTTGATAAAAATGAAAATTCATACACTAAGGAGTAAAATGATTGACATTAACTGGATAAATTTCACAGAAAATTTGAAATGAGTTAAGAGAGAATAAGTCAATTAGAAAACAGATGAGAAGAAAATATCTGGAATGTAGTAAATGGATACCAAATAATGAATAATATAGGCAGGGAGCTAAGAGTTACTTAGACTATAAAGTGAGAGGATAAATTATATTTCATTGGAATCCCAGAATAAAAGGAGGGAAAACTGGACCAGAAGTAATATTTAAAGAAATATTATCTCAGGGCCAGCAGGTGGTATGGTGGTTAACTGGACTCTCACTTGGATGACTACAATTCAAGTTTCCGGGGGGGATGACCATGCCACAACCCCTTCTCCATTCTGCTCTTTGGATTTGGGGTATGCAAGCCCATGAATCCAGTGTGATTTTCAAGCTACCAGGTCCGGGACTCAAACTGTTATCAGCCATGTGAGAGGCCAGCACCTTAACCACCACACCACTTCCTGGCCCCTCATTAAAGAAATTTATGGTTGCTATTTTGAGGACACAGAGAGAAGAAAATTTTAAAAACCTTATCGCCCTTCACTATCCTTTTTGAAACCAAGAGAATGAATGACCTAAGCACATCAAGCTGTCCTGCCCCCTCAATCTGGTAAGATGGAAATTTATGACTGAGTGAACGGCTGCTTATAAGTTAGTTATGTATTTTCCTTCTCCCTGATTCCTGAACATACTTTTGGTTTGATACTACTTCAAGGCAGGTTAGAAAAATGATGGATCTAAAGCTAGAACTCCTAGTACTAGAACTTCAGGTTGAGTTCACATATGAAAAAATGTCATAGCTCTCAACAATGGTTGGGTATTTTGGAGATTTTATACAGAAGACAACTTTTCCTGCTTAAAGGTCAGAAGTTAAGAGGATGATGAGTTGTAAAGAAGGGTTTGCTAGCCTACCCTTACCACTGTCAAAATCAAATCACGCATATGCTTTGCTGGACTCTAAGAATTTCTGTGAAGCTGTCTAAATTGTACTTTGCCTTTATGTATCGAACACAACCCTCCGTCCTTATAATGTGCATGTCCATTGTTCTTATACTGTCCCTGTAACCCCTCACTAGAGGCTCTGTTATGTATTAGAACCAAATCAAATGATTGCATCTATGAATATTTAGTTTTGTTACCCTAAATCCTTGGCTGGTCCATCTTAGGAGATGACTACTATAAGAAATGTCTTGTGTCCCAAGCTAAAGCATTGCAATCTTATTTGGCAGGAAGATTTTATACCTAATTATAGTCCTGAGTACTCTGAGTTTTCTGCTCTTCTTCACTCTTATGACTCCCCTGGGTAACAGAACCCACGCTATTAATAGACTGAGAATTTGGAAATTTATCAGTGTTCCAGAGATCTACCGATCTGCAGAAACCTTTAAACTGTAACTATATGAGGACCATCACAAAGTTCTTGGAAAATACATATGATGAAAAATCTGTGCATGTATTTAAAAAAATTACACTAAAATAAACTCATACTTCCATTTTATTTTCCACACTTTTTGAACTTCTCTCATATGCTTCATACCACTCTGGTCCAAGTTGTTCCAGCTAAGGCAGTATAGTCTGTAGATTTTTTCTAATTAGTCTGTCTGGCACCAAGTCTATAGCATTACCCAAGTGAGAGCAAATGATCACACTGACCTAAAAGGTCTTCTATTGCTTATATCACTTGGTTTCATTTCTTCCAGTTCTTCCTCTTCACTTCACACTTCAGCTGCCCTAGCTTCTTTGAAGTCTATGCATGCTCACACAGCTAGTTGGCTCACCACCTCATGTTCTTCATGTCTTTGCTGAGCTCTGCCCTCCTCGGTGGGAATTCCTTAACTAAACTATCTCAAGTGCTACTACCACTCTCACTAGGCACTTTGTGTCCCCTTATCCCATCACACTTTCTCCATAGCACTTATTATCTGACATACTATATTTTTATTTGTTTTGTCTTCATTTTCACTAGAAAGTACTATTATTATTATTGTTATTATTTGTCAAAGGGTACATGTTCTCATGAGAGAGAGAGAGAGAGAGAGAGAGAGAGATAAGGTGAGAGGGAGAGGGAAAGAGTGAAAGCAACATCCCAATGAGGTGTAGTTATGCCATGATACTTTTTTTTTAGAGGTTTTTACCTTACAGGGTGTGTGCTTGCTGGAGAGAGAGAGACAAAGACAGAGACAATGAGAGGGAAAGAGAGAAATCACCCACCAGGGGGAATGGTCACACCATAATCCCTTCTCCTCCATTCTCTTCCTGGGATCTTAAGCACACACACACATGTGGATGGCATGAGTTTCAAGCCACCAGGTCTAGGACTTGAACCGCAGTTAGCCATGTGGGAGTCTAGTGATGTAACTGCTATGCCGTCTGCTGGCCCTCATACTGTGATACTTTCTCCTCCAATCCCTCAGGATTTTAGACATGCACGCACATGCACCCTATATGTTTTTCAAACAGCTAGACTGGTAGTTGAACCATGGTCAGTCATGTATGATCCAGCTCCCAGTGCACAAGGCTTAAATACTTTGCTGAGGGACTGGCTCTTCACTACAAACTTTTTCTGCTTTTTCTTTTTTTTCTTTTTTTTTTCTCTTAGGCATTTATAGCACAGAGAACTTTGAGTTGTCATTGGTAAACGTGAATAGTAAATATGCTGATTTTCTTGAAGAAATAGTTTGAAAAATTAATACTATAACACCTTTTAAAAGTAGCATCTATTCATTTTTTTTAAAAGTTTTTTTTTTTGACCATTTTTTATTTTTAGAGTGTGTATGCTCACCCGAAAGAGACAGAAAGGGACAGAGAGAGGGAAAGTGAGAAATCATCCCCCAGTGGGGATTGCAATGCTGCAATCCATTCTCCTCTTAGGATTTTAGCACATATGCACATACATTCAGCATGAGTTTTAAGCCACCCGTTCTGGGACTGTAACAATAATCAACTTGTAGAAGTCCAGTGCCTTAACCACTACACCACCTGCTGGCCCCCAAGATTTATTTAATTTTTAAGCCTTTTTTTTTTCTTTTTTAGTTTTCAATGGATGTGTGTACAAGAGAGAGAAAGAGC
The DNA here is from genome assembly GCA_026018925.1 of Tupaia tana. Lineage (NCBI taxonomy): Eukaryota > Metazoa > Chordata > Mammalia > Scandentia > Tupaiidae > Tupaia > Tupaia tana. Next base: position 166,546,976 of record JAKSZU010000001.1, read on the forward strand.
AAGAGAGAGAAGGAGCTCCCCCAATAAGGCATGGTCATGTTGCAATCCTTTTTCTTCCATTTCTTCATCTCCTCAGGAAACACCTGGCAAGTCTCTCAAGCCACCAGGACTGGGATTTGAACCACAATCGGCCATATGGGTTCCAACTGTCTATGAACAGCACTGAACCACTGTTCTACAGGGCCAGCCCCTTTAAATAAAAATTCTAAAGAATCATTTTCCATCTATTTTATTGTAGATTTTATTTTACACAAGTGTTGCTGACCTAATTCTCTTCACTTTGTGATACTGAGGTGCTTTTCTTTTCAGGTTTAGGTATCCAAGAACCCTTGGGACATATAGATTTTTATCCAAATGGAGGGAGAAAACAACCTGGCTGTCCAAAATCAATTTTTTCAGGTATGCCAGTAATGTCACTGAATTACTTACATAAGATTCAAAAATGAAGGAAAAGTGTACTTTTCCCCTCTTAATTTGTGGACCATATTTTGCTTTAATTGCCATTACCCACATGATTCAGAATTGTTGGTCAAGAATGGTTTAAATTGTCCTTGCTTAGTTAATATAAGTTACCAGTAGTCAACCCATTTGATCATGGTTAAAACTTATTATATCATGGTTTCAAGGATTTTAGTTCATATTAAACATAAGGAGAAGATTTAAGTCACTGAGAAAGTACAAATAACTACAGTATTGTAGTATGTAAATTTGGTATCAGGATTTAACCTTTACCTTCACCATCACCAAATAAATTTCTGTAATCTTAATATGTGGTTTTCCTGTCCATAGAAATAGCTGAATAGCTTCTCTAGGTATGGAATTAGGCATACTTTAAAGCCATAGTCAAAATCTTCTTACATTCATAATGGCAACTGGCCAAGTAACACATGGGTAAAGGCCACTGAAGCTAAAGAAGTTTTGACCAAAGAAAAAGATGCTTGAGGTTGGGAAAAGGAAAGGAGATTATACAGTTCTAATGTTACTTGATTTCATAGCCATTTCTAACACTGAGTGGAAATGTTAGCGATGTAGGTTTAGAAAGAAAAGATATAAACAATATTACTAACCATAGAAGCACTATATTTGCAGAGCTTGTTAAATTATTAAATGTGTTAATTTTTACAATAGAAAAATTTATTTTAAATCTCATGCAAAAGGAATATGAAAATTTAAGCTTTCAATAAAACAACATTACAGTCAACGTTTTGTATTTTTAATGAGATTTTTTACTCTAAGTTATGTGTGTTCACCAGAGAAAGAGACAGAAAGCAAGACATCAGCCCCGGGGTGACAGCTATGTCACAATCCCTTCTCCTCCAATGTCCTTGAGATTTTGGACATGCGCGCACGGACGCACACATGCCTGACATGCATTTCCAGCCGCTGGGTCTAGGGCTTGAACTGTGATGGCCATGTGGGAGTCCAGTGTCTTAATTTCTATGCCACCTGCTGGCCCCTATAGCCAACATGTTAGTACTTGTATTGGGCACAGTTTTTAGTAGAACTTAATCTTAAGTTTTCTCTAATTTACTTAAAGTCGGCCTAATACATAAATGGTTCATTTGCTTTTTTTTTTTTTTTTTTTTTTTTTTTTTAATCCTTAAGGAATTGAATTTATTAAATGTGACCACCAGAGAGCAGTTTACTTGTTCATGGCTGCTTTGGAAACAAACTGCAGTTTTATTTCATTTCCTTGTCGTTCATACAAAGATTACAAGACTAGTTTATGTGTGGACTGTGACAGCTTTAAGAACAAATCCTGTCCTAAACTGGGTAAGAGAGTTGTTATCGTTATGGTAATTCTTTTTGAAAATGAATAATATAATTGTATTAATATTCCTGCTGGAAGGTAAATTATTTGAATTTACTTAATCTGAATATGTTAACATTTTATGGAAAGATTATCTGTGAAGATGTGGTACAAAGGGAGTACATATTTAATTTCCTACTAAATATTTTTAAGGTATTTAATAAAAGGAACTTGATCAATTGCCTTTTTATGTTCAATGTAGTGGGCAAATGTAGTGGGTTTATGTTAGTCCTCCTTCTTGATATAAAAAAGGATGTGATTATTTATTGTCCAATTACATTTTCATTTTAAAAAAAGAAGTTTTAGCATTTTTGGCAGCGTGAAATTTTTTTTTCTTAAATGTGAAGTTTTAGGAGCTAGTGGAGAGGCGTGAACCATGGTCCGCCTTCATTTGCTATCAGCAAGGAGACATGAATCATACGTGAGTCACACCTTCTGATTTGATACAGCTCGATAAGAGCAATTAAGCATCGCAGCTTCTGATAACGGAAGTCTGCTGTAGAAATGCATAGAGAAAATCATCCACATAAAAATAGAATGTTAGAACTGGGAAAAATATGAGATGCAGTCTGGTTGAGGGTTTCTAAAGAAAATATCAGACCCAAACATGTAAGAGTCAGTTCAATATCATGACAGACTCTTCCAAAAGATTTTTTCTATTTATTTATTTATTTTTGGAGAGGTTTTTGCTATAGGGCGCGTGCGCTCACCAGACAGAGAGAGACAGACAGAAAGTGAGAAATCACCCCCCCCCCCCCCCCCAGAGGGGATAGTCAGGCCACAATCCCTTCTCCTCCATTCTCCTCTTGGGATCTTGGACATGCATGCACATGTGCCCGGTGTCAGTTTCAGCCACCAGGTCCGGGACTCAAACCACGGTCGACTACATGGGAGTTCAGCGACATAGCCATTGCACTAACTGCAGGTTCCCCAAAAGTTTTTTCAAAGTCAGAGGCACTTGAGGAATGGCTAGTAATACAAAGGTTGAATGAAACATTAGGCAACCATTTTTCTTAAGCAGAAATAACTCACACTGAGAATTTCTGAGAGAGACGTGTACAATGCATGACGTATGATTAGTGTTTTTTAAGTCTTCATTTAGAGATAATATTTCTGGTTCCATATACTGAGAAAATAGTGAAGAAATGGATACTTATACAGATTGTTTAAGGGTTTAACTGACAACTAGAGTTAAACCTGTAAATTCTCAAGTTAGTTTTCATTCTACTATATTTGAATCTAAAATTTGGAGGTAACCATGTGTAAAGAAAGAAATACATGAAGCATCTGAAATATGTACAAATGCAAGTTGTAAATATTTTATATATAGTATACATAATACACATTCTATATGTACATATAATGTATCTGAAATATGCTTATTATAGACACAATATAAATCCTCCCTATCCTATCTATACACGTAGGATATATAATATATACATTTGCATAACATGTCTATATATACATATTTATAGGAGAATTGAGAGTTGTATTCCTAGAATTAAATCGCATATTCATGTCTGTATGCAATCAATGAACTATTCTGAATTTACTAAAAGAGTTACAAGTAAAATTCATAATATAATAGTAAAATCTGCTGCAAATGGACTGTAGCCAAACAGAGTACTCTGGACTCTACTAAGATTATCAGGGAGTTGATTTATTAGTTAATCCTGAACTTAAAAATTATTATTGTAATGAAAATTAACTGAATTCCACATTATTTGTAAATACTTTTTAAATTATAGTGATGATAATTACATATATTTATATACATTATCTATCCTTTAGTAATTTCAGTGATTTGAAATATTTGTATGTTGTTTGATGGAAGTCCAATTTCTAACAATCTATATCTTAAATATCAGGTTATCAAGCCGAACTACAGAAGGAGGGTTTAAAAGAAAGAATGGAAGAAAGACCTTTTAGAACAACTGTGTTTTTGGATACTAGTGGCACAAATCCATTCTGTAGTAAGTTGTTAACAATTTAAACAAATGAATTATTAGCTTTTTATACTTACCTACATCTTAGCCAAAATGTCCTTTGTATCCACTCAAACTCCATCATGCACTTTCAGGGAGATTTAATATTTGGTAGAGCCAGTTTGACAAGTTCAATTAAAAACTTTTTTTTTTTAAATAAAAGAAACAGATACTTGGGTGATACTTTCCCAAATAAACAATCAACCCCTCCGGTCCCCAAATTTTCATAGTTATCCCATTCACCCCAGTGGTATTTCTTGTCAAGTAGCCTAAGATATTTATCTCCACTATTATCCACTTGTGAGCTGAAACTAAACTCAATCCCTTCTCCTCCATTCTCCTCTCGGGATCTTGGGCACACACGCACACGCGCCCGGCGTGAGTTTTAAGCCACCGGGTCCGGGACACGAACCGCGGTCGATTACGTGGAGAATCTTAGGATTGTTCCAGTTACTGTCATTAACCTTGGTTACTGGGGAATTGTTATTTAAAAATACATTCTCAGAAGATATATTTAGGTCAGTTATTGTTAATGTTTTGCAGGTATAGTTTTTAAAAAATATATATCAGCCTTAAGATACTTTTCTTTTGAACAGTAGAGATGTGTCTTATCATAGAAAATTAGTTCAGTTCACTTTTTTAATTAAAATTTCTATTGAGTTGACTTTAGATACACATGCAGATATAAAAAATAATACAGATAGATACCGTTTAGATTTTTTCAGTGCCCCTCAATTTTGTAACACTATGGAAAGTGTGATATCACTAGGAGGATATTGGCTCAATCTATGCTCCTTATTCAGATTCTCCTATACACACGAGTGTGTGTGTGTGTGTATGTGTGTAGTGTATTTAGCTCTATACGAATTAATTATATATATATATATAACCATATATATATATATATATATATATATATATATATATATATCACCGCAATAATCCCTATGTTGTGTTTTCATAACCACAAATACCACCCACACCTTGCTGTTTATAATCCTTGGCATTTATTAATAAATTTCAAAACTTTTGCATTTGAAAAATGTTGTATAAAGGGAATCATTCTGGGCCAGCAGGTGGTGTGAAGGTTAAGGAAGCCAGATCGCACATGGCTGCACAGTTCCACTGTCAGCCCTGGTGGCTTGAATTCATTCCAGTCACATGTGCATGCATGCCCAAAGTCCTGAGAAGAGAATGGAGGAGAAAGGTTGTGATGCTGTGCTGTGACTATCTCCCTTGGGGGTGATTTATCACTTTCCTTCTCTCTCTGTCTCTATCTAGCTAGCACAAGAGCCATATAACAAAAGTAAAAAAAAAAGAGAAAGAATTAGAGAGAAAGAAAGAACAAGGAATCATTCCATAGGTGATATTTAACTGGCTCTTTTTTTCCTTCACTCAACATAATTCTCTAGAGATTTAGTAATATTCTAGCATGTAGTTTTAATTCATTTATTTTTATTCCTGAGAAATATTACATAGTCTATATGTACTATAATTTGCTTACCTGCTCACCTGTTGAGCAGCTGAGTTATTTTTAATGTCTGGTGATTAGAGATAAAGCTATGAATATCTTATATACATTTTTTATGGAGTATGTTTTCATTTCTTGATTATAAAAGTTCAGCAGTGCAATTGCTGGGTCCTCAGTACTACAATGTACTAATTGTACATTTAGCTCTATAAGAAACTGGCAAAATGTTTTTCAGAGTAACTTGATTGTTCTACATTCCCTCAAGTAAAGTATGATTGATTCGATTTTCTCTGATTCCTTACCACTCTTTGGTGCTGTCATTACTTAAAAAATCTTATCTATTCTAATAAGCCAATCTTGATATTTTGTGGTGATTTTATTTTTCATTGTTTCGATGGCTGATTTTATTGAATATTTCTTCTACTTATCCTCCATGGTAAAATTTGTGTCTTTTGGTCTTTTCCTAATTGCATTAGTTCTTGTTTTTGTTTATATTTGCTGAGTTTTGAGAATCCTTTATGGTTTTAATTTGCATTTACCTTATGACAAGAAACTGAACATTTTTTCATATACCTCTTGGTCCTTCATAGGTCATCCTTGGAGTGTTGTCTATTTAATTCAGTTGCCCGTTTTTTTATTGGATTATTTATTCTTTGTGAGTGCACTGCTTGAGTTCCTTCTATATTCTAGATATCAATCCCTTGTCTGAGGAATAATTGGAAAATATTTTCTCCAATTCCAAGGGCTGTCTTTTAACTCTAATTGTTTCCTTTGCTATGAGGAAACTTTTTAGCTTGATGTAGTCCCACTTGTCTATTTTAGAGACTATTGCCTATACTTTATGGATCTTATTTAAGAAATCTTTGCCTGCTCCAATATTTTCAAGAGTTCTCCTACATTATCTACTAATAATTTTATAGTTTGAGGCTTTAAATTTAAATCTCTAATTTCATTTGAGTTAATTCTTGTTAATGATGAGAGATAAGGGTCCAGTTTCATTTTTCTGCAGATGGATATCCAGTTTTCCAGCACTATTTGCTGAAAAAGACTTCCTTTTCTCCACTGTGTTGTCCTGTACTCTTTGTCAAATATCTGTCTGTTCTATGATTTGGGGTTTATTTCTAGATTCTCTATGGTGTTCCACTGATCTGTGTATCTATGTTTCTGCCAGTACTATGCTGTTTTGATTATCGTCACTTTGTAATATATTTTAAAGTTAGGTAATGAGATGCCTTCTATTTGTCCCTTTTGACACAGTATTGCTTTGACAATATGAGGTCTTTTAATATTCCAGACAAATTTTATAATTTTTTTGATTTCTGTAAAGAATATCTCAGATAATTGGATTAGAATTGCATTGAGTAAGTAAATTAATTTGGATAGAACTGACAGTTTGACTATATTGATTCATCCAATCCAAGAGTGCAGAATGTCCTCCCATTATTTTGTATCTTGTCTCAGTTTTTCATAGTTTTATTTGTAGAGGTCTTTTACCTCTTTTCTCAGTAAGAACTATTTGGAAAGAGGATGTAGACTTTAGTGCCTGAAATGTAATTATACTTCACAGCCAAAATCTTTATTTTTCTAAAGCCCTCATAAACTGACTTTTATTCTGCTTTCTTAAATCTCACTAAAAGGTTGGCAGAGGTGGTGTGGAGATGGGGCAGAGACCAGTTTTACCAAAAATGTCCTTTTTTTCTTAGCCAGCTCTCAGCAGTTTACGGTTTCTTCATGTAACTGAGTAGGTTGTCTTTTTCCATTTTTTCCTATGTATTTTTCTCACAAGAAAATTTCATGCATTCCATGTTTGTTTGATATGAATTCATTATGTCCTAGGAGGAGGCACACAGGACTTGAGATAATGCAGAGTCAGAACTTCCTGTGTAGCCCTGACAATACTGATTGTAGGGGTGAGTTCAGCATCCTTGCTGCTGAAAAAATACTATACTAAATTTTAGTAATAGCATTTTGAGTAAGAATTATTATGATATTTATTTTCACAGTTATTCCTAAATAGCCAATGAAACAGGGAACTACAATATTTTTGTCAAGCAAATTTACCTGGAACTATTGATGAGAAAATCAAGGAAATCTATCATATTTAACTTAGATTTACTATTGATAAAGAAAAGTTATTTAACTGACCCAAATTGTAAATTTTTTTTGATCTGGGAACCAATTTATATTCAGTAGCTACTTAGCCAACTCTGCAGTATGCCTAACTGACTGGCAGAATCTTTCATTCCTTCTTTTTATGACTAGTCAGAAATTGACAGAGAAGTAAATATATTACTTATTTACCAAATTCTGTTCTGTGAAACTCTCAATATTATTTGCACATATAATATGGGCTTAGATTATGAACAACACTATGTGTGTATAAATGTATATTTGCACATGTACTTAAATAGAGCAAAACTTAAAACATAATGTGAATTATGCTCTATGCTTTTGTTTTATAGCCTACTATTTTGTTCTCAGTATCACTGTTCTGGATAGGACTATGAAGGATGGCTATATCTCATTCAAATTATTGAACCAGATTGGCATGGTTGAAGAGCCCCGGCTCTATGAGTGAGTATAACTTAGTATTTTGTTCCTTCTATAAATCAAACACTTGCTTTCTTGTGTCTCCGGTTCAGCAGATAACCCAAATACTTTACCTTTTTCTAACCAGGGAGTCTTAAAACCATCAATTATGCTCATTTAAAAGACTCCCATGTTTTATCTTCATTCTTTTATTTTACAGAGGAATATACCAAATATTAAAGAGATGAAATGTCTTATTTATGGTACATAACTAGTGACTTACAGAAGTTAAAAGAGTGGAAGAAAAAAATCTTTCCTTTCTTTTGACTCACGTTCTAGTGTCTTTCCTAACCACCTCCTCATCTTCTGATAGTCTCCAATTTTTTAGGCAACACCATGTTCACAGAGATGTCAATTAATGTCTGAAGACTTTGGTCAAAAGTGACACAATTTAGTATTTCAGAGAACTAGTCCCAGATGCAGGCTTCCAAATAATAGGAAAATGATTTGTTTCTCAAATTCTGTTTCGCTTTTTATGTGTGTACTTATGTATGTGCAGGTGTTTATGCATATTTGGAGTATGTATTGACTTTTCATTCCTTCTTTTTAAGACTAGTATCTCATGTCAAATAATGTTCGCATCTTGAGTTTGGTGAATGTGTATGCATGTGTTTAATAAGTTCTTAAACTAGGAAGTTACATTTTGCTTAAAAGTTGCATGCTACTATTAAATTTGTGGCTTGCAATCTGTTATGTTAAATTTCTAAAGCTATTAAATAATGGAATTGTTTTCACAAGGCCCACAGTAACCATGTCTAGTGATTACATAAAAGATATAGTTATTTATTGTGGTTGGGCCTACAGCAATTTGGCTTAAATTTTGACTGGTAATTGATCATCCTGGAATTTCAGGAGGCACAGCATTTACTACTGTCACAAGTTAGGTAGTTACAGCTCCTGGATTGACTTCTTGACTAAATCTAATGTGCAGTGAACCTCACACCTGAGTACACAGTGACATCTAAACTTATCCGGTCATTAACTGTGACCCAGGAAAATGTCCCCACCTGCTTGTTTATTTGCACATCAGTATTACAACCAACGATAGTGAGGTAGTTAATATTATACTATTATCGGCACTTAGTTAAAATCCAAAACAACATTAACATATGAAAAGTAGCCATACTCATAATATACACAGTTCATTTAGTAGCCGAGTCTTTCAAAGCTTGGAACCTATAAGAAAATAATAGTAAAAGAGGTACATAATGGGAAAAATCAAGAGAACCTCTGTAACAAAGTAGCATAGGCCCATTCCATCATGGAATGCCATGGTTATCATTAGAAATAATCTCCTGGGCTATACAAAAAAAAAAAAAACAATTTTTTTTTAAAAATTAAGATGAATACATTTCACTATTAGATTCTGTAATTTAATTTACTTAAAGTAATAAAGGCATTGCAAGTCACTTAATAGGTGGGTAGAACTAGTAGCAAAAGTTACTATTGTCCTTTTTTGACTATCCCTCATTTAGCCAAAGAAGGCAAAGATAAAAAGAAATAAAAATTGGAGCCAGAAGGTGGCATGGTGGTTGAGCTGGACTCCCACATGGCCAATTGCAGTTAGATTCCTGGACCCAAAGACTTGGAAATCACACTGGGTACCTGTACCTGCATGCCCAAAGTCCTGAGAGGAGAATAGAGGACAAGGGATTGTGGCATGGCCATTCCCCAGGGAGGGTGAATTCTCTTTCTTTCTCTGGCAAGCACAAACACCCGATGGCAAAACACATTAAAAAGGAAATAAAGAAAGAAAAAGAAAAGAAAGAAATCAAACCAGAACTTCCATGCAAATTCTTAACTTACTTTAGGACTTGTCTTTATGTTTGTCAGTATTTAGGGAGATTTTTAAGCCCTTTTCACCTGATTTTGAACAGCAATCACATGTGTTATATTCATAAATAATACTGTTCCATAATAGTTCATTCCCTTAACTTGCTTCAAATTATGTTTATGTATACACATGATTTACTATTTATTTTTGTTAGAAATATGCTTTTTTAGCTTTCAAGCTAATTCACTTATTCAACAAATTATTCATTGCCAATCTTATTCAGCCTTTACAATGGGGACCCAAATTGAATAGACAGTGTTATTCTCAATAAGCTTAAAGAATGCTAGAAGGGGACCAGCAGTTAGCGTAATGGCTATGTCGCTGGACTCCAATGTAGTTAACTGTGGTTTGAGTCCTGGACCCAGTGACTTAAACTCACGCTGGGTGCATGTACGTGTATGCCCAAGATCCCTAGAGGAGAAGGGATTGGGGTGTGGCATCACCCCTGGGGGGTGATTTCTCATTTTCTATCTCTCTGTCTCTCTCGGTCTTTCTGGTGAGCGCACATGCCCTATAACAAAAACCTCTTCAAAAAAAAAAAAAAAAAAAGAATGCTAGAAGAGACTAATGTATAATGACAGCTCTGAGTAGTAAGATATTTAATAAAAACAATTAATATGCTTTGGGGCACAGAGGAGAAGCAAGGAAGCAATTGAAGATAAGGTAATGCACACAGGAATCAGAAGGCATTTTCAAAGGCGTGGAGATAGGAACATACTTATTGTACATTCAGGAAAAGCATGTGGACAGCTGTCCCAGAGCAGTTGTTTCAGTCTTGTTCAGATGCAATGAAACTGTCTAGATTTACTTTACAAAACATACTCTTTCTGAAAACCATGAGAGAATGATACGGTTTATTCAAACATTTGAATGAGTGCATTTTCACGAAGGAATATAAAACAGGGGAACATATACACAAGTGTTTTACTCTATCTAAGCCTGGCCAATGACTTTACTGCTTTTCTATTATTAAGTATTTGTGAATACATCTAATCATGCTTTGGGATTTAAATTACCTCTTAGATGCATGAAGAGTCAGAGAATTTTAAATTATCTTTTATTTTCCTTTTCAAAATTAGAACAAGGATATTAGTCACTGTAGAAAATACATAATATTATACAGTAAGAAATGAGACTAACAATTATATCGTCCAGGAGTACCCACACTTACCATCTGGTTTATAACATTCTTTCACCTCTTCTTTTTCCTTCTCCTCTCCTCTTCCTTCTTGTACATGCCCCATACATATACAGATATTATTATTTTTTAAGAAAAAATAGGATGTTTTTGTACATGCATTCTGTATCTGTACTTTAATACTTAATGCCAAAGGTGTAACTAGACGTTATTTAAATGTCCTAAAATGAGACCACATATATTAATATGCCAATATAGAATTTTAAACAGGGACTATCAATAGTGAATATAAGTTAAAATGATTCCCCAGATGAAAAAGCAATAGGGAGATCAGATGGACCAAACTGGAGCTAGGAGTCCTCAGAGGTGGTTATTGAATAGTCATATGAAAGATTATGGGTCCTGTCCCAAGTCGGTGGAACTGGAAAAGCAGGATTAAATACATCCTGGAGATGTTTTAGACTTTAGAAAAGATGTATAACATGTTCTTTTGTTTCATGGAAGACGTGAAAGTGAAGGAAAGAAGTTCATCTAGAGTAACTTCGGTTTTGTGCCTGGTGACCATGTAAATGATTGTGTCTTTCTACTGAACTAGGAGAGAATCCAACTCAGTCATTCAGTAACAGTTCTTACGAATGTCTGTGGGCCACTAGTCTATGGTGTCACTAGCTACTTTTGTGGACATTTAGGTTTAGAACTGAATGGTGTCCAGGAGTCTCTGCCCTGCTGCATTCGAGGGACCAACAAAGCAGAGATCCTGAAGCAGGAGGGAGCATAACTTATTTTGGGAGCTGTTAGGAGTTCAGTATATTTGAGAGTTGAGAAAGGGAAATCAAGAGAGAGATGAGAGACAGAGAGAGAACTTAGATATTACAGAAACTAGAACTCGGTTATTTCTCGGACTTTTGGTAAAGATCAAGTGTAGAAGATGGAATTCCAAAACCAGGTTTTGGGATTTATATTTCTCCTCTAGATAAATAAAAACCTCTGTAACATATTAGTTGGGGGAGTCTGATTAAGGACAAGATTAGATTTTTATTTTGGAAGAATGGTTTGACCAATGAGGGAAAAGATAGGATGCTATTGAAATAAGATAGGTAAGAAACAATGTGTCCTAGGACACAGAGTTTGCAGAGATGAAAAAGTGAGTGTGGGTTCAAAGTGGATTCAAGATATTTCATAGATAATGTCAGTAGGAATTTATGACAAATTGAATGTAGAGGGTCAAAGAGAGGATGATATTAAGTCTGAATCCTAGCTTGACTTGTGCTTAGGTGGTAGTACCATAAATTTGTAAATTTTAGTTTGTGGGTTTAAACATGTATCTATCTATCTATCTATCTATCTATCTATCTATCTCTATCTATCTATCTATCTATCTATCTATCTATCTATCTATCTATTTTATTTGTAAAAGGTGTTGGGAGAATGACTCATTTAGATTTAAACCTACTGAGTTTAGGTATCCTTGAGCTATCCTAATGGGCATGATACATAAAATAAAAGTGAATATATGAGGGGTGTTCAAACAATTCATGGAAACTTTCAATTATGAAAAAAAAAACTATGTATGGATTTAAAAATATTTTTGTACCATTTAAAATATTTTCCATGAACTTTTTGAAGTCCTCGTATATATGCCTGGAACTCAGCTATAGACTTCAGCTAGAGGTAGCACAAACTGCTGATTTATCTATCCACTGGGTGGATGTGCATTTGTGGGAGAGTTGTGGGAGAAGATGTAGGTATGCTACATTTGATGTTATCTCAAGAATCTGTTGGAAAGACAACAGAGATGTGGTATGACTCACAGTCTGGGGTAGAGGAGGTGGTTGCCCTGCCAGTTGGAGCAAATATGGACTTAGAGGGGAATGATCCATCCTTTTTTGGGCTTGGCTGCTGCAAGGAATCAAAAGAGATCAGGGACAACAGCAAGATGGAGGCCTTGCAGGGTCCCGCTGTTGCTCTTCAGCTGTGCTAGGTGTGATGCTCCCCTCTGCTTAAGAAGTTGTCTGTAAACAAGAGCTTCTGATTTATGTCCTATAAAAACAAAAACAAACAAAAACAAACAAAAACAAACAAAAAACAACCCAAGAGCTTCTTTCAACAGACTTCTCAAAAAATCTTCCCTTTTATGTACTCTCCTCTTCCTTTCTTTTCTCTTCCTTTACCTTCCCCTTCTCCCTTCCTCCTCATCTTCCTCCTTCTTCCCTCTGTTTTTTTTTCTAGTTTATCTAATGATACAAAAGACAGTAGACCATGTAAAGTTCCTCTGGGGGTCAGGCTGGCCCATGTTAACATAAATGACTCCAGGGACCCACATTTGTGGCACATGGGGAAGAGGGATTGGGTGGAATGTTGAGAGTGCCTCTGTGACTGTGCACACTCCAGTGGTATATCCGTTAGCTGCATGACTTTGGGAAAGCCACTTATGTGCTCTGTTTCCTCAACTATAAAACAGTAATATTCATCGTACCTAATAAAAGTTATTGAGAGAGTTAAGTGAGACCAAATACGTGCAGCTTTACTACAATTCTGAACATAGTAAATGTTCAAGAAATTCTACTCATTAACTACCTTTATTTTTTCTTTTGAATCTTGGGCTCTTATAAATTATTCCATTAAATAAAAAATATCTAATAAAGTGGGACATATCACAAAAAGTTATGCAAGCACCTAGTTTGCTTCAGAAATGTAGTCATCGTTGAAGAGTTAAAAAAAAGAAATATGAATGATTTCTCTAATTATTAAAAAAATATACAATCTGGACTCCTTGGAAAGATAAAATACCTAAATTATTTCCCAGAAGGCATACTCAAAATATTTCTTTATGGGAATGCTTGTTATTATTATTAATCATTGTAGTTATAATGTAGTTATATAAATAACTAAAAATATTTTGTTGAATCATTTCTCTGTAGGATTATTCTCTTAGTAGAATTAAATACATTTTAGAATTAAATTATGTTTCAAATTATTAACTAATAAGTGTATCAAATTTTGTTTAGGAAGAACAAGCCATTTGATAAACTTCAAGAAGTCAAGATTCTTGCTCAGTTTTTCAATGATGTTGTAAACATTTCGAGCATTGGTTTGACATATTTCCAGAGCTCAAATCTGCAATGTCCCTCATGTAAATACCAGATACAGAGTCTCATGTTAAAATCGCTTACATTTCCAGAAAGGTAAGAAAAATAAATTTGGACATGTTATACTCAGACTTGAAAATACCAGTTTGTTGAATAAAGATTTAATAATTTATGTATTCAAATATCTGTTCCTTATATATTTCAGCCTATATTTTACATAAATATTAGTATATCAAAGAGGTATAAAATGCATTTGTCTGGCCTGAGTAAAATTTATTTTGGAATCACTTTACCCAAATAAAGAAAAAAAAAAAACACATGCTAATATTTCATAAGATATGACAAAGATAAAAAAGTGAAGCAAATATTTGCCTTACACGTTTATCAATAATTTCATATGTGTGTGTATATTAATTCACAAGCATGGTTGAGAATCGTTTTATACAATGCTTTAGATGAGGTGTAATGGCTGAAATCTATAATGAAACCCATAGTCTCTGAGGATGGAGGTCACCATGGCTTTCAATGATCCTATGATCTCTTTTTCCCTTCCATCCTTGATACATTTAGTTGGGAAGGTAAAACTGTTCATTGTCATCTGCTGTATCTAAAATTCTACAGGTTGCTGGGGATTTGGCCCCAAGAATATGCTGACCGTGAGGTTCTCAGGGAGAAGCTGACTCTATGTTTTAGTTTTATGGTCACCTATTCTGGTTTGTCAGTTACACCACAAATATCTCCATTCATATTAAAATGACACCACTCTGACTGGGTACCATGTTCATGGAGAGAGAAGCTCTGACTGTGTTTTTCTCAGCCCATTTAATATGGTCTTCTCTGTGTCATGTCCTCACAACCAAAGGGGATTTCCATTATCTTTGTCCTCTTTCTATCAATAAACATCTTTGCCACAGAGTAACTCACACGTCTGTCAACAGCAGCACTGTGAGAGCATTAAAAATCAGGAAGGAGCGCTTTTGATCATCTGACAGTTGGGACTGGGAGTTGTTCCAACAGTGAGCATCCCTGAGGGCCCACAATAAGGATTATGGATAGCTAGAAATTGCTCTTTAGCTGATTATGGTGCTTCCTCGTTATGTCTCTTTACGTTCTATGTTACATGTCCAGTTTTCCAATAACCTCCCCAAACATGTTGAACATAGCAAATAAGAATTTGTGCCAACTAAAAGAAAAAATAATAATGATTAAAAAATACACATTTAAATGAGGTTTATATCAGCAGAAAAGATTTAGAAAAAGTATTTGAAGTGTAAGTCCTAACTCGGTTATAACTTTTGGTATGATTATATTTAGTCTTTTCTAAGTCAATAAGTAAGATGCCATTAAATATGGCAAAAAAAAAAAAAAACAGGAGTGATTAGATTATTCTCTGCCTTTGACTGAAATTCTTACTGAAATACTGAAAATATAAGGACATTTTCAGCAATAACATCGCAATATAATCTCCTACTCACGTATATTAGAGAGGCGGGAAACTCATATACTGAACTAGAGTTGTATGATTGTTAATCTCTGGCTGATGGATGTATTTATTATTTTAAATATGCAACCCCTCCAACATAAAAATAGAAATAATATGTGCAGCCCTCCAAAGTTGGCCTCTAACGAGGTCAAGGCTGTGTCACCGTTATATCCCCCTAATCTCCCTGTCACTACCTTTCCAAATGTAAAGCAGGTAAGTATGAGTGAAGTCTAGAACTTGTAGTTTTGCATTCGTTGTTTCTTGAATTAAAACTTAAAAGATTCATATGACCCAGGAACTATCTTTTACCCATAGTATCTTAAACAGCAAGAGAAATCAAGGATTTCGTTCTCAGTCCAGAAGCAGCATTCAATGTAAATCTCCCAGACGCCAGACAGTCAGTTAAAACATGTGTACAGAAAACTGCTTACAGTTTCAAAATGCAAGAGGAATTTAGTCCTATACATGTGGACAGTAAAAGGGGCCATGAATAATCCATTCAGTGCATATTGGTAAAGTCTGGGGGAGATACACCTCTCATCACTTAAGCAAAAGTGAACAGAAAAAATACAATAAAAATGAAAAGGGCCCTAATCAGTATAGGTAACACAAGAAAGAAAGATTCAGCAATAAGGATTTAGAAATACAGTAGACTTCTAAAAAATATTGTAACAAGAAATAAGAAGTTACATAAAGTATTGCTTGGCATTCTTGAGAGTATTTCAGAAAACAAAGATCTGTAAAAGAACGATGGAGAGGGGCCGGCAGGTAGCATGGTGGTTAAGGACCCTGGACTCCCACATGGCCGACTGAGGTTCAAGTTCTGGACCTGGCAGCTTCTTTCTCTCTCTCTCTCTCTTACCCTCTGTCCCTCTCTGGTCAAATTAAAATAAATAAAGTTAAATAAAGTAATTCTTTAAAAAAAAAAAAAAAGAAGAAGAACGGTGGAGAGTGAGATGATAAGGCAACTAGTTGCTGTTCAAAGGGTGCTGTCTAAATGAAAAACAAGCCAAAAAACTAGAATCTGGGCCAGCCAGGTGGTGTGGTAGTTAAGGCAGCTAGATCCCATGTGGCTGACTGCATACACTTGGCAGCATGAGAAATACTCAGGGCATCTGTGTGTGTGCGCCCAGAATCCTGAGAGGAGAGTGGAGGAGAAAGACTGTGGAGTGGTCATTCCCTTTGGTGGTGCTTTCTCACTTTCCTTTCTCTGTCTCTCTCCAGCAAGTGTACATTCCCTATATAAAACTGTTAAAAAAAATAAGAAAAACTTAAGTCAACACCAACATTAAAAACAGACAAGAGTAGATTTGATCAATCATGTAGAAAATATATTTTGAAATAATCTACAGAATAAGAAAACTTTAATAATAGAGACGATTTGGTAATAGTTATGGAAAAAAATGATTGAAATGTAAAATGTAGATATGCAATGTTGCTGAAGAGGAGACACAGTAGAACAAACATGCACATGAGTTAAAAGAAAATCCTCTGGACTGAGGGAAATAAGATGCAGATCTCAAATGGAAAAGATGAGCTAAAACCCAGAAAGCTAGAAAAGACATAAATATTTAGACCATTCTTATCAAGTTTATTTTTAAAATTTGATGATAAAGATAATTCTGCAAATATTTGCAGAAGTCTTCATGAAGTGGAAGATTCAATATTGTAGCAACAGTAATTCTTAGTCAATGTACTTACACATTTATCATGACTTCAGTTGAATACTAAAGGACATATTGCTTGACCCTCCTGATTAATATGGAATTACAAATACTAAAATGAACCAAGAAATAATGAGTATAATATTTACAATTTTGTGAATCAAATTAAAGATGTTGACATTAGCAAAAGAATGTCAATGCAGTATAATGGAATAAATAAAAAATTCCAAAACAGAACTTTGTAGATAATAAAAATAGCATTTTAAATAATGAGACTAGAATTGATGATTGAAAACTGAAAAAGAATTTGATATTTTTATATTATATATCAAAATTACTTTAGGTATAACAAACTATTAAATATAAACTGTAAACAAACAAAAAGAAGAAAATATAAGCAAATGTTTCCATGTGCTTACCTGCCCAAAATCTCAAAAGGGGAGAGGTGGAGGAGAAGGGACTGTGGCGTTACCTTACCCATGGGGGTACTTTCTCACTTTCCCTCTCTCTTTCTCTCTTCCTTTCTCTGTGTCTTTCTCCAGCAAGTACATGCACCCTCTGACAAATTTTTGAAAATTAAAGGAACTAGTAGTTAAAAGTCGTACTTGAAGATATTTAACCACAATGGTATTCAAATAAATTAAAATAAAGGCAATGAATTATAATGTATCTCTTTGCAAGTTGGAAAAAATAATCTATTATTGATGTTATAAGAAGTTGCCATACCATTTCTCTGCTGGTAGATATGTAAAGGTGCATGTACCGAGAACCCCCAAATGTTAATTCTTCTGATCCATTATTCTCTTGTCTGGAATTTATCTGTGAGAGAATAGTATAAGATAATATGTGACAGCCTCAGCCCTGCAGGCAGAATGCCCTGGTTTGAATTACACTTCAGCTAAGGACTAACTCATTGATTTTGGATAAATTAATTAGTCTTTCTGTGCCTCACTTTCCTTATCTGAAAAGTGGAAGTCAAAACAGTCTATAGACTGGCTAA
This sequence comes from Tupaia tana, assembly GCA_026018925.1. Classification (NCBI taxonomy): domain Eukaryota; kingdom Metazoa; phylum Chordata; class Mammalia; order Scandentia; family Tupaiidae; genus Tupaia; species Tupaia tana. Next base: position 166,565,042 of record JAKSZU010000001.1, read on the forward strand.
GAAAGTTAAATTTTATAATTTTATAAAGGATGTAAAATGTTATCTGATGTATGCTAAGCAAATGTGTTTTGAGTAGATAAAGGAAATAACAGAAATGCATGAAAATATTTGTACATAAGAAAAAAATACAGTTTTATTTGTAATGCTGAAAATGTAAAAATAAAATAACTGCTCTACAATGGGGCAATTGATAAACTGATTATGGAATACCTATACTATGAAATGTTAGATAATCATTAAAATGGCAAAATTATAGCAACGTAATGGTTAATGACTCCATTTTTTTTTCCAAAATACAATATGTATATATTCTATAACTAGAAAAAACTTAAATGATTTTTTTATAAAGACTTTGATGAAAACAAATTAAATTTGTACAAAAAGCAAAATTTTGTAGCTCTAACTCAATTATCTTATTTTATGTTAACTTCCCTAATTAGCTTAACTGCATTTAGTTCAATAGTTATCAGATTCTTTAGAAAATATTATACATGATCTTTCGAGTCAATGAGGGCAAGTATTTGATAGGAACAGACAAAAACTGTCTTTAATTAAGAGAATAACATCAGAAAATCAATTTATGGCTACATTAGTTATGCTAGCATATTTAACATTTCATTTTTGTGTGTTAATTTGCTTGGGTAAAAGTATAAAGTGCTTTAAGAAAACATAGGGTGGGACCAGCAGTTATCGTAAAGGCTATGTCGCTGGACTCCCACGGTTCGAGTCCCAGACCCGGTGGCTTAAACTCACGCCGGGCGCGTGTGCGTGCGTGCCCAAGATCCCAAGAGGAGAATGGAGGAGAAGTGATTGCGGCGTGGCCATCCCTCCTGGGGGGTGATTTCCTGCTTTCTGTCTCTGTCTCTCTCTCTGTCTGTCTGGCAAGTGCACGTGCCCTATAGCAAAAATCTCTCCAAAAAAAGAAAAAGAAAAGGAAAAGAAAACATAGGGATTGGAACTTAGAACTCTGAAATGTGTTTAAATATAGGAAATTTGGAAAAACTTCAACTACTTTTTTTTTTTTTTTTTTTTTTGTTAGAGGGCATGTGTGCTGGCAAGAGGGGAACAGAGAGAGGGAGGGAGGGAGAGGAGAAAGCAGCCCCATGGAGAATAGTCACATGACAATCCCTTCTCCATCGCTCCTTCCTTTCAGGATTTTGGGCATGCAAAGCAATGGAATGTTTTCCAAGTCTGGGTTTGGGACTCCAACCACAGGGTCGGCCATGTAAGACCTAGCTGCTTTAACCACCAGTCATGGAGTCAGCCCAGCTTTACATTTTCAGTTTGTTCAGCCACACTGAAACCCATCCCCTACCCTCAGTAACCAACCCTTTGTTTTTCCCGAGTTGTCACATGATGCGGTCTGGGTCCAGAGTAATGTTGAGAGGGGATACAAAATAAGGACTCCAAATGATAGCAGCAGTGTTTCTCTGTGTGTCAGCTTTGTTTCATAAAAGAATAAAGTGATTGCAGGCGACTAATAATGATCACTTCTCTTACAAAATACTGCTAAACTCACTATAGAACAAAAACATAATGCCTAGATATTTATAGAAACTCAATATTTTAATTATCATATTATGGGGCAATATATTTTTATTCATACTTGACTTCTAACAGTATTTGTTTTAAATTGGTATTTTTTTCTTGGAGTCAAGTTATATAAGAATCATTTTTTTAAGAGAGATTTTTGGTATAAGGTGTGTGATCTCGATGGAGAGAAAAAGAGTGACAGAGAGACAGAAAGCAAGAAATCACCCCATCCTCTGGGGGGATGGCCATGTTACAATCCTTTCTCCCCCATTCTCCTCGTAGGATTTTGGGCACGCACACACATGCACCCAGCATGAGTTTAAGCTACCGGGTCCAGGATTTGAACTGCGATCTCCTATGTGGTAGTCTAGCGACATAATTACACCATCTGCTAGTCCCATAAGAATCATGTAGACATATTAATAATTGAGATATGTTCTCTCTTTAATCTGTCTGCCTGTTGTTATGACATAATTCTAGATCATAATTGTGTAACTAAACAATGTGATCACACAAAATTTCAAGTTTCATCATGAGAACTTCAGTACCTATATTTTCACTAAATACTTTGAAACTTAAATATAATTATTACATGGCCAATAATCAATACAACTTTCTACAAAACTTGATTAAAATACATTACAAATGTGTAGACTATATTTAACAATCAATACTTCTTGTCCATAAAATGGTTGCTCTTCTTTCTGTATTTGTCTTATAATTTGTTCTATACATTTTCATGAGCATAATATATGTTACGTATGTATTTGGTTCATAGCAGTGCTCATTCTCTCATTTTTGTTTTTGTTTTCCCCTTCCTTGATTCATCCCCAATTTAACTTTTCTTATTATATTTCCTTTTATCTATACATACACAGCTGAAGCAATAGTTTGATTAAACTAATACTTATATAAAACTGATTCATCTCTTTTATTAAAATAATTAATCAATAAAATGCCTTATTCTCAATACTTCTATGAAATCATCTAATTCCCTAGCCATATAAAATACTCCTACTTTCTTTTTTTTGAGAGTTTTTCGCTATAGGGCACGTGCGCTCGCCAGACAGAGAGAGACAGAGAGACAGAAAGCGAGAAATCACCCCCTGGGGGGATGGTCATGCCGCAATCCCTTCTCCTCCATTCTCCTCTTGGGATCTTGGGCACACACGCACACGCGCCCGGCCTGAGTTTTAAGCCACCAGGTCCGGGACGCGAACCGCGGTCGACTATGTGGGAGTCCAGCAACATAGCCATTACGCTAACCGCTGGTTCCCAATACTCCTACTTTCTTATGAACATTTTATTTATTACTATTGTTACATTCTAAACCTCTTATCAAGGCTATTCACTTCGGCCACACTGCCCCACTCTTATGTCTGTAATGCTCAATATGATCACTCAATATGGTTGTTGATGGTATTCAAAGACTTGAGGCCAGATCAAGAAATTTAGAAAAAGAAATCTGCATTGATTGTAATTTTATCTCATAGGTGGAATTTATCTTTTGTGTTATTTGTCTCAAACTTAGTGTAACCTTCCCTTTAAAGAAATAGTAGAGAAGGAAGGAATTTCTAGTTTTTCTGTTTTCAAGATGCACATCTTCGGGACCAGCAGATGGTATAATGGTTACGTCGCTGGGCTCCCATGTAGTCGACCACAGTTCGAGTCTGGACCTGGCTCTTAATACTCACACTGGGCACATGTGCGTGTGTGTCCAAGATCCTGAGGGGAGATTGGTGGAGAAGAGATTGCAGCATGGCCAGCTCCTCTGTGGAGTGGATTTTTCACTTTCTGTCTCTCTGTCTACTCTCTGGCGAGCACACATACCCTATAGCAAAATCTCTCTTTTAAAAGAAAATAAAAAAGATGTATATCTTTGATAAAACATGGGTTAAGGGAAAATATCATGTTTTCAGGATTGAAAAATACTTTGAAGATTTGGATATTAAGAAGATATCCCAGGACCAGCAGATGACCTAGCAGTTAGGTTGCTGGACTCCCACGTGGTTGACCAGAGTTTGAGTCCTGGACCTGGTGGCTTGAAACTCATACGGGGCCCATATGTGTGCATGCCTAAGATCCCGGAAGGAGAGTGGAAGAGAAGGGGTTGCTGCATGGACATCCTCCTGGGGGAATGAGTTCTCACTTTTCCTCTTATTATATCTGTTTGTCTCTTTTTCCAGTGAGCACATATGCTCTAAGGTAAAACCCTCTAAAACAACAACAGAAAAGAATATATCAATGAGAGGGACAGCAGGTGGCATTAAGGCAGTGGACTCCTCCATGGCTGTGGCTCGAGGCCTGGACCTAGCAACTTGCTTTCTCACTTTCTCTTGCTCTCTGTCTCTCATAACCTCTCTCTGGTAAACACACATCTTTATAGCAAATAAAAATTGTAATAATAATAAAAGATATATTTTTTTTTTTTTTTGAGAGAGATTTTTGCTATAGGGCGTGTGCACTCGCCAGAAAGACAGAGAGACGGAGAGACAGAAAGCGAGAAATCACCTCCCAGGGGGAATGGCCACACCACAATCCCTTCTCCATTTTTCTCTTGGGATCTTGGGCATGCATGCACACGTGTCCAGTGTGAGTTTAAGCCACTGGGTCCAGAACTCGAACCGCAGTCAACCACATAAGAGTTCAGTGATATAGCCATTACACCAACTGTTGGTCCCTACAAAATAGAATCTTTTAAAAAGATAACCCTTAAAAAAATTTCTGTGTGTTAGTGAATTGCTTTCTATATTGATAAATAGTAGTAAATACATTCATTTAGCATCTACAAATTCCATGTGTTATTCTTACACACCTTGCAACAACCCTATGAGGTATTTGCCTTGTTTTATTGGTAAGGAAATAGATGCTCAGATGTGGCAAATAAAGTATTTAAGGCTTCTCAGCTAAGTGCCTTCTCAATGATTTTAAGTCAGACTTTCCCTTGGGTTTTTGATTTGTTAATTTTCTTTTTCTTTTCATTTTTTCTTTGTTATTGTTGTTGCTATAGGGTATGCGTGGTTGACCTAGAGAGAGACAATGAGAAAATATCCTCTGGGGGGGATAGCCATACTGCAATCTCTTCTCTGCCATTTCCACTTAGATTTTGGGTAGGCACACATGCATGCCTAGTGCGTTTTCTTTCTCGAACCATTCAGTTGGCCATGAGGAATACAGCTGCCTTAGTCACCATGCCACCTGGGTGGCCCAGTTGCTACTATTTTTATAATATCAAAAATAATTTTATTATCTAACATAGTCAAATTTATACATGGCAGAACATTTGAAATTTTAATTCATCTGTGATCTTTTAGCTAAAAGAATGACTGCTAATATTTTGTCATATTTATAAGCATGTATGTTAAAGTTGAGTCATACATGCAATTCTTTACATAATTTTATAAGCAGGGTTTCTGTGTATAATCATGAAGCCTATTGATTGCGTTAGGTTCAAGATTCACTGCTCCTGTGGCAAACAATATGAATGCAGTATGCCTGGACCTGTGCTTCACCAAAGCCTAGGCTAAGAGCATTTTTTTTTTTTTTAAGTATAATGGCTACATCGTATTTTATCTTTTGGGAAATATTCAACCAAGTTATTCCTTTATTGTTGTATTCTTAGTTTCTCCCAAACGTTTAGTTACTAAAAATGGTGACCGTGCACAGGTAACTATTTACATTTTCTGCTTTTGTTCATAGGGCACTTGCCAGAGAGAAAAAAGAAAAAGGGAGAGAGGAGAGAAGAAAGTACCCCTTCAATGGGCCATGGTCACATCACAGTCCTGTTTCCTCCATTTCTCCATCCCATTAGGATTTGGGGCACACACGCACAAACACACCTAGCATGTCTTTCAAGTTGCAGGGACTGATTCTAGAACCATAGTCAGTCATGTGGGATCTGACTTTCGGTGCATAGCACTTAATCACTACAGTGTAGGGTCACCCCAACTACTTGCTTTTCAATTTTTTTGTTATATCTGTCAACACATTCTTGGAAGATGTGTCAAGGAGGAGAAACATTTTCAAATCTTCCACCTTACCCCACGATGTTCAAACCCTGATGCAAAACGTTGGTGAGTTGATAAGGCAGTCATTGTTCTCTACATGCGTTTCAGATTTTAAGTTGCTTAGTATGAGGAAAGAGAAAAGGGAAAGGTTTTCTTATTCATGTTTTACATAGACAAAATGCTATACCCCTTTCATTCACAGGTTAAGTAGGAGATAGGGTGGAGTCTTTGGGCTATGCTTCAAGAACAAAATAATCAATGATATTTTGATTTTTATGTGAAATCTAAATAATGGATAGACTCCTAAAATTTAATAAATTTATGAAGTTTGGATGCAACCGTTTTTACCCAGAACAACAAAACAAAACAACTATTCATGAAACTGAAATACATTTTGTGGATGTTTGGCAAAGCTCAATGTTCTATACTGGCTGGAGATGCTAAGAGAGGCTTAGATGAATGTGTGCTTTAACTTTAATTATCTAGATAATGGCTGTAACCATCTAGCTTTTCAATCTGTCCACAGAGATAATGTGCAATTAATGAGAATTAGCACTGCCACATTATTGGGAATGTGGGTTGTAAAAGTGTGATGGCTTCTGGTCCAGATTAAACTGTGCATGAGCTCACAAGTAATTCCCTCTCTGTCACCAGCTGTGATCAAGACCATGCACAGCTCTCCTTCCAAACACTTTCACTAGAGTATGGCCTTAGAATTCAGTAGGATGAGAAAAATATGCATAACAGAGGTGACCTGGGATGACTTCTGGAAAAAGATCAGACTAAAGCTTCTTTTAAAAAATTACTCAATGGGACCAGCAGGTGGCATAGTGGTTACATCGCTGGACTCACACATTGTTGACCACAGTTCAAGTCTTGGACCTGGTAGTTTGAAAATCATGCCAGGTGTGTGTGTGTGTGTGTGTGTGTGTGTGTGTGTGTGCTCATGCACACATGTGAATGTGCCCAGGATCCTAGGAGGAGAATGGAGAAGAAGGGATTAAAGTGTGGCCATCCCCACTGGAGAGTGATTTCCCACTTTCCTTTTCACTGTCTTTGTCTGTCTCTCAGGCAAGAGAATATGCCCTATGGCAAAAACCTCTTAAAAAATTACTTAACAGAAAGAAAAAAAAATCTCTGAAAGAAATTATTTAATAGTAAATTTTACTTTTTGGCATACAGTTCTACGAATTTTGAAAACTATAGTAAGTCATGTAACCACTGCCACAATCAAGATTCAGGACATTTCTATCAATCACGAAAACTCACTAGTGTTGCACCTTGGGTTTCAACCTTACCCCTACCACCCCTCATCTTTTCCAGATACTGTAGAAATGGAATTGTTTGTACATGGCCTTTCAAGTATGTCCTCTTTCCTTAGCCACATACATTTGTAATGTGTCCCTGTTATTGCTTATACAGATGGAATGCTGTTGGTGAACAGTGTTCCATTCTTTGCATATATCCACTACAGGATACACGGTCTATTTGCAGATTTGATTGTTCGTGAATAAAGCTGCCATAAATATTTGCACACAAGATTTTTGGAAACATAAGCTTTCATTTATTTTGGTTTGATACCTAGAAATGGGATTGTTGGGTTGTACGTAAGCGTGTGCTTAATTAAGAAATCACCAGGCTCTTTTCCAAAGTCTGTTTTCCTTTTCTATCAGCAATTTGTGGGAGTCCCGTTTTCCTCCTGAACCCAGTCATTACCTTTCCTGCTTTTTCTTGTTTGGTTTTCATGTTAACTTTTCTAATAGATACAGAGAGATATCTGATTGTTTTAAATTTGCACTTTTCAAAAAATAAATTTTGTTGACCTTTGCCATTTAATTTAGGGTATTTAATATGATTCTTGATACAGCCAGGTTAATTCTATCATTTTGCTGTCTCATTTTGTCTCATTCGTTCCCTGTTCTGTTTTGCCTACTATCTGCCTTTTTTTGGGACAAATTCAGTAGTTTTATCATTCTAATTATTTCCTTAGTGGGTGTGTAAGCTATAACTCTGCTTTATTATTTTAGTGGGTTTTTCAATAAATTTATTACAGTCTAAATTCAAGTGAATTTGACAACTGCACATATACATGAGAACCTTACAGCCACATGTGTTTATTTCTCTCATCTGAGCTTTTGTGCTGTGGTTAGCGTGCATTTACTGCACATATGCTGAAAATCCCCATAGTATATTGTATTGCTTTAAAAATAATTAAAGAGCTATCAGGACATTTTGTTTTATACAGAGTCACTATATCTAGTGCATAGTTATGGTTTATTGTCAGCGTCACTTCTGCAGAGATGACACGACACCCGGTTCTTCCTCACGCAGTCTTTATTCACAGGTTTCCTTTTTCTTCTTCTTCTCTCTTCTCCTTCCTACTTCCCTTTTCCCCCATATATATAGGATCCTCCCGGCGGCCCCACCCGCAAGTTCCTTCACCTGTAGGAGGCAAGTCCTGATTGGCTGTCTCTAAAACATGTCCATAGAAGGAGTTGTTTGTAGTACTGGAGACACGCCTCCCTATGCAGCCGGCGGCGCCATCTTGGCCCGGCAGCGGCCAACAGTTTATGATGCTTTTCTAACCCCTTGATAGATCTGTATTTTCATCTGGTATAATTTACCTTGTGACTGATGGAGTTTCTTGAACTTTTTTTTTTTCTTTCTTTTTTTGTAGTTTGGGTCTGCTAGTGGTAAATTTTTCATCTTTTGTGTGTCAGGAAAAGCTTTATGTTCCCTTCATTCTGAAAGATAATTTCTCTGGGCATAGAATTCTAGTTGGACAATGTTTTACTTTCAGTACTTTAAAGATGGTGCGGAACTGTTCTCTAATCTGCGTTGATGCTAATTAGAAACCTGTGGCTTTTCTTGCCTTGGTTCCTCTGATGGTAACATGACACTATTCACAGGCTGGTTCTGAGATTTTCTATTTATCACTGACTTGGACCAATTTGGTTATGATGTGCCTTGTCATTTTCTTCTTACCCATATTTTCTTTAGGATCAAAACATGGTAGAAGACTGTACAGAAGCATCTTAAAGTACTGAAAGTGAAAAAAAGTCATACATTTTTGTACAAATAGATTCTTATATTTGAAATTTGGTAGCCTTCTTGGGCCTGTGGATTTATGGTTTTCATCAAATTTTATCTAAATTCCTGACTGTTTCTTAAAATATGTTTTTCTGTGTCCCTTCTCTCTCCTCCCCTTCGAGCATCCCACTTTCACACTTAAGCTGCACAAAATTATCCCCCAGGTTTAGGTGCTTTGTTAATTTTTGAATTTCATCTTTACCCTGCCTTTCATTTTGGGTAGTCTCTGTTTATATGTCTTTAAATACACCAGTCCTTTTCTGCAATGTTTGAGGTGCTACTAATTACAGGCAGAGTTTCTTGTTTTTGTTTTGTTTTTATTTTTAAATCTCGGGCACTGCTTTTTTCACCTTTAGAAGATAGATTTGTATCATTTCAAGCCTCTCATGTCTGTACTTAACTTTTGTAACAAATGAAATACAGGTATAATAACTATTTTAATGTATTTGTCTGCTGATTCCTACATTTGTTCTAGATTGGGTTCAGTTGGTTGATTTTTCATTTCTTATCAGTTCATTTTCCTGATTCTTTACATGATAATAGATTACTTACAAGAAAAAGAAAGCCACTTAGCAATCTTTTGGGGATTTTTTTTCATTTTTTCAAGGTTATGGAATTCCTTTTTCTGTATGGGAGAAAGTGTGAGAGAAGGAGGAGTCCACCACCAGGATCTTCACACTGCAGTCCACCCTCTGTCTCCGTCGGCCCAGATCACAGGCATGCCTCCATGCTCCCATGTGCTCAGGGAGGCCGCGAGAGGAATCCAGGACCTTTCCCACGTGGGTCCAGTTGTGCCAGCACCTGGACCCACGCTGAGTCATTCTTATTTCCATGTCAGATATTGTGAATTTTATTTTTCTAGTTGCTCTGTATTTTTGTATTTCTGTTAGCATTCTTGAGATTTAGTCTCAAGATGCTGTGAAATCACTCATAAACAGGTGATCCTTGGGACCAGCAGTTAGTGTAATGGCTATGTCGCTGAACTCCCGTGTAGTCGACTACGGTTCGAGTCCCGGACCCGGTGGCTTAAACTCACACTGGGTGCATGTGCGTGTGTGCCCAAGATCTCGAGAGGAGAATGGAGGAAAAGGGCATGGCCATTGCCCCTGGGGGGTGATTTCTTGCTTTCTGTCTCTCTGTCTCTCTCTGTCTTTCTGGCGAGCACACGTGCCCTATAGCAAAAACCTCTCCAAAAAAAGAAAAAAAAAAAAATAGGTGATGCTTTTAGGTCCTGCTTCAATGATATATTAGGCAGGCCTGGAGATGTGTTCAGGTGAGGTGTAATTATTCCCACCACACAGGTGAGACTCTCCTGTGCTCTTTACCCAGTGACCTTTGAATACTGACTTTCCCCATACAGGAGATGAGAATAGACACTAATTCTACCCCTGCAATAGTTACTTACCATACTAAGTAAGTTTTAAAAAGAATATTAGATGCTGGGCCAAATGGTGGTATGGTAGTTAAGGCACTGGACTCCCATATGGCTGACCACAGTTCGAGTCCCAGACTCAGTGGCTTGTGAATGAGTCCCAGACTCAGTGGCTTGTGAATGACATGTGCATGGGTGCCCAGAATCCCAAGAGGAGAATGGATTGTAGCTATTCCCCTTGGGGACTGATTTCTCACTTTTCCTTTGTCTCTTTCTGCTGAGCACACATGCCCTATGGCAAAAACAACTGAAAAAAAAAAAAAAGAATATGAGATGCTCATGTGGTCATATGTCATACTAAAGCCTTAGGAAACATTTTAAAATATGAAAGCACAAATATTTCATAATGATATATATATAGTGAGAGATTAAAATAAAATCTAAATTATATTTAAATTTAAGAAAGTTATTAATTTACCATATTTTTTATTTTTATTCAAATTTATACTTTATCAATGTAGTGCGTTAGTTCCTGTGAATTTGTGGTAAGCAAAGCATTAAGAAAGGAATATGCAGTGTGATTTTTTTTTTTTTTTTTTTTTTAGAGAGATTATTGCTATAGGGAATGTGCGCTTGCTAGAGAGACAGACAGAAAGTGAGAAATTACCCCTCAAGGGGGATGGCCAAGTCACAATCCCTTCTCGTCCATTCTCCCCTTGGGATTTTGGGCATGTGCACACATGCACCCGGTATGAGCTTTTTAAGCCACCAGGTCTGGGACTTAAACCATGGTTAACTCCTTGGGAGTCCAGTGATATAACTATTATGCCATCTGCTGGTCCCTTCAGTGTGATTTTGAAAAAAAAAATAAGCATATTGGACCAGCAGTTAGCGTAATGGCTATGTCACTGGACTCCCACGTAGTCAACCGCGGTTCGCATCCCGGACCCGGTGGCTTAAAAACTCACGCCGGGCACGTGTGCGTGCGTGCCCAAGATCCCGAGAGGAGAATGGAGGAGAAGGGATTGCGGTGTGACCATCCCCCCTGGGGGGTGATTTCTCGCTTTCTGTCTCTCTCTCTCTCTGTCTGTCTGGCGAGCACACGCGCCCTATATCAAAAACCTCTCCAAAAAAAAAAAATAATAAAACAATAAGCACATGATATTCTTTTTCTCACAATAGTTCAGCATATAACATACTGTTTCTCCTAACTTATAGTGTTTTAAATTTTTGTTGTCTGTGGATAAAGAAGAATTAATAACATAGAATAAACAGATATCCATATTAGAATTGTGGGTATGACACAACATATACCTATCTCAGTGTAAAAGGAAAGATTTAAATTTTCTCATAAGTTTTGGTGAAATTTCACTTTCATGGGCAAACTTGCCAAAACTATTTTATAATGTTTTCAGAGCCTTTATAAAATGTGATTTTTTTTTTTTTTTTTTTTTTTTTTAGTTTTTTGCCATAGGGCACATGCACTCACCAGAGAGAGGGACAGAGAGAAGGAAAATGAGATATCACCCCTTGGGGGAGATGGCCACACCACCATCCCTCTGCCATTCTCCTCCTAGGATGCTGGGCATGTATGCACACATGCCTGGTGTGAATTTCAAGCTGCTAGATCTGGGACTCAAACCATGGTCAGCCATGTGGGAATCCACTGCTCTAAACACCATACCACCTGCTGGCCCCAAATATGGGACGTTTAACAGAAAATTTATTTACTGTATTATCAATAGACTGTATTTCGAAGGTAATAGAGTTGTGAGCTTTGTTCAGTGGTAGAAAGAATCAAAGATGCATTGCCTTCATATTGTACTGTAACTATGCAACAGGACAATTACTGAATGCCTGATGTAATTTACGCAGTTATATGTCTAATGACACACTCGTTCTACTAAAGTTTAAAAAAGCGAATCCAAGAAATCAAGAGCGTTGAAAGTACATTCAGTGATACAGGATGTGGCAGGATAGATAAAGAATTAACTGAAAGTATGATGGATCTTCAAAAATTTTGTGAGAAATACATCTCATGAAAACAGTATGTGAGACCAGAAGATGGCATGGTGCTTAGGGCACTCAATTCTCACATGGCCAACCATGGTTAGAGTCTCCAGGCATGACAGCTTGAAAATCATGCCAGGTGCGTGTGTGTGCAGGCTCAAAATCCCAAGAGGAGAGTGGAGAGGGGATTACATGACCATCCTTCTGGGGGAGTGATTTCCCACTTTCCCTCTCTCTGTCTCTCACCGGATAGCACACATAATGTGTGGCAAAAACAAAACAAAACAAATTCATGGATTTAAAAATTATTTTATGTCAAAATAAACTTGTACTTTAATTCCATGTTTGCATAAACTTCTTGAAAAACCTCTCATATATGTATATTTGGAGGAATAGGAAAGTCATTTGTCTAGTTATTTCTTAATAATGGAAAGGAATGAAGTCTGATTTTTAAAATATGTAGTCATCCTAAAGATAGACATTCAAATTTTCTTTTAAGAGAGGTTTTTGCTATAGGGCATATGCGCTCACTGGAAAGACAGAGACAGATAGACAAAAAACTAGAAATCATCCCCCAGTGGGGGCCACCATGCCACAATCCCTTCTCCATTCTCCTCTTGGGATCTTGGGCAGGCATGCACATGAACCCAGTGTGAGTTTAAGCTGCTGGTCTGGGACTCCAACCATGGTCGGCTACATGGGAGTCCAGTGATATAACCATTATGCCATCTGCTGGTCCCTAGACATTCAAATTATGACACACTGATTACTTTATTTTGCTATAGGGCTCATGTGCTTGCAAGAGAGAGAGTGAGAGAGAGAAAGTAAGAAATTACCCCCATGTGGGATTTAGGTAACCTCCATTTGCTGGTCCAATATTTTTAAAAAAAATTTATAGAAGTATTAGCGTTTTACATTTACTACTATAGGATTAAAATAAAAATTCCAGGCAGCCTTTGTTATTTCAAATGAAAAAACACTGTAGTATTCTACATCGACTTTTACATAGAAGGATACAATATTTATATTTTACTACTTTTAAACACATTAGCAGATATGGAAATTGGTTAACTTAAAAATTGAACAAATGGTTTAAACTAAAAACTTGCTAAATGTTTAAAAACTGTATCAATGGTGTCTTAGCCATGGCGGAAGAAACTGGGAGCAAAGCTTGTCGTAAGCTAGAGCAATACATGGCACGTACAGATGAGCTTCCTGAGCCCACTGCAGTTGACGGGGCTCCTTTCCCTTGACTAAGTTTGGATTACTGATATACAAAGTGTTCACTTGATACCACCATTTTTCCTTTTGCTCATTTCTCTTTTTTTAATTTATTTTTAATTTTTTATTTATTTTTAAATTTTTATTATCATCATAATCTTCTTTATATTACATTAGATTACATATAACTTTACAGTGTATTACATTGCTTTTTCAAAAGGGAATGCCATGCATGTCAGTCAATACAGAGACATTAATCTCCCCACTTCATCATTCAATATCTTTTCCATGTTTTTCCCAATCATTATTATTATTATTCTAATTATTTTTTAAACAGTCAATCACTATTTCTCATTTTGCTTGTAAAAAGACTTTACCCGTCATGAAATATTTCTCAGACCAATCAAGTTGAGAATACTATACATGTCATCATCAACAGGTAATAAGCCTTTTCTGTTTCCCACTGACGTCCTGCCTCTCTATTGTTCTCTTGCTATCTTTCTCTATCCTCTTCTCTTCACCCCCCCATTCCCCACTGTCTTATTCTCATTAAGTACTTTCACTGCTTTTATGTCCTCCAATATTTCGCTCTCTACCATAGAGTGCAGATAGTCGGTATATATTAAGTGGATACATACAATATCTTTCTTTCATAGCCTGGCTTACTTCACTCAGCAATAGATCCTCCATATCTGACCACTTTCTATCAAATGCCTGGGTCTTGTTATTTTTTATGGCTGAGTAGTATTCCATAGAGTATATATACCACACTTGTCCAATCCATTCATCAGTTTGTGGACATTTAGGTTGGTTTCATGTCTTGGCAATCGTGAATAATGCTGCAATAAACATTGATGTGCAAGCACTTTTTCCGACTGAGCGTTTTCCTGTCCTTTGGATAGATACCCAGAAGTGGGATTGCTGGATCAAATGGTAGTTCTATTTGTAGATCTTTGAGGAACCTCCATATTGTTCTCCATAGTGGTTGAACCAGTTTATATTCCCACCAACAGTGTAGGACAGTTCCCTTCTCCCCACATTTCTGCCAACACTTATAACTTTTTATATTCTTAATCTTTGCCATTCTGACAGGGGTTAGGTGGTCTCTCATTGTGGTTTTTATCTGCATCTCCCTTCATTTCTTGATATTTTACCAACTGTTTCTTATTCTAGCTGGCTTTTTTTTTTATTGAGACATTGACAGAAAGATAACCAGATAAGCTAAGCTGTTCAACTCTCCAGAGTGACTTTACTTCTCAAAAATGTTAAACATAGAATATGTTTCACAATATGTTTTTCAAGAGATAAGATTCCTTAGACATTATTATTTCAATTTTAGTAGGTGGTAAAAGAGGATTGATTAAATCATTCTGGCAAAATTTGTCTTTGAAATTCACCCTAACTCTTGTGGCAGTGATCATGGTGGAGAGAAAGGCCTGGCCTTTAAGAGTTGAGTTAAGAGGCTGAGTTAAGAGAGGGGGAAACAAAGAGAGAGAAGAGTGAGGCAGGCACCCCCGATGGGGTCTTCATGCCTTGATCCAGCCCAAGTCTAACCAGCCAAGATCATGGACACAAGTACCTACACCTGGAGTCATAGAAGTCTCAGAACATGCACCCAGGACCTTCCTGTACGGAAGAATAGGGAGGTGAAATATTGTGTTATTACTGCACCATCACACTGTCCCAGGCATATAATATTCTATTAATCTGGGAAGGATATAAATTTTGCTGTTTTACTAATGGTTATTTTTTTTTCTGCCTTTTTTCTCTCACAGATCACCACTTTGCAGGTATAATTTTGTGCTGAAAGAAAGAGAGGAAGTATTTCTTAATCTAGACACATGTATACCAAAGACGATATAAAATGCCTTCTTCCAGCAAATCTAACAACTTGTTTGTGAATGAAAAAAACACAAGCAGTCTTTCTTTTACAATAGGTTGTTCAATCTGGGATACAGGTAGCTCTAGATCTTCAATAAATTTTTAAGAATCACAAATATAGAAAATAAAAGGTGCATATTGTAAGCACTGTGAGTATATTATAAAATCTGTTTATTTCTGTTTATCTTATCTGCCTCTTCAATCAAATATGTATCATTAAAGGTTTACCTTAACTTCTTATTTAACAATAAGATAAATAAATAAGACTTCAGAAAAATGTGAAAACTTAGTGTCTGGGGGCTGGGAGGTGGCCTGGTGGTTAAGGGTGCTGGATTCCCTCATGGCTGACCATGGTTCAAGTCCCAGACCTGATGGTTTACTTTCTCTCTCTCTCTCTTTCTCTCACTCTGTCCCTCTCTGGTCAAATAAAAATTAATTAATTAATTAATTAATTTAAAAAAACCTTAGTGCCTGTATACACTGTTTACATAGTACTATTTTGCATCTCTTAGACAACAGTAGTACAAGAAATGATGAATTTTTATATTTATTTCTCATTTGGAAAAGTCATTTGGATTAATGTGAACCTTGTAAACATGAGTACCATCTGCTTTAATGAGCTGCTTGACATTTTTCGTAATGCTTTGTAAATAAAGGCTTTGTTTCTATGGAGCATGGTAAACAACTTACAGTTCCATAATGTGTGAGGTAAAATCCTGGATCCAGCATTGACTAATGACTTGAGCTTAAGTGGGTTAATTTACCTCACCATGTCTCATTTATTCAATAATGTATTTTGAATAATGTCTATCATAATGTATCATAATGGTAATAATAAAAATGATAAAATAATAAAAGTGATACCTAATACAGTATCATCATGTATCTTTATGTCACTGTATTTTAAAAATTGTTTACTTTGTACATAGTAATTCATTTTATTCTTAAGAAGCCCTTTGAAGTTAACCTGATTATTTCCATTGTTGAAAAAACTGAGGAATAAGGACCAGCAGAGGGCATAAAGGTTACGTCGCTGGACTCTCATATAGTCAACCACAGTTCGAGTCCTGGACCTGGGGACTTTAAATTCATACTGTGTGTGTGTATGTGTGTGTGCACATATGTGCCTAAGATCCTGAGAGGAGAATGGAGGAGAAGGGATTGTGGTCTGGCTATTCTCCCGGGGGGTGATTTCTTGCTTTCTGTCTGTCTCTGTCTCTCTGGCAAGCGCACAGCCCTATAGCAAAAATCTACGCAGAATCACATAGAGAACCAGATTAAAAAGTCTGAGTCTGTGTTATTTACCCCTAGTTGTGCTTCTCTAAAATTCAATATGTGCTGTTACTAGCTAGATGTAGTAATGTTCATACTCTAAATAATCATCTGAACATCCTGGGCATGTTCTAATTCAGCTGTTCATTCCAGGAATTCTTGGTCCGGGGGCCCTCTCATTTATGTCTGAATACTCCCAAAGTTTGTTATGTGTGTCTCTAAAGCAGACTGTAATTATAACCAGTCTTTAAGCTCTTAATTGCCTGCTATATAGTTAGCGAAGGCAGCCATAACAAAAATACCAAAAATGGTGTGGCTTAAATTTCAGAAATATATGTTCTCACTGTTTTGGATGCTAGAAATCCACTATCAAAGCGTAGGTTGGTTTCTAATGAGGCTTCTCTCCTTGGCTTGCAGATGGCTGCCTTCTGATATGTCTTCACACGGTCTCCCTCTGTGCCTGCCCAACTCTGGTGTCTCTTTCTGTGTCCACATTTCTCCTTACTGTGAGGTCACCAGTCAGACTGGATTAGGATTTACACAATGACTCCATTTTATCTTAGTTACCTCTTTAAAGGCCCTATGTTCACACAGAGTCATACTCTGAAATAGGTAGGGTTAGGAATGTATGGATTTTAGGGGAAACAGACTGCAGCCCATGGCACCAGTTATTTTCTATGAACCCTGTTTATCTCCCTGGAGATAAATTGCACCATTGTTGGGCCCTACCTAGAAAACACTGAGTGTGAAGGCTCTTGATGTATTACAATAGATATGCACTTGGGTTCCAGGCAAAAACAAGAAGCAGGCCCTCCACGATTCCCTAGGGATGGAGGCAGTGCTACCTGTACTTTACCGTCCGACAGTTCTTGGTGAGCACAGCTCTTTCTGCTCTGCCTCAGCCCTTCACTCCACAGGCTCTGACTCTAGTCCACAGAGATCCTTCTCTCTCTTCTCACTGAGGTATCTGCTCACCAGTTTCCCACATTCTCAGACAAAACCATAAACCCTTACGTAATTTCACTTTTGTAATTAGTCAATTATTAGTTTGCCAGATACACCCAGAAGCTTTTGAATTTCTTTTTCTCCCCCCGGTTTAATAAATACTTCTTTATTTTGAGGAGAAAAGGTCCCAAACATTAGCTTGTTTACAAAAATAACCCCCAGTATCAACTTTAGAAGATAAATCTTGACTACTACACTAGTTTTCTAGACGGAGCGTTTGACATGCCAACTCCCTTTCACAGAAATACAGTTACACTTGTGTGGAACAGCCCCACACAGCGCTCTTAGGTGAGGCATAAAACATATACTTCTATCAAAGCCACTCTCAGGTGCTGCTCAACTAAGTGAGACTGCCCCTGCAGTTAGGGAAGAGCTACTGAACTCGTACATGAAGGAAAAGAACTGTAGTCCCTGTACAACAAGAGATTATTTTGGAGACAGCTGATAAAAACCATACATCCTTTTTAGGGGCATGGTGGCACCTGCCCTATAGCAAAAATCATACATCCTTTTTATTGTTAAGTTATAAAGAGGTATCAAAATTCAAACAAAATTGCAGATTAAGACTTAACAAAACTACTAGGAGCATCAAAAGAAGTGAAACGGGACCAGACGCAGGGCGGTATGAACTAAGAAACGTGGGAAGGACAAAGATGGGGAGAACAGTGAGTAGAGCCAAAGATACCAGGGGAGAGGATCTGGTGAAAATCTTGATCTTAGACAAGCGCCTAGGTAAAGAAATAATGGGTAAGATTTCTAATCCCCACTATGTGCTTAAGAGTCATCCTTGCCATTGGCGCTGTCTCTGCCATTCTCTCCCTGCTCATTCTTGTTTTCATTACCTTGATCAACTCCAGCTGGTCATCTCCCCACCCCCCCCCCCACTTCATTATCATCATCATCCAGTAGGTCCCCCTCCTCAGCAGAGTGATGTAAGCCCTCCCCAGACTCCACCTTCACATGAGTCTCTTCCTTCTTCTGGGAGCTGCTGCTCTACTCCTCTACTGACTTATCATTCTTTGCCTCCACTGTTTGTTTGCTTTGTTCCTTTTCTATTTTTTCTACATTTTTCAGAAGAGAATCTACTTTGTTTTATCTGGGTTAACTCCTTCTTAATGGCCTTCAGGCCATTTCCTTTCAACTTTCCAGACTTGGAAGAAGAACCTCACTGTCCACTCAGAATAGCTACTTTTGCTCTCTCATGAGGAGGTTGCTGATACATGCTGGCATTTCAAGGGCACTACAGCCCACGGAATAGGAGGAGAAGGAGGAGAAGGAGGAATAGCTGCTGGGTAACAGTAAGTCCTGTCATCATAATCCTGTTGAAAGTCATAGTCCAAATCAAAAGAGGAGCCGTACCTCTCCACTGTAGATCATTTCACACCTGTTTTTCCTTCATTCACTTTGGGCTCTTTAGCCAGATTAATACCTAAAACCAGGCCAGCAACCATCCTGTCATCCTCTCCTGCCACAGCAGCCTAGGCATTCCTCTCATTAATATACTGAATGAAGACAAAGCCCTTATGAACAGAACAACCCATGATTTCGCCATACTTCGAGATTGCTTTCACATGAGACTTCCTGACCGCAAGAATGCTGAGATTCCCAATGAATACATGGAAGTTCATGAAGCAAGGATCTGTCTTTGTAATATGGCTAGTCATCGTGTTTGATGGTAAGATTCCTCACAAAGCCAAAAATATAGCTGAAGATGTAAAAATCTCACAAGAACAGAGAGGGAAAAAGAGATGCAATTCTGAATTTCTCACTGCTGGGTTCTAGGTGCAGAGGCCAACTGCTGCTGAAGGTAGAAATCGAATCTTTTGAATTTCAATTTGTGACATTAATGGCATTAAAATGAGTAAAAGTGAACTATTCATATATTACCAGGAGCAGAGCTCTTGCTCTAGTACTCTAGATAGCTCTGATAACACACAGGACAGTAGCCACCTCGCCTTGCTGTATATTAGGCCCTATCACCCTCATAATAAACCTCCCTTACCGGAGGTGGTACAGTCTCCGAAGATGTAAACTTCCAAAATGCTTGTGGGTTTCTATATGACATCTCCAGCATTCTAATTCTTTCTTCCTTTTTTCATGGTAGTGGTTAACATGGAGAAGAAGCTTCTGAAGTTTATTTTGATGGTGGCAAAGAAGTAGACGCCTTTCGCCATCAACTTCATAGTCTCTAATCAAATTTTTAAATCATATTTGTTTCCAAATTCATAGAAACCATAAATTAAAAAATAGAAGGAAAAAAGGAGACACATTTTGGAAGACCTTAATGAAACATGGGTATTCTATAGCAATTATCTGGGGCAACAGAAAGAATAAATAGCCATTTTGTACAAAATATGTTTTATTAGGCTGCCTTAAAGCTGTGAGGTTCTGGATGAGATCCAGAAGGTGGCTGAGGTTTGAAGTGTTTAAATTCTTTCACCCTCAGAATGCTTACTTGGTGTAGGTCATGGAATCTGCCTGAGCATTGCCTTTCAGATTCCTCTCAACAAGGTAATTTGATTACTTTAAGATAAAATTTTAACTTAAAATGTATTTATCAAATTTAATTTATCATTTATCAAATGATAATTGATAATTTTTTAAAATATTTTTAAAAAGTATTTATTTATCCACTCATTTATTTTTTAATTTGACCAGAGAGAGACACAGAGAGAGAGAAAGGGAAAGTGAGAAAGCAAGCTACCAGGTCCAGGACTCGAACCATGGTCAGCCATGTGGGAGTGTCCAGCGCCTTAACCACCAAACCACCTGCTGGTCCCAATAATTGATAAATTTAATTTACTATTTATCAAATTAAATAACTATGTATTTTTATTGGCATGCATTCTCTGTTCTCTGGGTTTCCATTAAATTATGTATTTTAAATGAAAAAAATCAAATCACCAACAAATACCTTTGCTATTCACAATGGTCTATTGAAATGGCAAGTGAACACAAAGGCCAACTGGGTTTTATTTAATAAACTACACTTCTAAAAAGAACAAATAGGCTGCAGTATCCTTCTTATTTGCTGAATAATTGCTTAATTGTGTTTGTGTGTGTCTATTGCCAATGTAGATGAAGCACAATTATGTAAGTGTACTTAAGAATTAGTTATCTTTGTAAAGTCTTGGCTTATGACATTTATGGCTTTGTACAATAATAATAGCAAACAGATAGTGAGTACTTTCTGTGTGCTAGTCTGTATTTTAAATCTTTTTTTTTTTTTTTTTTTTTTCAGATTTTTGCCATAGGGCACATGCATTCACAGGAGAGACACAGAGAGAAACACACAGAGTGAGAAATCATCCCCCAGGGAGAATGGCCCCTTGTCTTGCATTTCCTCTAGAGATTTTTGAACACACACTCACACATGCCCAGTATGATTTTCAACAAGCCTGATGCAGGACAAGAACTGTGGTTGACCATGTGGGATTCTAGAGCCTTAATCACCAGGCCACATGCTGGTCCCAAAGTCTTTTTTCTTCCTGAGAAAAAGAAGGGAGAGAAAAAAATGTGTGAAAAGGAACATGGTAGATTTAGGTGTTTTATGTGAGAGTCTTGCTGTGTCACAACTCCCTAGTCTCCCACTTACCCAGGGTAATGAGTATGCACAACCACACCTGTCATGTTCAAGTTGACCAGGGAACTGAACCCTTCCGTTGTGACTTCCAGTCTCCCAAGTGGTTGCACGACCTGTGCACTGCTGTGGCTGGGCCATGTTTTAAGCCTTATATTTATGATATTTCATGTATCCTTATGAATGTCTGTACATTATGTACTTTTATCCACCTCAGTGACTGAAGCGAAGAAAAAGAGAAAATTATTTTGGACAACTGACAATACTGGAAAAACATTTTTTGGGGGTATTTTGATTGCTACCTATTGAGTAAATGCTAGACATTATGAAAATCTTTGTGAATGGATGGATGGTTGGACGAATGAATGCAAGTGAAGTGAAATCCTCAGATAAGTAATAGAACAGTAGAGGACCCTGGCTCTGAGACACTGTGGTGGGGCTAGCCAGGTAACAAGGAGCTTCGTTAATGTGGCTGCCTTGGCAAATTGACAGATGTGTTTGCAGGTTTTCCAATACGTGCTTTTAGTGCTTAGGATGAAGACATTGCTAAAAATTACCAGATATTTGTGCCCTATCCCCAGACAAATACAAGCTGCTTCTTCAAGTGGCATAAAGAAAATTGTCAGAGAATATTAGCAGATGATTTTGGAGCTATGAAATGAAAGACATAAGAGAACAGATAACATTTTCATTCATAATTTTTCCCCCTGTGAACACATGGTATTTGAAAAAAAGAAAATCTGGGAGGTGAACAGCTGGTAATACAGATGGTGTTGATGAAATGAATTCAGATTTTTGTATCATGGCTTAAGTGTCTTTAATGCTAAGCTTTTGGCTAGAGGTAGTATTATATATATCTCACAGGACATGGAAGAATGTATTTTCAGGCTAGCAGTAAAGATGAAAGTGCTTTAAAGGAAACATAATATTGAAGAAAGTGTTAAACGATTCAAAGCAACAAATCATTCACCCACATTCACCAGGACTATTAAATACTCTCCTAGATTCGTTGTTTGATTCTTAATAGTTCCTTTGTGTTCTTGGCTGGGATCTGCTCTTCCACATTTCTTCTCAGTTGGTCACTTTCTTGGCCTTTTCCAGGGTCAATTTATCTCTGTCATCTACATGCCTATCTTTGTTTCTGTCTCCTCCTCTTTTCCCCAGTAATGCTGTTCTATGTCTCTCTTACAGCATGGGGTACTATCATTCTTGACTAAGTTGTCTGTATTCATTACTAGGATGTGAGCTTTTGGGGGTAGAAAGCTAATACTTAAATCTTTGTATTTTTAGGGTTTAGATGAATGTCCAGTCTATTTCATGGGCTCCAAAATATTTGTTCAGTAATAAATGCAAAATTAGAGAAATAAATCAGTGTGTTTTGTTTTGCTTTGCTTTGTTTTATTTTAGATTAGTTGGAGAAGAGTGGGCAGAGGTCAGTAGTTGCAGACTATTTAAAAGAACAAAATGGTACAAGGGGTTCTATTAGAGATCAGAGAGCTCTCACAGTACAATTTGAGATGATCTGTCTAGTAAACTCTTTCTAAGAATGAAGTAAAACCAGATTTGAATATTAGATCATTTTAGTTTGCAGTTAGAACTGAATTTTTAAATTTCTTTCATATGTTGGCATTAAAATATTTTATTAACTTCTAACCATATGTATATATAAAAGATAAATTTCCAGTCTTTCCTTAATGATTTCCAAGAAAAGAGACCATTTAAAGGTAAAGTCTACTTGTAGACATTGATTCTGAAATCTCTAGACTTTTATCAGTTGAACTTGTCCTAGTTCTAGTAAGTTTTCAAAAGATTATTGACTCTCTAATGCTTAGTATTACAGTATTACTCTTAAAAATTTGGTAGGAGAAATGTTTAGTTGAGAAAATACCTATGAGAAATGTTTTCAAGTTGAGAGTAATAAAATTGAATGAAGAATAAAAAACTAGAAAGGGTTTTTTTTGTTTTTAATTTTTTTATTTAATTTTATATATTATCATAATTTTATATACATTTAATCACATATGTCTTTACAGTTTATAAAATTTCTTTTCCCAACATGATTACCATGCATATCAGTCAAAACAAAGACATTACTATCCACATCATCATCATCAAATAGCTTTTCATTATTATTTTTTTTTTCAGACTGAAAGGGGCTTACTTATAGAACATTCTAAGTGGAGGCATGAAGAAAGAAGGAGAAAGAGAGAAAAAGAAAAAAGAGAGAGGGAACACAAGGTCAAAATTTACTCAGAATACTCTTAATGATCATAATAAATGTAGTTTTAGAACCACATGACCCAGCTGCCCGAGAACTGAGATATCTCAGACTATAAGATTTTCTTTGAAATGGCCTATTATGCTGCAAAGTTAAGCAATATTTTTGGAAATATTAAATAGATGAAATACAGCTGGTAGCAAAAGAGAAAACAAAAACTGTGTGCTGCTTTTAGAAGGATATGTTACAGAATGTGTAAATTAAGCATATTTACACAGGCATTCATTCATTTATTCATTCCTCACATTTGCATTAAATAAACATTCAATATGTAACTATCACTATGTTGGAGACATACCCATACATGAAAGATAGCAGATTCTTGGACCCATTGAGCTTAGTTTTTAGTGCCTAAAACAGAATAAACAAGGTAACAATGTTACAATTTCAGATCGATAAGGCAGTGAGAAGAATCAAGTAGTGAACAGAAATAGTGCTATTAGAGAGATGGAATTGAGATGGTCAGGGAAAAGCTCTTTGAGAATGTAATATTAGGCAGAGGCCTGGATGCCAGAAGAGCTATTCATGCAAATATCTAGGGACTAGCACCTCAAGAAGAGACAGTGAGTGTAAGGACCAGTGTTTTGGAGAAATTGGAAGAAGACCAATGACTCTGGAAGCTTAGCAATCCAGAGAGAGACTACCTTGAGGTTGCTGACATTGGTAGAAACCAGAGTTTTGACATTTTGCTCATGTTAATAGTTTGGATTTTATTCTTAGTATAATATAAAACCATTGGTATTATTTAAACATTGAGCAACATTGTTTGAATTACATTATTAAAAGAGCTCTTCAAATAACTACGTTATTAAAACAGCTCATGCCCAGGTAGCTGGACAAGTCTGTAATTAAGGAATCAGTAAAAGACTAGTAATCATGGTGGTATGGTCTGTGGTGGTTTCAGTGGAAGTAGTATTAGAATTGGGTATTTTGAAGGTAGGACCATGACCATATGTATTTATTAAATATGGCAGATCAGGGAAAGGGGAAAGAGAGGAGTCTGGGATGGCTCCTAATGTTTTTGTATGAACTGAATTTTCAATGGTGGCAATTTTGACGATTTAAAGCACACTAGGAGAACATTCTAAGTGGAGGCATGGAGAAAGAAGGAGAAAGAGAGAAAAAGAAAAAAGAGAGAGGGAAGACAAGGTCAAAATTTACTCAGAATACTTTTAATGATCATAATAAATGTAGTTTTAGAACCACATGAACCAGCTGCCTGAGAACTGAGGTATCTCAGACTATAAGATTTTGTTATAATGTAGTGGAGGCAGAATTACTAATTCAATTTTGGACACACAAGGTTTTGGGATGACCATTAAATATCCAGTGGAGGTATCAAGTGGATCTTTGGAGATATCAACTGTGGAAAGGGAAGAGGAAGGTTAAATAATCAGACTTTTCTTTAGTTCATCACATCTACCCTAAGAAGTATCAAATATCTGTGAGACAATGGGCATGTAGCTGTGCCCCTGACGATCTGAGAATTGCAGACCTAGACTAGAGCAACAGAACACTGGAAATAACCAAGGATAAACCACTATTTTTGGCAACTGTCAACAATTACGCTGGAGAGTTACCATGTTAAAAGATTAAAACAAATCTATGCTTCTAAGAAAGTATTCTAAAACAGAAAATAAGGAAGACTATCATAATGAAAACATGCTTCTAAAGTGGAAAAGAAAGATTCCATGACAAAATGTGGAGACATCTTAAGGGCCAAGAATGGATAACTAGATGGAAAAAATGTGGCACATAAACTCTAAAGAACACTGCTCAGCAACAACAGAAACAACAACAAAAACAACGAAATTCTGTCATTTGACAGAAAGTGGACAGAAGATTGAATGCTAATCAAAGCAAGCCAGACTATAAAAGACAGGCATTGTAGGTCCCTGCTCCATACACACCAAGTACCTGCATTTTATGGCAGAAAGTGAAAGACTGGAAGATAGAATAGCAGAGATAGCAAATGTAGATACAGAGATGTATAGGAGGGGATGGATAGTTGTGGGTGGGAGGGAGGGATTTGCAAAAATATTTTTAACAGACACAAAAATAGAAAGTTACTGTGTATGATAATGTCTTTGACATTGCATTTATGCTTTGAGAACCCACATTGTATACAGTAATGATTAAATGTAAATTTTTAAAAATCCTAAAAATGTTGAGACAGTATAAGGAAAACAAAGACTAGAATTCAATTTAATGATGATTAATATTTCTAAAGACATCCAGAAAGTAAAATAGAAAAAGGCAAATTTAAAATATAATTTTAAGGGGCCTGCAGGTGGCATAGTGGTTAAAGGCATTGGACTCCCACATGACTGACCATGGTTCGAGTCCCAGAACTGGTGGCTTGTTTTCTCATTTTTCCTCTCTCTCTCTCTCTCTCTCTCTCTCTCTCTCTCTCTCTTCTCTGGTCAAATTAAAATAAATAAATAAGTAAAGTTAAATAAAATAATTCTTTATATATATGTGTGTGTGTGTGTGTGTGTATATATATATATATAAAGTTTTTAAATACTGAAATACACAACAGAGACATTAAGTATCTTAGTAAAATTAATAAAACTGGAACAATTAAATATATCCTTGGTAAAGTTTTGAATATCAAGGATACATATAATAATATTACAAGCAGAAAAAAATCAATAAGGACTAAAAATGTAATTATGACCAGAAAATTTTTTGCTACACTAAAATTCAAAGAGAACTAAAATTTAGATTAAAAAAATAATGAAAAAAAATTGAATGAAATACGTAGGCCAAATTTGTATATGTGAGATGTAATGGGGAGACAATCTCAGCTTCTAGATATAAAACAGCTATTTCAGAACATGGAAATCCCTTGTAGAAAGTGGTGCCAATGGTGAATATTTCCATTTATTATTGCATTTGTCTAATTTTAAATAAACATAGAGTTAAGGCAAGCACGGGAGCTAATAGTGGAATGAGTAGATACGTTATGAAAAAATTAAAAGTTGGTTTTATAATATCAGGCGATGTCAAGAAAGAATGTTAATGATTGAGAACTAAGGTAGGGGAATCAGAGAATGTGAATCTACTTGCAATTCCTAGAGAAAAAGTGTAATTAGCTATTTAGGAAGGGTAAGTCATATTTTTGAATATGAAAGACATGAACAAGAGAGAAAAAGTGTCCCTTCATCTTTGTTGACCTGATTGCTTCACTAGGTACTCTACACGTTTCTCATTCGAGGGTCTTATCTATCTCTCCTTGGCTATTACAAGGTCTGGACTTGACTTTCCGCTATTTGCAGAATCCAGCAATCTTATTCCTTTCATAATTTAGTAACTCTTTCCTTTTCATTTCCCAATTTCCACGTTTTCTCCTTTTCCCTCTTCCTCTGTTCTGCCTTTCTATAATCCCCCACCCCAAATGAATTATTCTGAAAGACAAAAGCCACAATGGCAGGTTGTCTATGAGGAAGCAAATTTTGTCTACCACTCTTGGTACAAACTTATGCTTAAGTAAGGAGCGCAAAGACCCAGTTATCTGCTCATAATTTTCCAGCGAAAATCTACAAAGCAGTTTTAAGCTACAGTGCCATAAAGTACAAATTTCATGAAGAAAACAAACTTCAAATAAAGAATTATTCCAGAAGTCTAGGAGAATACTAGTTTAATTTTAGTTAGCACTACTTTGGCAGGGATGGTAATAACTCAGTTACTAATTTCGTAGCATAAAGAAAAAGTAATTACAATAATATTGTGAAGTGACATCCACAAATAATGCCATTCTTAGTCTCATAGTGAGTGTAGAGATCATATTCTTTGTTTCATTTTGCTTTTAATTGGCAAAGGGCACATGCGCTTGCCAGAGAGAGACAGAGAGAACAAGGGAGGGAAAGATAGAAAGCATGTCCCAGCGGGGTGCACTCACACCCCAATTCCTTCTCCATTTCTCCACCCTTTTAGGATTTGGAGTGGAAATGCACACATGCCCAGGGTGTGTTCAAGCTGAGAGGTGGGAATTCAAACCACACAGCTGACAGGATGACATCTTCCTTAACCCCTGGGCTATGGGGCCAGCCCTCATGTTCTATTATGAAATCCATAGAAAACAAAGAATGAGATTAGTATACGTAAGTTAAGCGATAATGTTTCCATTGTAGGTAAGATAAGTGGAATTGATTTCTGAGAAAAAACATCTCATCAGAAATGCCCTCAAAGCATCACTCCATTGTGGCTAGGATAGCCAGCCTCTCAAAACACTGAAATCAGCCGAGATAACTCTGTAGGAACCAATTGTCCTGATATTGGAACTCCAACATTAGATTCGACATGAAACACCGCAAACTACCAAGCACAGATAGAAAAGGAAGTCTGTGGCCGTCCATGCATTGGGCTCTAAAGAACCAAAGTTCCAGGGAATGAGACTGTTGTGAAATACTTTATCCGATTGCCACATCCAATGCAGCCAAAATGCAGAGCCCACGGACACACGAGCCAGATAAAACAGACAAGACAAGCACTGACCTTTCACGGGGAGGCCAGGGGCTTACCATCTCAGAAGTGGTGGGCCAGACTGGCTGATTCTCCATTTGTTTCTTGGGAAGAGGGCACCAGAGCACATGAAGCATTTGCTGAAGGTTTTGCAGCCGCTGAGATAACAGGAGGACTGCGAGACATGTATAGGGAACAGATTGAACTCTGATTCAGCCAATGTGGTCACGTCTTCCTGGTTTCAGGAGAGAGTGAGCACAGTGCACTGTTTTCTCCCTCTGATATGTGCATGTTAACTCTCTCATGGTCTGACCTCTGCCACACAGGATTCTAAGTAATGAGGCTTTTTCCTTTAGGTTTAACAAGCTGAATGTCCCTATTTATACCCATGGAATGAACATACAAACTACATGTTTAGGCATATAGAGCAAATCTAGAGATGAAAAACTAGGCTTTCGTGGTTACTATTTCCTTACCAAACTGTCAGCTTATAAAATAAATTAAGGAGAGAGTAATCCTTCCTCAGGGCTCCTGTGTCCTGGGCATTTCTGAGTGTATTTCCACAGAACAGGATGTCTGAGATTCTGACTATGTTGAGGACAGTTCTTGCACCCAGGCTATGTTCATGGCCAAGCCTACCTTCCTAAGTTCAAATCCTGGCTCAGCCACTCACCACTGCGTGCCCTGGATCTGAGTGCATAAGCCTGCTGCGCCTCAGTTTCTTCAGCTGTAAAATGATACAAGAAGTAGTCACGATGTCTGGCCCATATTAACAAGTGACACAGAGATGCAATGCTAAGTACCTGCGCGTATTGTAACTATGCCCGTCGGTACGGTAGAGGTGAGAGTCAGGGTGTTGCTCGTTGGTAGCAGCTCTCTCAGGCACTATAGAGCAGGTGTGCTCTGTGGACAGTCTGTGTCCCGGCAGAGTTGTCCCCTGATGTCATTAGTTGCTGCTAATGGCACAAATCAATGCCAAGTTCATTGACACCAGTTCAGAAGCCTGAAACTTTTTGGCAGGGGGTGGGGCAGGGAGTGTATTTCTCAGAAGATTTGCTTTTGAAATGTTAAGACATTTATGAAACCTTGAGTGTTTCTCATAAATCTTCTTGAAAAACATGGTTTTATTATATAATTAATCATTTTAACCGATCTCACTATTTTTTAATTGCCAGAGAGCAGATGCTCTCCTTAGAGACAAAGGGAGAGGAAGAAAGCACTCCCTTGAGGGGACATGGCGACATCCCAATCTCCTCTCCTCCATGTCTCCATCCTGTCAGCATGCACGTGTGCCTGGTGTGTTTTTCAGTCCTCTGGATCATCATACAAACTATCTAGCCATGTGGGATCTGGTTCCCTTAACCACTATGCCATGGGGTCAGTCTTTTTTCCTAGAGCTCCTACAACTGTATGATAAGTATTTGGAATAAATGAGGGAAACATTCAATTCCTAGATTCAGGATACTCTGTTAGGGAGGTTATCTGAATAAACATATGTTAACAAAAGTATGCTATGATTGCGAAAAATAATGATCATCCCCATGTGTGGTATGGAGGAAAAGGCTAAATATGAGGCTACAGTGGGGTAAGTTAGGGAACGCTTAGTGATAAGAGTAGATTAAATTAGTTATTAAGGATATTTAGGGATTCACACACAGAATGGACGCGTATGGAAGAGAAAGTAGCTTGGTACAGTTACAGAGGGTAAAGTGGGAAGGGAGAACAGATAAAATATGGGCAGATCATATTAAACAATTTTGTGTATCATAGAAAAAATTATTCTATTCAGGAGCTATTTACAGACAGGGCATGAGCATACTTGTGTTTTCAGAAAGATTTTTCTCTTATTTGTCTTACTAGAGAGGTCGTTACCATTCTTTGCACTGGGAACTGGAAATACTGAGGCATGATATCAAAACGAGATGTTAAATAAGCACGGCTCACAGAAGACCGCGATTGCTCACTGACATGCTGGAATTTCGCTACAGCTTTTGAGAGGAAAAGAACGAGACATGTGCTGTGTAGATTTGGCCCTCTGAGACAGCATCATTTTCTTTACCCTTATCTCCCAAACAAACTGAAACCCCCTTTTTTGCTCTATCAAAGGAAAAACCTACTGGAAGACCATTAAGGAGGCTCAAAGGAAGTCAGGGCCAAACAAGAGAAACAGTTATCGGCTGCTTTATGCCATCCACCTGACAACTGTATAGGTTTTATTTTTAAGTTATTTTTCTGGCCATTTTTAAGTTTTTTCTCTAGCAGAGACAAAGGAACATGGCAAATTGAGATGAATAACACATCAAGATAAAATCTGGATAGTAAGTGTTGTTTAAATTTGATGGTAGAGATGGGTCATAAATCTATGCCTAACAAATATATCCTAAAATAAGCCCATAGTCTATAGGCTCAACTTTATTTTTATTTTTTTTTCCATCCAAAATACACTGTGTATTGGCTCAATCAAGCACATCAACATACATGTTTTCAGCAAATAATTTTCCAATTCTTATGTCTTGTATACTTTGTTTTTTGTTTTGCCATCCTTGATTCCTTATCCCTCACCCTCTGCCATGTCCCACCCTCCTCCCACATTGTCTCTGGTATCCATGGTTGCTTTCTATGCCCCCCCCCATTTAATTGATTTGCTAATGAACTTAATTAGTCTAAATATATCCAATAGCTAGCACAGCTGATATATACCTATACATGAACCCAAGTCTGACTTTAGGCATAAACCCCAGTGAGTAGAATGAACATATTATAAAGTAGTACCCAGTTGGGGCTATATAGCTTACTGCAGTCATCAAATATGCATTTTTTTTTAAAATTGATACGAACAGTTTTACCGTTTTTTTTTTTTCTCCTGCAACTTTTTTTTTTTAATTACTTAACATTCATTCCCTGAGCATCATCACAACGTACTAAATATGGTTTCCCATCTAGAATAAACTGCATAGTGGCTTAATCAAGCATGTTATCATCAATAATATTCCATTTCTACTTTCATACATATGTATACGTATATATATGTTTTTTACCCCATGTTTGACCCTCTGCCCTTTTCCACTACTATTTGAACAGAATACTAACCTGTTTCTAGGCTTTAAGTTTCAAGGAAATATCATTACCAGTTCAAAACTACTCTTCTTGAAATTACCTGCTGAAAGCAGTTAGATTACTTATGATATTGTGTGGTCAACAAAATGTTGGGGAAAAAGGAATGGAAGACATCTGTATATAGCAGAGATAGTGTAATAGGCTCAACTTTAATTGTGCCTTTGCTATTTCTTCTCCAGATAGGGGTTTTATTTCTGTAGTCTTTTCTTTTTGTTTTGTTTACTTTAGTGCTTTTGTTTGTTTGTTTGTTTTTTGCTATAGGGTATGTGTACTCACTAAAAAGAATTAGAGAAAGTGAAAAGTCATCTGTCTGGGGAGGGTGTGTGTGGCCAGGCTGCAATCCCTTCCCCTCAACTCTTCTCTCAGCTTCTGGGTACACAAACATCCTGCCTTGTTTTTCAAGTCCCCTGCAATTTACCATCTGGGATATAGGCACCTTAATTTCTGTGCTACCTGCTGGCCTTGTTTGTGTAGTTTTTAAAATTTATTTTTAGTCATCAGAGGGCATGGGTGCTCACCAGAAAGAGACAGAGAAATGGAGAGGGAGAGATGGGAAGCATCCCCTAACAGGGCATGGTGATGCTGCAATCCTTTCTCCACCATTTCTTCATCCTGTTGAGATTTTGAGCAAGCATGCATATATGCCCAGTGTGAACGTTTCAGCAGTTCTGGAAAAAGTTGGAGATTATGATAAAGGGAATAAAATGTTATCTTTACTTTCTTCCTCTTCCCAGGACAAATCAGACTCATCCTATTTCTATTGACCAATTTACATCCCTAGGGTCAGGGGAGCAGGGATCTTTCAAATTTTACAATGGAAAAGATGCAAGTTTTCATGTGAGCCAAACTGAGCATGTAAATTATGCTGCAGATACTACAATCAGATATTTGCCTCAAGCTGCCAGGTCTAGGACTCAATCAGTGTAGTCAGTCATGTGGGATCCAGCTCCTTTAACATCACACCACCAGCTGGTCCATAGTTTAATTCTGATCAGCTCTACAATTATCAGCACCTCATAGATTTAGGTAAATTCAGGGCTATAGAATTTCCTTAGACATTACTTCATTACTCAAAGTAATTTTCAAAGTGCCCTTCCCTGGAAGATTGGAGGAGATTCAAAACAGGGGGAATAGCTATTTTTGCTAAGGAAAGATTCTGGGGAAAAAATTCACCTTAATATAACTATGTACAGGGACTAGCAGTTGGCGTGGTGGCTATGTTGCTGGACTCCCATGTAGTTGACCACGGTTCACGTCCTGGACCCGGTGGCTTAAAACTCACGCCGGGCGCGTGTGTGTGTATGCCCAAGATCCTGAGAGGAGAATGGAGGAGAAGGGATTGCAGCGTGGCCATCGCCCCTGGGGGGTGATTTCTCGCTTCCTGTCTCTATGTCTCTCTGTCTGGCAAGCGCACACACCGTATAGCAAAAACCTCTCCAATTAAAAAAAAAAAAAAAAAATATATATATATATATATATATATAACTATGTACATGTGGGGTCTTGCCTGGGCATAGACTGTCCCCCGTCTTCTGTATCTGGCTTCTCTCTCCCTTTCCTTTGGGGAGTGGCCTCTGACCCAGGCTGACCTCTGAAGAATATATTTCCCCAGCCATAAGTTACGGAATACAGGCATCTGAGCTGAGCAACCATAATTAGCTGATTATAAAATTCTGTGAGGGTCTGAGGAGCCTAACTGTGTTCAGGTGCCCAAGTTTATCTTGATCTGCTGGCTATAAACTGCTTCCCACACCTCATTAAGGTGAGGACTCTTCAGAGGCACGACCGCTTTCTGTGCTTCTCTGTGCTGTCGGTAACTAAAGTGACCTGGGCTGCCTGCTGGACCTCTGAGTGACTTCGTTGGAAAAGGTAAACATTACTTACAAGCCCTCTCAGATTTGGGGTTACTGCGTGACTGCATGATAATCACCTTTTTCAGATATTCTATATTTACTGTTTACTCCTAGTCTGAGCAGTTCACTATTATTCTCTAAAACATGGGTGTTTCCCCAGAGACCAGTCTACCTACCTCCCCAATTTTCTCATACATTCATCCCTGTGTTTATAGCTGCATTGACTTCAATCCGAGGGTCTGTAATTTGTAGGAAGTGCATACAGGGTCTTTTGCTTCTCCTTCAGCCATTTCTACACCTTTAACATAGTAGGAGTACAGAAATCTTCTCAGCAGTCTGCAAGGTGTGTGCTGCCTAGGCTCACCCTTTAAGTATTCTTTTTTCTGGGATCTTTGCCTTCTAGGACATTTCCAGGACCCTTGGCCTGGGTCCCCACTGCTCACCAAGAGCCCTCATGTCTCCCTTTCTTAGCTATTGGGAAGAAATGTAGGCATGTAGGAAGCATTTTACTAGTGTAGAGAAAATCTTTCTCCTTTTATGCTTACATAATTTTTCTTGTTTAGCAAATACCTTCTTTTTTCTGCCTGTTTCACGATCCTTCTGAATTCCTCTAAAAGCTCAAGCTAAAAAAAGAAAACAAACAAACAAAAACAAAAACAACAACCAAAAAAACCCCAGAAATTACACGATACTGTTCCTTTCCATCAAAGCCTTTCTTTCCATTCTTAATATCAATGAACCCAGCATAGTTGTGCTCTAGAAACTAGGAACTAGGAACTAGGAAAAGTGGCTTGTAAAAAAGTACTGCGAGGAAACAAATCTTACAACCTAGCATCACAGAGACATCAACGTCATCATGTTTGTACTGTGGAGCAGTGATTAAAAATAAAGGGAACTATTTCTAGAAATCTGAAGGAGCCAAGACCCACAGGACATAGTAGCACTTTTGTTGCTATAAAATTATTGACATGTATCACTTCTGTATTACACTTTAGTTCCTTAAAGTAGGGACTAAGTATCTTTTTTTTTTTTTTTTCTTCTTTTTTTGGAGAGGTTTTTGCTATAGGGCGCGTGCGCTCGCCAGACAGACAGAGAGAGACAGAGAGATAGAAAGCAGGAAATCACCCCCCAGGGGTATGGCCACGCCGCAATCCCTTCTCCTCCATTCTCCTCTCGGGATCTTGGGCACGCACGCACACGCGCCCGGCGTGAGTTTAAGCCGCCGGGTCCGGGACTCGAACCGCGGTCGACTACGTGGGAGTCCAGCGACATAGCCATTACGCTAACTGCTGGTCCCAGGGACTAAGTATCTTCATCAACAGTAGCATATTAGGAGTGTTAAGTATTAAAAAAAATACTAAGTATCCTATTCAAATTTGAATAGTGGCAACAATGTTACCTTCCTCTAGTCACTGTCACTGGTTCTTCAAAGTAAAACTAAGTATTGTAATTTCCCTCCCACGCTTCTGGATGGGTATATACACCTGATCTGTAACATTTGTAGTTTACTTTGTAATTGTTTACATAATTTATATCCTGTATTAGACCAAGAACCTCTCAAAGCACAAGGAAATGTACTATTTTTCTTACATTAGGCATGTTTACTGGTTACCTGATTCCTCAATCTGGGGGTGACATTCTTAGTTATGGTAATATCTGTAACCTACATTACCCGTCAAGTGTGCCACTGATGTCTCGATCTGTAGTAACCTTTATTTCTTTTTAAGCAGAGGAATAGGTTATGTGTTTTAAAATATATTAAGTTAGTTAAATAATGCGAATGATTAAAAATTTTAGCTGCCTGAATCACCTAAACCAAATTACTTATTATCCAAATGTGCTATATAAGTAAGGTTCAGACTATATTAAGGTTTTATTTCTTTCTATTATGAGTTGGAGTCAAGAGTATGGTACATAGTACAAATAATTTCTACCAGTAAAACATACAACATCTTGTCACAAGAGGGCAGCCTTTTAACACAAATTGTTTCTCATTCAGTGGGCATTCTTGAAAGAGTAACCTACATGACTAAATAATGATTTAAAAAAGAAAAATACAAAGCATCCAAGCAAACACTGCTTTATATGTGTTTCTTTTTATTACTCGTAATTGAAAGTATTAATTTACAAGTTTACTTTAAAAAGTGTGGAAAATGGAATTAAAATCTGAGTTTATTCTGATGCCATACATACATAAAATGTATGCTATTTTCCATGAACTTTTTGTAGACCTCCCCATATAAAGAAAATAAGAGCTCAATTATCTCATGAGGGAAGGTATGTTTCCTTAGGTGGTCACTATTAAATACCAGGGTACTAGGTCAGTGTTTGAGTTGACTATCAAAGTTCTCACATAACCACATGCGGATCTACCTCTGATCTACCCAAAATTCTAACCAAACAGTGACAAGCTAGATGAACCAGAACAATCTACGAGCCTAGGATAAATGTCACTGGACTGTATGTTTCTAATTTTGAATCTCCCAAAATGTCACAAGGACACAGTGCTATTGGGAGATGTTAGGAAAGAGCACATTGCAGTGGCTGGTGTTGATCTCTAAGACACACAGGGCACTCTCGGATCTGAAGTGGCGGCATCACTCCCTGACCAGTGATTGCTTTCAGCTGAGTAGAAGCATCTCTCCAAAGGACCTGTCCACGTCTCAGAAGCAGCTCAGTGTTAGAAATGCCTGATCCCCACACCTAGCTCAGATTTGGTTTCTTTACTTACTGAATTGGAAACTGCACAGGTAGTGACCTGACCTGAGGGCTTACTAGCCCCCCCACCCCCCAGGTGATTCTGATACAAACTCATCCTTGAGATCTACTGGCAGCTGGGACAGGAAGATGGAGTAATGGTTACGTCCCTGGACATCTACTTGTTATACCTTGGTTCGAGTCCTGGACCCAGTGGCTTACAACTCACACTGGGCACACGTGTGCGTTTGTGTGCCTGAGATCCAGAGAGGACAATGAAGGAAGGAGGGATTTCAGGGAGAGCACATTAGCAAAAAATAAAGCAAAAACAAAACCCTGATTTTCAACCTTCTCTCCTGTTCATAGCTGGGTTCCCTCTTAAAGACCTCTCTAGCTCTTCTCTTGGGCTATACTGTCCTCCCTGTGTCCCAGATTAGTCTTGACCTGAAGCAGAGGGATTAAAGAAGCTGTCATTCTAGGTGAATTCTGTATCTTCTCTGGCCAACTTAGTCTAGTTGTACCATGTGGTTGCCTGTCCCCCAGTGCTTGTTTCCACCCTTTATCACCCTCCACCATGTGATTACCTCAATCTTCTGGTGATAAAAAAACCTTCTTCCCCAAGGTAATTAGTGTTTCTGAGTTCCTGCTGTGGTAATTGGTTTAGTATTCTAGTGTTCTAACTGATTCAAATGCCCCAGAATGTATCCATCTGTCTTAGCTTCTTCTAAATTTTTGAATTGTAAACCTCTGAGAAGGATCTCTACTTCTTGCTGACTTTTTTCTACTTAGAGGCATAGTCTCTGAATTTTAAAGTATTGACTTTGAGATTTTCAAAAAGTTGACAGAAAATGCATGTTATGCTGAGACTGAGTGTTTTTGATATTTTTAAATAGGTTTTTGGTACCAAAGTAACTTGTATGTTCTTTTCACAACATTTTTGAAGTGCCTTTGTCCTCTAAATGTCCTTTTGTGTGACTTTGACTTTGGGTGACATAGCATCCCATTTCACATGCCATTGTCAATTAAAAAAAACTTGGATGTAACTAGAATAGGCTAAATCTCTATTTCCCAGTAGCAAAGTGGGTTGTTGTTGTTATTTTTAATTTGCTATAGGATGCATGCCCTTGCTAGGGAGGGGGAGAGAGATCAAGAAAGTAAAAAAGCAGCCTTCAGTGGGCATGGCCACACACTGCCTCCCTTTTCAGTTCTCCTCTTTGGATGATTTTGGGCACACATCCCTGGGATGTTTCTCATGGTCCAGGATTTGAACTGCTCAGTCAGCCATGTGGGAATCTAGCCACTTTAATCACCATGTCACTGAGCTGACCCCAAAGATTGTCTTTTTTAAAAGATTTTTTTTTTTAATTTGTCTCCTTCATTTCCCCCATAGGTGATAGAGACAGAGAGAAAGAACCCTCAACAGGGTCCTGACTCTGATCCACCTCAGCCAGTCCCAAATCATGGACAAGAATGTGCCCAGTGTACTCGGGGTGGTGTTTGGACTTGAACCAGGAGCCCTCCCATGTGGCATTGCTTCCCAGAGCACTCTGTTTTACCTTTATAATCCCTTCCAGGAATCCCTTTCAGACCCTGAAGGAGTCAGT
Organism: Tupaia tana; assembly: GCA_026018925.1. Lineage (NCBI taxonomy): Eukaryota > Metazoa > Chordata > Mammalia > Scandentia > Tupaiidae > Tupaia > Tupaia tana. The sequence goes on from JAKSZU010000001.1 coordinate 166,602,029, forward strand.
CTCATTCCTCTGACGACTGTGTCAGAGCCAAGTTCTTCTCTTTGCCCAGCTCAGGTGATTCGTCCTACCAAATTCCCAAATACGTGTCCAGGGAACAGCTCAGTTATTCTGAAGTTAATACAAGCAGTACAATAGGCCTGCCTTGGCCCAGCCAGTGCCATGATGGTTAAGGCAGTTGGATCTTACATGGTCAGCCTCATGATTTGAGTCCCAAACAGGGTGATTTGGAAGACACACCAGATGTATGTGCAACCCCAAAATCCTGAGGGGAGAAAGAAGGGGAGGGGATTGCAATATGGTCATCCTCTCAGTGGGTGTTTTCTCTTTCTCTGTCTCTCTGGAAAGCACACGTGTACTATATCTATTTTTTTTTTTTTTAAGGCTCCATGGAGTTATAGTAAGGCAGGACAGAAGAGTATGTGAGTTTTGAAGGTGTTTTACATTCTTTTTCTTTTTAAATTAGGGAGGTATTTTTTGTTTTGTTTTTGCTTTTGCAAATAAAACATGTAGATGTTTTTAGATTTCTATACCAACTAAGTGCTCTTGAAGATTTTGGGAAATTGTTCTAGAACTCTAGCAACAAATTTAAACCTTGAAGAAGGTTGACTTAGGTTAATTTTCATATCCTGTTTTAATTTAATCCTATATTTCAAATACATTTTGTAGCTTGAAAATAGCACGACCTATTCAAAAATTAAGAAGCCAAAAACAGATTAAAGACCATATGTCAGTTGATGTAGCAGAATTATAATTTGATTCATTTTTTTTTAATTTGGGTATGGATAACAGGTCTTACAACAAATAAAAATCCAGTAAATTTTCTTATCAGGTACTTGAGTTTTAAAGCCTAGGACAGAACCTCAAACATTTGGAGCTATCTATAAGGAGACTTGCTTGCTCTTTGATTCTCTAGGTTATGCTGTGGGAGAGAGAAAAGGTGAAGAAGGTAAGCAGATAGCGTAGCAGTTGTTGATCTCCACCTGTCTTCACAGCAGACTGAGCCTGGAGTGGGGAGGTGGATCGCTAGATGTGGGTTTGGAGAATCCAAGGGCAGTGGTAAAACTTAAGGTCATAAAGTCTCCCCATACTGGCTGGTGTAAAACAGAAAATCTGTGAGCCGGGAGAAGGATGTTGACTTGAATGGCAGATCCCAGATGACAAATGACCATCATTACCATCCTGTGAACCTCAGACTGATAAGATGCATGCCATAGACCTGGTAGATCTGAAGAAGCCTTGTGTTTGTGCTTGGGACAAAGTAGGGACAGAAAGAAATTTTGTGTAGGTTAATACATAAGACCCAATAGGAGTAAGTCTGTCTTGATGACATTTGGTGCTGCTTCCCATTCATTGCAAAAATCTCAGCAATATGAACACCCTTCCCTAGTCCCTGGAATGGAGAACCAATACTATGGAGAGCACAGGTGGAAACTGGAATTGACTGTGTTGTCATCCACTGGTCAGCTATGTGACATTCAGTGTTCCTGTCGCCATTCAACTGGTGACAACTTACAGCAATTCTCAGTCCTGCATTTAAGAGAAAACAACTATCTCAGTCTTTAACACATTTTTAAATGATAAATGTCACATGCTTATCAAACCAGATGTAAACATTAAGTGCAGTGTATTTTTACTCTCAAAGTCCAATACTGTATATGCAGCTAATCCTTGTGTGAGATAAATCAGAATTTATTTAAGCTAGTGAGATATTAAAATCTACATTTTACCTCCTAATGATAAAAATCATAGTAACTCATAAATTTTCAATCTAAAACATGAATATTTCAGTCTATTTTTGAACTTCATTAAACTTATACTAAGAGAAGCTTATTAATTTTTGAAAGAACTGAAAGCAAAAAACTTAAATGATGACAAAATATAAATCACTAGAAACCTTGGGTAGTATAACAGTAAAATGTCATGTGAAATGGTATTGAAAACACTTAATCTTTGTATAGTGAAACACCAAATCTATTAACTATATGCCGTTTTGGCTACAAAGTTGAAAAATGTCTGTTTAAACCTTAAGGAATATACCAATTATAGTGTTTTAAAAATATTTACTGAGGACCAGCAGATGGCAAAATGGTTACGTCATTGTACTTCCATGAAGTTGACCATAATTTGTTTCCCAGACCTGGCAGCTTAAAACTCACACTGGGCACATGTGCATTCATCCCCAAAATCTCAAGAGAAGAATGGAGGAGAAGGGATTACAGTGTGGCCATTCCCCCCACCCCCCCGGGTGTGTGTGTGTGTGTGCGCGCGCGTGCGCTTTCTCACTTCCTGCTTCTCTCTGATGAGCACAGGCACCCTATAACAAAAATCTCTTAAAAAATACTGTGGGGAACAGCAAGTGGCATGGTGGTTAAGGTGGCTGGATTTCTACATGGCCAACCATGGTCTGGACTCAGTGCCTTGAAAATTACACTGGGCGTGTGTGTGTGTGTGTGTGTGTGTGTGTGTATGTGTGTGTGTGTATGCATGCGCACGCGCCCCCACAACTCTAGGAGAAGAATGGGAGAGAGGGATTGCAGTGTGACTATCTCCCTCAAGGGGTGATTTCTCACTTTCCCTCTCATTGTCTCTTCATGTCTCTGTCTCTGTGGCAAGTGCACTCACTCTATGGCAAAACCACTAAAAAAATTATTGTGTATGATAGAGTATTATGTCCCATTAATCACCATTTAATGAATTATATGCAAATAGATATCATTTATTGATTTGATTGAAGGAGTTTTTAGGTAAACAGACTAAAAGAAATGTCTACGAATTAAATATTTTTGAGATGTTTTTAGAATTATTTAATTTTATTATTTTTTAAATTTGTTATAGGGCATGTGCACTCACTGGAGAGGAAGAAAGCAAGCCACCATGTCAAGAACTGGAACCATGGTCGGCCATGAGGGAGTCCAGTACCTCAACCACCACGCCACCTGTTGGCCCTGAGAATTTTTAACACCTGATAATTATTAGCCTAAAAATTAGCCATTTTTTATGTGACATGATAGTCATTCTTCATACATATTCATAGGATTTAGTTTTAAGTGAGAAGTAGTTGGAGTTTTTTTGCAATAACGTAGTTCTAATATTGGGACTTAAAGTTTTTTTTTTTTGATTCATACCTCTATTTCTATCTTTAAGCAAAAAACACTGCTATATTCCTGGATCTAGGATGTTACTGAAAGCATAATCATTGCTCAATAAGTATTAGTTGAATACATGAATATTGTGTACTCATTTAATAATAAAATGATCAAGTTTATATTCAGGATTGGCCTTCATAGAAAAAGAAATTAATTAATAGATTAGCATGTGGTACATGTGATTGGAAAAGGTACAGTTCAAAACCTGACTGTATAGTAGAAGCATCAGGGAGTGTAAAACAGAAGTTAGAAACTTTGGGGTCACTGAAGATAATGATGCAGTTCATATAGTTAGGAGTTAGGCATGATTTTGTTTGTCTTTTAAGAGTTTTGCCATAGGGCGCATGTACTCACCAGAGAAACAGTGATAGAACGTAAGATAACCCCCATCCCCACCACCACCAATACACACACACACACATTTTTAGTGAAAACATTTGCATCTACCTTCTAAACAAAATTGTATATGTACAATACAGTATTGTTAACTGGGTAAGAGGTTTTAGTGCAGGTGTCTAGAACCTAGTCATCTTTCCTAACTGAAAATGGATTACTACTCTGCACCAGTGAAGCCTGATCTGGAATCTGTCCATGTGTTTGGTTTACTTTTGTTCATATATGAAGATACTTGACAACAAATTCAATTTCTTTTATGAGATTCTTCGTATGTTTTGTTTAATTTGTCAAGATTTGGGGCACCTATACACACATGCCCAGTGTTCTTTTCAAGCTGCTTGGTCCAGGACTTGAACATTGCCGTTGGCCTTGTGGGAACAAGCTGTGTCTACCATCTGCCATCTGCTTAACCTCCAATGTGTTTTTAAGTTTGGAACGTTTTCTCTATTTGGGTTAGATATGACCCATTATCTCACCTTTCATTGAACTTTTTTTCTATCAACCTTTGAAAAACCTCTCTATATCTAGGGAATTATCCAAGTTCTAAATCCCTCTGTAAGCATTAGAATAAAGGATCAAATTTATAATTTCTCTTGTCAGCAGATGTGCATAAAAACCTGGGCTTAGGTAACCAGAAACTTGCACATTTGGAAGTAAGTGATCAGGGCCAGCAGGTGGCACGGTAAAGGAACTGGATTCCCACATGGCTGACTGTGGTTCAAGTCCTGGACCTGGTGGCTTTCTCTCTCTCTTTCTCTCTCTGTCTCTCTCTGGTCCAATTGAAATAAATAAATAATTTTTTTTGAAAGTGATAAAAGGCACTGATGGCAGATATCATAAATTGATGCTACGAGAGAAAAACATAACCAACTTTTACTAGTGAATTGTCTTCTGTGATTGTCTCCCTGTGGGTATGTGGCTCATTTTTATTGTGTATAAGAGGAGTTGGTATGGTGGTAATTAGTGATTCTAATATTCTGGTTATGTCTTTTTAAAAATGCTAATTCACCTTTATTTCTCATCCTGCATCCTATGTAGTATATCATCTCTCAGACACAATTTGTTTATGGATTTGTTTCCCACATTAATCTGGGTTTTTGAGGGCAAAGTTCTTTGTTTTGAATGAAAGATGTTTTTGCTTTATATTCAATATTACAGCAAAGACAACAGTAAGGAAAATGTTATCTTATAACATTAGGGAAATACTGAAAATTCAACTGTCTTAAAAAAAAATAGTTTCTGCTGTTTCTCATGATCTTCAAAGCCAAAGCCATATAATTGAGATTTCTGCTTTATGAAGGATTTATAAAATTATGCAGTACAGATCATCATGGAGAAATGAGAATACTGAAAGCGACAAGAATTATATGGTAATCTATGTGGGACACAGTCCTGTGCAGGGAGCCCTAATAATTTCACCATGGCGTTTACAAAACACAAGTTAGATTCCTGTGAACTTGCTAATTAATATGACTCCCATGGACATTTCATTAACCTAAATGGTTTTGGTTTCCTGCAGATAGACTGCATGTATTCTCATCTTTAACCTTTCCACAACATTCCCTGATAACAGATTTCCTTGATTCTTAATAGTAAAAGTAGTTCATAAAGTTATATTCTAATTATTTTTTACTAGTATGTAGAGATGTTTTGCCTTTTATTTCACCTCTAGTTAATTAAACATTCCAGATTAACAAACATTCCTGATCATGTTTCTATCAGTTTATACTTTACAATGAACTCACTAGTTTCATTTAGCATCTGCCTGCATTATGGTGAGATGTAGGTATTGAATTCTCAAAATACTTCTTGAGAGGCTATAAAGTACCTCAAGTAAATGCCAAAGCTACTTTATTTGTACAACTTTGTAATAAGTTTCCTTTTTCACCTCTAACGAGCACAAATCAAGTCAATATATAAAGGAATCTCTGGGTAAGAAAATGGCAAAAGATAAAATCTATTATTGAATTGTGTTCTTACACTTCTATGGCTTCTGACTTAATTTTTTTATACAGTCATTGCCATCTAACATTACAGCTTATAAAATGTGTTTTCTCACCATGAGTATATTAGTCCAGTTAATGATAATGTTATACACATTATCAACTGATAACTTCCTATTTTTTGTCCCTTAAATGTTTTGCCTTTTCCCCTCCTTTTGATTCCTTTCCTGTTATATTCCCCCATTTCCTACCCTCCTCCCACACTGCCTCTGGTATTAGCAATTGTCTTCCATGTTTTATACCTTCAGTCTTTCAGTATCTTCCATAGTGTGGACATTTGGTATGTGATGTGGGAGCAACAGTACCTCTTAGTCAGCTTGCTTTGCTTAGCAGTAAATCTGTCATGTTCATCCACTTTCTATCAAATGCCAGGGTCTTGTTTTTATGTTTAGTAGTATTCTGTAGTGTATATGTGCCACACTTTTAAAATTCATTCATCTCTTCAGAGACATTTTGGCTGGTTCCATGTCTTAGCAATTGTGGATAATGCCACAATAAACATGGATGTGTGAATATATTTTTTTTTTTTCCTTTTTCTTTTTTTGGAGAGGTTTTTGCTATAGGGCGCGTGCGCTCACCAGACAGACAGAGAGAGACAGAGAGATAGAAAGCAGGAAATCACCCCCCAGGGGGGATGGCCACGCCGCAATCCCTTCTCCTCCATTCTCCTCTCGGGATCCCAGGCACGCACGCACACGCGCCCGGCGTGAGTTTAAGCCGCCGGGTCTGGGACTCGAACAGTGGTCGACTATGTGGGAGTCCAGCGACATAGCCATTACGGTAACTGCTGGTCCCGATGTGCGAGTACTTTTGTGACTGAGGGTATTCCTAACCTTTGGATAGATACTCAGGAGTGCAATTGTTGAATCATATGGTATTTCTTTTTTAAATTAAAAAAAAATATTTACATTTAATCACATATTTTACAGTGTACATTTTTTTCAGCACAAATACTATACATGTCAGTCAAGCCAATGATACTACTCTATAACTTATCAGCAAATAAATAGCTTCTCATTTTTCTGTCAATGAAGCATACTTTGACTTTTTTATTCCCCTCTCTTTCCTGTCTCTCTTCCATACTAAACTTTTTTCTACATTTTATCGATTCACAAAATACCATAAACTAAAAATATGGACAATACTTTTATTACAATGTTGTCATTAGAATCTAGTGACAAGTGCACTGAAATTTTCTCCTGAAAATTTTCTTTAAAGTAAATTTACATTCATTCCTTGGGACAAGCAGTTAGCATAATGGCTATGTCGCTGAACTCCCATGTAGTTGACCACGGTTCGAGTTCCGGACCTGGTGGCTTAAACTCACGCTGGGCACATGTGCATGTGTGCCCAAGATCTCGAGAGGAGAAAGGAGAAGGGATTACAGCATGACCATCCCCCTGGGGGGTGATTTCTCACTTTCTCTGTCTCTCTCTGTCTTGCTGGTGAGCGCACGTGCCCTACAGTAAAAACCTCTCTCTCTCAAAAAAAAAGTTTCCATTCATTCCCTGAGCATCATCACAGCATACAAAATGTGATTTCCCATCCAGAATATACTGCATAGTGACTTAATCATACATGTTATCATCAATAATTTTCCATTTTAGTTTCGTGTATACACACACATATATATTTTACCCCTATTTCTCACCCTCTGCCATTTCCCACCCTCCTCTCACACTATCTCAGGTGTCTACAACTATTTTCCATTCTTCTTTTCCCCAACATTTTATTGATTCACAAAATTTCTTAATTAATCTCACCACTTTCAATAGCAAGTTCAGCTGGTATGTACATATCTGTGAATACATGTCTGACTTTAGGCGTGAAACTCTGAATAGAATGAATATACTATAAGGTAGCACCTGGCTGATTCTATATAGCTTACTACAGTCATTAAATAGGTATTTTTAAAATATTTTTTTAATTTCAAGAAAAGCAGTTTTTGGGAACCAGCAGTTAGCGTAATGGCTATGTCGCTGGATTCCCACGTAGTCGACTGTGGTTCGAGTCCCGGACCCGGTGGCTTAGAACTCACGCTGGGCGCGTGTGCGTGCGTGCCCAAGATCCCGAGAGGAGAATGGAGGAGAAGGGATTGCGGCGTGACCATCCCCCCTGGGGGGTGATTTCTAGCTTTCTGTCTCTATGTCTCTCTCTGTCTGGCGACTGCACACACCCTACAGCGAAAACCTCTCAAGGAAAAAAAAAAAAGAAAAGCAGTTTTATATTTAATAAATCAAAGAAATGCTAAGGAACTTCACTTAAACCTTAGAGCCAGGAAACAGGTTAGTATTCTGTTCAAATATTAGGTACATGAACCTATTGGTAGCTCAAGACACAACAAAAATCCTTAAAATCAGAAAACAAAACCCAGAAGAAAGTCAGCAATGTTCAGTCAAAGTCATAAAATGCTCTCTCACCCTTTCAGTCTCAGGTATTTAATCTATCTTCTATTGTGGTTCAATCTACCTGATTAAATTCTGGGATATAATATTTAACTCCAGACTTGTCCATATGATTAAGTTGGTCATTTTCTTAGTTTTTGAATTCTCATTTCTGTGTGTCTGTATTTAATTTTCCTGGTATGGCACTCCCTTGAGAACTTCTTGGAGATCCAGTCTGGTGTTAGTAAGTTCTTTCAGGTTTTGTTTATCTAAGAATGTTCTTGTCTTTTCTTCCCATATGAAGGATAACCTTGCCAGATACAGTATTCTTGGTTGAAATTGCTTTTCCCTTAACATTTTGAATATATTTCCTATCCTTTCCTCGCTCACATTGTTTCTGGTGAGAGGTGCGCTGTTAGCCTGGTGGGATTTACTTTGTAGGTAACTTGACATTTCTCTCTTGCCCACTTGGTACCTTGTCTCTGTGGTGCTGGTCAATCTGGCTGGATCATATGGTACTTCTGTTTGTCTTCTGTTTGTAAGTCTTTTTTTTTTTTTGGAGAGGTTTTTCGCTATAGGGTGCGTGCGCTCGCCAGGCAGACAGAGAGAGACATAGAGACAGAAAGCGAGAAATCACCCCCCAGGGGGGATGGTCACACCGCAATCCCTTCTCCTCCATTCTCCTCTCGGGATCTTGGGCACGCACGCACACACGCCCGGCGTGAGTTCTAAGCCACCGGGTCCAGGACGCGAACCGCCGTCGACTACGTGGGAGTCCAGCGCCATAGCCATTACGCTAACTGCTGGCTCCCTGTTTGTAAGTCTTTGAGGTACCTCCATATTGTCTTCCACAGTGGCAGTACTAATTTATGTTCCCACCAACAGTGTGGGAGAGTTCCCTTTTAACTATCCCCTTACCAGTACTTATCATTAATTTTTTCAAATCTTAGCCCTTCTGACTGAGATTAGGCAGTATTGCTTTGTGGCTTTGATTCATATTTGCCTTATGATAAGGGATCTTGAGCTTGTTTTCTATATGCTTTTTGGCTGTTCTTATGTCTTTCTTAAAAGAGTTGTATGTTTAGCTGATTTGCCAGTCTTTTCATTGGGTTGATTTTTTTTTTTTTTTCTTTCCAGGTAAACTGCTTGAGTTCCCTGTATATTCTGGTAGCAGTCCCTTATCTGAGGCATAGTTCACACATATTTTCTCCCATTCCAAAAGTTGCTGATTCACTCAAATTATTGTTTCCTTTGCTAAGCAGAAGCTTTTTAACCTGGTATAATCCCATTTGTCTATTTTTGGATTATTGCCTGTGCTCTAGGGGACTTCTAACTTTAAAATCAGTGAAAATGGGACCAGCCATGGCATGGTGGTTAAACAACTGGATCCCACATATCTGGCTGTGTGTTTCAAGTCCTGGACCCAGTGGCTTGAAAAACATGTTGGGTAGTGTGCATGTATGCCTGCCTGCCCCAAATCCCAAAGGATAGAGAAATGGAGGAGAATTAGAGAATGGATTATGGTATAATCATTTCCCATAGAGCCTGCTTTGTCACAACCCACCCCACACCCCTGCACTCAGGGAAAAAAATTGAAACAAGACAAAACAACAAAAATATGAAAGGTTTAATTGGTAGAGGCTGCATATATCTGTTTTATTAAAAGGGGTAAGCTCCTCAGTTTAGCTTCTTGCTTACAATTGAGCAGTCTTTCTTTTGCTTAATATACTTGCTAAAGAGTCCAGGCCTCCAGAGCTACTGGCATATGAGTATATGTCTGTAAATGTGTGAGGGGACTTCAAAAAGTTTGTGGAAAATGGAATCAAAGTTTGGTTTATTTAAGTGTAAAATTTCTTAAAATTCTTAAAATCTATGCATAGTTTTTTTGTATATGTATTTCTATGAACTTTTAAAAAACCCTCAGGTGTATATTGTATAAGATCCTATAAACAGTGCTTAGACACATATATAAAGCAAACAGCTATCAGTAGCAATCTTTGAACCTTATTTTGTAAATCCTAGCTATTTGAAATTGATTCATTTTATGAGTGGGAGCACTATGTAATAGCAATAGTACATAATTAAGTTACACAAACTTTTGAAGAAAATTTTTCTAAAAGTGAACCTACATTAATGTGACATGAAACCTATAAAGAGTTGTTAAATAGGCAAAAAAACAACAGATATCAGTAGACAAAATGAAGTTTGATAAAGATGCATTTTTTTCCCTACATCTTTATGTTGAAGGGTTTACATGTGTAATGTTGCAGGGCACTTTTCATGAAGTACTTATAAGAGATAAAGGATGAAATACATGTGAAATAGGAACGTATCCTTAAGTGGAAGTGTTTTTGTGAAAAATGATCAGATGTTTAGTAATGTCAAAACATGACTCTGCTGGGTTACTTCTGTATGTACCGCAGAAGAAGATGGGTCATGTGTTTATGCTAGAACATGCCAATAAAATAAGCAATGCAGTCTAATTATTGAAGTATTAAAAGTAGTTAATGAAGGAGTCATTTGTGCTCATGTTAAAAGAACTACACTTGATTATTTTATTTTTTTTAGGAGTGTGATGACTTCCTGAAAATAGATACTCTAAGTTAATATGTAGAATAATTAGCAAAAGTTCCAAACAGTTCTTTTCATCAAAGTCTAGAAAGCATTTACAGTTTGATTTTCAGGGAGTTTCAAGTTCTATCCTTACACATTTAAAAGATGAATGCCTACCAGGACAAATATTGAATGGCGAAATTAATTGGATCCTACAAGTAAAAATCTAGGGCACTGTCGTTTTCCTTCTTAATGAGTGACTTTTATGTTTTTTTCCACTCATGTCCTTGGGGGTGGAGCAACACTCTGGAGATCTTCTTTTGAGACCTTTGGCCACTAGTATAACTGTGATATATAACTAATTAGCACATCCACAGGGGACTGGTAAAATTAAATTGGAAGTAATTTCCTAATTGGCATATCCTGGAATAAAAATAATCTGAAAGCTGCTTTGGTAAGAGTATATGTTTAAAATACTTTTTATTTAATTTTACAAAATATGAATTGTAAATTTAGGTTTCCAGTTGTGAAGTCTGAGAGAGTGTGAATTGCATAGAGAATGTGCTTATAGATAACGTTGGCTTATCAAGCCCAAACGGGCCTGCAGAAATTTTGGTCCAGATCCAGCTCTAGGTATAGTTGTAAAGTATGTGGCGTTTGACTCAGAGTTCCTTTCTCTCCATGACAGGAAACACACATATTAATATATAAACTTTGGGTGGACTTTGCTGAAATTTCTGGTGGGAAAGGTACCATGCATAAGCAAACTTCACTTGCCCAAATTTTTCATTAATCTCGTGGGCTACAATTGCAACTTGGCATGACACACTCTTGTAAAAAGCAGGACTATAGGATGTAACTGTTATGATGTATCAACTTTATAAAATATGTATATATTTATCAAGAAGTCTGTTTTCCCTACTGTGGCATTTAGTAAATCAGTTGCCACTGTTGCCACAATCAAGGAATACCTAGGGTCTTAACAATTTTACTTACTAAAGCGTGGAGTCAGGCACAACTTAGACCTTTGGAGCACACAGTTGTAGATAAAACTATTTCCAAAGCACAAAACATTTCCAAGACACAAAACCAGGTTATAAATATAACCTGAAAACTGGAAGGTGCAGTCCAAGAAAATCAATGCTACGGATGTGTGGGAGAAGGCATACCTGACACCTATACTTTAAGTCTTTTCAGTCTCACGGTAAGCAGCAGATGTAGCCCATGTGTCCTGCAACTGCCTTTCATCATTGCCTTTTCATCTATGAACTCATTCTTTGCAGTATATCCTCACTTTTTGAAGATTTGATAGCTAGATGCATGACTACTTTTAGTATTTGTGGAAAATGGTGCCACAAATTAGAAGGATTTCGATGGCTAGGCTCTGTATTATCTCTTTTTTTTTTTTTTTTTTTTCTCAAGATGACAATGACATAATCCAAAGCAATAGGTTGAAAGCTAATGTGAGATGCTTCTGTAACCAGTGAAGATTCAAGAAAACTGTTTAGAGGATGTGATCAATAGAGATACCAAATGAAATATCTGGAAGTGATCATTATCCTGTACCTGTGCTTTTATTGTTTTTGTTTTTATTTTCATCATAAATAGTTGTTTCTATTTATGACAGAGCTAGAGTGTCTACTTCCCATGGAGTTCCCATAGTATTACCCAGCGATGGAAGAATTTATTAAAGGTATTACTAAAGTGCCTATTGAGATGTAAATGAAGAGAGACTCAGGTGGCTGTTGTCCTGAAATAGTGCAGCTCCCCAAGTATCTAAATTTCTGAAAAATCTTGGAATTCTCTGTAGTGTGCCTCTGAAGGGGAACCTGGTACCAAATGAGGCAAATTACTATATTATAAGGGCATGTACTTAATATGTAAGCTCTAAACATACCAGACATTGATCTGCCTTGAATTTTTACAGTTATTTGGGACATATTTTAATTTGTGATATGACTTGAATATGCCACTTTAAGAGTCTCTTCTAGCCATTTTAATTGTCAAATCCTGTGTAAACAAGAGGCCTTATTAGAGAACATCGTTGACCCTAAAAAAAGGTGTATATAGGGACCAGCAGATGATGTAATGATTGCATTGCTGCATTCCCACTTAGTCAACCAGGTTTGAGTTCCAGACCCAGTGGCTTAAAACTCACACCAGAAATGTGTGCACATGCACCAAATCCTGAGAGGATAATGAAGGACAAGGGGTTTCAGCGTGGCTATCCCCCAGGGCGTGATTTCTCACTTTCTGTCTGTTTCTGTCTCTGGCGAGTGTACCAGCTCTATAGCAAAAATCTCTCAAAAAATGTATGTATGCATATGCACACATATATATGTATGTGTATACATATACATATGTATTTTGCATGTCCCTCTAAATAATTCTTATGTAGATTTCCCATGGGCTTACATTTGGGAACCAGTGATGAAGAATGATTAGAATTGTTATGCTCAAGCAGGTTCCTCTAGTCTTCCATAAAAGCAGTGACAATTTCCTCAGACCAATATTTCTGCTTTTTGAAATTATAAAATTTGAATCAAACTGAGCTTTATGCTAGTTTCACACACCCTAAATCACTGTTTTCTCCTCTTACAGTCTTTTGTATTCTAAATTTAAGGGCAAGATCAAAGCTTCTCCCCTATATTCTATTCATGATTTAGAACAATTAAAGTGTACTATCCATTTGTTAAAAACACATACTCCCAAAGTCAACATCTAAAATATGACAGCTTTTTTTTTTCTTCTTTTTTTGGAGAGGATTTTGCTATAGAGTGTGTGCGCTTGCCAGAAAGACAGAGACAGAGAGACCGAAAGTGAGAAATCACCCCCCGGGGGGCATGGCCACGCCACAATCCCTTCTCCATTCTCCTCTCAGGATCTTGGGCATGTACGCACACGCTCCCAGAGTGAGTTTAAGCCACCGGGTCTGGGACATGAATCACAGTCGACTACATGGGAGTCCAGCGACATAACCATTACGCTAACTGCTGGTCCCACAGTTTTTGAAAAGACATCAGCATATTTTATTACACACACAGCTAAATTACTGTTATTGCTCATAACATTTTATTACATTTGGTAGGTACAACATAACTGTAAACAGTGTGCATAGAGAACAACCTTGGTAAGTGACCCAATCGGCCAGTGTTAGTGTTTCCACACTTGAGTATAATAGTTTAAGACCCAACAGCCAAGGGTGGTAAATGGCTCCTCATGCAGAAGCGTGTGTGTGCTAATCCAGGGTGTGAAGTGAGTGTAAGTTAGTCAGCAGGTTAAGTACTTGGCCAGCAGAGGGCGCACAAGCAGCAATAAGGTAAATTGTGGTGATGAGGAGGCCATATGGGTGTTCCAGGTCCTTGCTCTGAGGTCTGGGCACATGGGCCTATGATCCTGCATGATTGAGGCTGAGAGTAGGATCAGGGCATGAAGACCCTGTTGAGGCATTTCCTTTTCTCTTTCATGGGAGAATTAAATTTATAATCTAATACTTGATTTAAAAAAAATAGTTTTGTTAGATTTCCGTTAAGGCAATAAACTCTACCATAGTTGCTCATTCTCTGGTCAAAGTGTATCTGTCTTTTGTATATACTACCTCTGAAAACTGAGTTTTCCAAGATCCAAGGGTCATGCTAAACATTCAGTTTTTCTTCAACTTTGAAACAAGGCCCACTTAGTTCCTTTTGTAGTTTTCTCTCCCAACTTTCATATGTTTATTCCAACTATATTGAACTAAGGGACTCCCCTATATGCTCTCCTGCCTTCTCTCATTTTTAAGATGCCTTGATTTTGGGGGGCAGATGGTGGTGCAGCGATCATGGAACTGGACTCCCATGATAAGGTCCCCAGTTTGTGTCCGGAAGCCTCCCTGGACAGGCCTGGTGTGCATGCCTGTGGCCATGACAGAGCTGGGCTGAGGCTGGTGCTGGCTCGCAGCATGAGGACTCTGGTGGGGATGCCTCTTAAACTCTCTCTCATGGAAAAATGTATAAATGAGGTTTTTTGTTGTTGTTGTTTTGTTTTTTAAGCCTCTTGTTCTGAAGAGTCTTCCTTTCCCTACTGTCATACTCATCTCATGGTTTTTTTTTTTTTTTCCCTCTTTTCATTTATATTTATCCTTATAAGAACTGCTCTAGTATCGCCACTTTAAAACGTTTTCTCGGGGTCCAGCAGGTGGCATGGTACTTAGAGCACTGGACTGCCACATGCCTGATTGCTATTAATATCCCAGACCTGGTGGCTTGCTTTCTCACTTTCCCTCTCTAGTGAGTGTACATGCCCTACAGCAAAATTAAAAGAATAAAATTGTTTAAAAATTTAAAAAATTTCCCTGTTGTTCTCAGTATGAATTAAGTAGATCCTCATCAGCTTCTTTAGATTTTCTACTCTGAATATTAATTGCTTGTCTTTGCATTAGGCTGGAATAGAGCAATTTACAGGCAGGAGGCAGATTCTGTTCATATGTATGCCCATAATGCTTGATCTATGGCCTACTATATGCATATTGTAGAATCATACTTCCTGAGGGCATAAACAAATGTGGGGACCCAGAAAGTCCTAGAAAGATGAAAATTTGTTAATCAGAGGCAAAACTTGGAGTCTATGTAGATGAAAAACAAGGGCAGAAGTGAGTGAGGATACCTGAAATAATGGGGATGTATAATCAGAAAGCAAGAAATGGGTCCTGGATGCTTACATGGGAAGTTGAGATATATTTGAAGACAGACTATAGCTTGGGAATGCAACAGGACAAAGGGCCAGAAGACAGAGTCAGTATTTTTCAGGACAAAAAAAAAAAAAAAAAAAAAAAAAAAAAAAACTGCATGAAGGGAGGAATGGCTGTCGTATAAGCAGACTGTATGTTTAAGTGGGAGACTAAGAGGCTGAAGATTAGTGAATGACAGACACCAAAAAGTAGAGATGGGGCAGATGTCAGAATTTCTTTTTTTCTTTTCTTTTTTTTTTTTGTAGTTTTATTACTTTATTTGAAAATCAGTGGCTAGTTATCTGCATTGACTGTAGATTTTTGAAAGTGGTAATGAGCACATAGGTTACCAAGGTGTAGAGCTTGTTTGGTGAATTTTCATCCTCATCATGTTTTCTGGACAATTGCAGACAGTTCCTTTGACTTAGCTTTGTTGAACTTGGTGTCAGTGCACATCTGGAGTCCACATCCCTTTCAGGCAAATTTCCAAATCTGAGTGCCTGAGGGGCATATTTCTTGAAGCCCACACCATGGATGCTTTTGTGGATGCTGATGGTGTGTTCTGGGGTCACCACCTTATTGATAGCAGAAGGCCCTTCTCTCCACTCATCTTTGCAGGAGCCATTCTGTTTGGCCCAAGTTGAAAAAGCAGTATCACAATCTTTATTTATTTATTTATTTTTACTTTGAAATTTCAATTTATTTTATACATTCAATCACATATGTCACTTGGCTTGCAAAGTGAATATTCCAACAGTTATACGTTTCTCACCGATCCAGTTGAGAATATACTATACACATTATCGTCAACAGATAATAACCTATTTCTTTGTCCCATAAATGTCTTACCCCTCTATTTTTCTCCTTAATGTCTTTAAAGATATCTTTTTCACCAGGAGTAAAGACAACATCTGGAATGTGATAAAACATACATAGGTACCTACATGGTAGTGTGACCCGAGAACTCACGGAAGGGGTAGTTGTTTAGGATCACCTTTGCTTTGCTCAGATAACAACTTTAAAATTGCATGTGATACTACATTGTTTCGGGCTCATACAAGATGCTTAGAGGAGTCAAAATTATGTTGATAGGAAGTAAAATGGCAGTCTCTATAAAGAGAGGAATTGGAGAATCGTTGTTTAATAGGTATAGTGATTCAGTTTTATGAGATGAAAACTACAGAGCTCTATGATGGTGATGTTCCCACAATATTATGAATGTATTTAATAACTCTGAACTGTACACTTAAAATAGTTAAGATGACAAATCTTACAAGTACTTTGCTCAGTTTAAAAGAAACAAAAATGAATTTGAAGACAGGAGATTTAACTCAATAATTGTATGTGTCTGACCTACTTATAGGCAGGGAACAGATACTTCTTATACCTATGACTGGAAGTCTTCGGTGTTCTCCAAGATATGGGAAAGTTGATTTCACAAGGCAAGTGCCATAGGTGCTGTTGTATAATAATGTGTAATAACATATAATCAGGATTGGACAGTGGTAGAGCAGGGAAATGGGAAGCTCTGTGAGGATGACCACGGGGAAGGTTCTGGGTTCACATCTGGGAACTTCCCTTTGCATGCTGGGTATAAACGTGCTCATGCCCTGGCACTGGCTAAAGATGGCAGTGGATCATAGACTCAGTACCGTGTTTGAGGTGCTGTCACTCTTTGTCTCTCTTGCTCATGGGAGAAATATAAAAATTTTAAAGATTATCATCATAAGGCTAATTTACATTTAATACCTTTTGTATGTGTTATACTTTAGAAAATACTTCATAGACTTTTTTAAAGAGATTTTTGCTATAGGGCACGTGTGCTTACCAGAGAGACAGAAAACAAGAAATCATCCCTAAGGGGGGATGGCTGTATCTCTGTCCCTTCTCCTCCATTCTCTTCTTGGGATTTTGGGCACATATGCATGCATGCCCAACATGCATTTTAAGCCACTGGGTTAGGGACTTAAACAGCAGTCAACTATGTGGAAGTCCAATGATGTAGCCATTACACCATCTGCTGGTCTCTGTATAGAAATTACCATTGTCCTTTTTTTCTTTAAGAGATTTTTGCTATAAGGAACATGCGTTCACCAGAAAGAGACAGAAAGCAAGAAATCATCCCCCAGGGAGGATGGCCATGCCACAATTCCTTCTCCTTCATTCTTCTCTCAGGATCTTGGGCACGCACGCACATGTGCCTGGTGTGAGTTTAAGCCACCGGGTCCGGGACTCAAACTGTGGTCGACTACTTGAAGTCCAGTGACATAGCCATTACGCCAACTGTTGGTCCTTAGTATATTTGTCATTCCTATCTTTTCTAACTTCAGAAAATGTCTTTTCCACACAGCGTTCGATCATCTCTTTCCCTTTGTCAAAATGTCTTAAGTCTCCAGGGTGTCTAAGAAAATATTTCAGGCAAGCCTTCTCAGTTTTCAGTCCCTGATTCCCCATGCCCTCAGAGACTTCCCTTCCCCTTCTCAATTTAACACGGCTTTCAAACATACTTTCCAGTAAAGTGTAGTTTACGTGGTTTTGTATTTCTTCCTCTTGTCTGTGAGCATGTATCCACACTGTCATTGATTTCTATCCAGTCATGAACTGCTCAAGGTGAGGAAAATGGCACAAGATGCCTAATGTCTATCAAACGCCAAGCACTGTTTCAAATGCCCTGTAAGTACAAACTAGTGTGATGCTCCCTAGCCTATAAGTGAGGCTCAAGTGGACACAAATATAAAACTAAGACAGATGTAAGAGAACTGCTGTAAGGTCACATAGCTAATGAAGAGGTCATCTAGAATTTGGACTCAGATTACTTACCTCAGTGCCCATACTCTTCACCATCATTTGTATTGCTCACCTACGTTACTCTCTACTAGGTTACGTCATCAAATCTCAGCTGTGCCACTGGTAGTCAGGACGACACAGCAACTTTTAATTTGATTCAGTTTCCTTCTCTGTAAATAAGTCTGTATATATCTCATAGATTCAATTGGGACTCTTTTCTCAATTTATCATTGTTTTATCAAGAGTTCATTAATGTTCGCATGGTTGATGTTAAGTGAGTTTTAGCTCAATGAATAACTGAATCTTAATGTTTAATGTTCAGTATATTATTAATATAATATTAATTTAGTTATTTAATTTTTGGCTAATATTTACTTCACTTTTCAGTATTTTTCTTTTCCAGGTTTTTTTGTTCTTTTTTTGTGCTAGAATATTTTCAAGCCACCTCAATTATATTAGCATGTCTTAAAATTTGTGGAAGAATTATTGTAGGTATCTTATACATTGCTTTCCATGGTAAATACAAAATTATGTCATGTAGAGAACGAGGGATTGTTTTTGAAACAATGGTTTAATATTCAATTTTATTCCCTGTGTGGTGATTCTGATTTAATTGGTGTTTAGAAAAAAGCTTGCTACTTATTATATGCTTTCATAATTGTAAAATTTGTGTTTTAATGCCTTCTGCACATATACTGTGCTTTTCTTTATTTCCTTACAGCTTTTAATGTTTCATAATCATGGCATTTGAAGTCTCATAAAATGTTATGTGGGCGCTTGCTGGGAATGCCATCTACAGAGTAATGTCTCAAGTTTGCAACATCTTTAAAGCATAATAGGAGATGGAATTCATGGCAAAGTAATAAGCATCTCTCTAGAATATCACGTTTGTGATTGCTATGACTTCGCTCCTGAGGGCAGCTAGCAATTCAACATTACAACTGCATATATGAGAAAAGACAAATGAAGAGATCTCCTTTCAACTTTAACACACCATTATTTTTATTGCCAAAATCTAAATTCTGTGAGTGCTAGACTTGTGAACTCTGAGTATAGCTTTACAAATGGCACAAATGGATGATAGTTTCAGGGCATACTCTATTAAATAATCAGAATCTAAAAGAGCACAAAATATCTGCAAGAGGATTAATAAGAAAGTTCTAAATTTAATCCAGAGCAATGCCAGCTAAAAGAATAATGAACTTTTCTATATGCTCTTTTTCCTCATGGGATTTACTTTCAAAATGGCCTACACGCATTAGAATTCTTTGAATAGTCATGAAAGTCTTGATTAGTGATGTCGAAGCAAGTTAAATATTTTTTTCTCTATGACTCTAAGCACAAGGACACTTGGTTTCATTTGTATGTCACAAGGCAGCATTTATGAATAATTGCTAGCTGTCTTTTCCTCTGTAATGTTCATTTGTTTGTAATATAATTTAGAAACTGGAACTACTCAAAGACCACTTGTTAAATTTCATGTATCTCAAAATCTCAGATCCTGAAGAACTAGTCTTATATTTCTGTATAAGAAAATAGGATATTTCTTGAATTAGGAAAACAAAAAGCCACATTCCCATTTCCAAATTAATGTAACAAGAAATATGGATAGTTCTGGGACCAGCAGTTGTCATAATGGCTATGTCGCTGGACTCCCATGTAGTTGACCACGGTTCAAGTCCCAGACCTGGTGGCTTAAACTCACGCCAGGTGCGTGCGCATGCGTGCCCAAGATCCCAAGAGGAGAATGGAGGAGAAGGAATTGCGGCATGGCCATCCCCGCCGGGGGGTGATTTCTCACTTTCTATCTCTCTGTCTCTGTCTTTCTGGCGAGCACACACGCCCTATAACAAAAACCTCTTCAAAAAAGAGAGAAAAAAAAAGAAAGAAGTAGGGATAGTTTTTACCCTCTTCTATATTATGTTATTGGGATGATAAGCAGAATAAAAGTAAATTTTAGTGGGACCAGCAGATGGCATAATGGTTATGTCAGTGGACTCCTACGTAGTCAACTATGGCTGACTAAAACTGGAGTGGCTTAAACGATGGTTGACTAAAACTGGAGTGGCTAAAACTCACTCCAGGTGTGTGTGCATGCTTGTTCAAGATCCTGAGAAGAGAATGGAGGAGAAGGGATTGCACTGTGGCCATTTCCCCCAGGGGGTGATTTCTCTCTGTATTTTTGTCTCTGTCTCTCTGACAAGAGCACATGCCCTATAGCAAAAACCTCTTAAAAAAAAAAATTTTGGTTAAATTCAATGAGACTAGTAGAAGTGGTTCCTATGACTGAAATGTATAGCATAGCTCACTAGAATTGCAGGTAAGGTTTTCAAAAGTGACCCAAAGTATGTACTTGTGAATTAGCTTTGGGGGAGATTGTGGTAGATTTTTGTTCCTATAAATGAGCTTAGTGTCAATCCATTGGAAGTTCTTCTAAGTATAGTGCTGGAAACAATGTGGTGATCCTGATGGCGTTTGGAAGAAGACTTGAGATGCCAGAATCCTGAAGTTGGGCAGCTATCTCAGGTTTAATAAAGAAGCAAATGGTGAATTCTACAGATGCTGTATCAGTGGGCCTTGTTTTGATCCTGGGCACAATTTAAGAAAGGGACGTTAAATGGGTGTTTTGAGAGTACTTACAAAAAAAGCTGGCAGCAGAGATTCACTAAGAGAATATGCCAGGATTACCTCTTTGACATGGTTACCTGACTAATAGGGAAACAGAAATTTAGAACATATAGATATTTCCAGGCTAAAGCTATTGGGGCGGGGTACAATTTCATTTGATTTTACTGCTGCTTTTCCTACAGTTGATTCCTGAAGAAAGGATTGTTGATCATTAATCCAGAACTTATGTTGGTTGGCAAAAACAAAAAGCAATGATCCTTTAGGCTGCTCTCTGCTCAGTTAGAAACTGTAAATGTACTCTTAACTGTTAATGCAGAAAGCCCATACTGCAGACACTGTTCCAGAGACACATTGCTTATTTCTCTGCTATTTAATGTTCTTTAAAAGACCTATTATCTTAACTCACCAGTACACTGCCAACTAATTGAAAATAGAGACCATATTTTTTGTCTCAAAGTACTTATCAAATGCCTTGCATTAGGGGCATAAATATTTGGTTAATAAAACAGGGCATATTGTTATAAAACATAGAAGATAAACTTGTTACATCCCTATGAATCATTCTCTATTTCTCTGGTAAAACATATTCCCATTTCATACAGATGATTGGGCATTTGTATTCTTTTATGAGCCCTTAGTGCTAGGATGACTAGTGGTTAAGTTAGTGGTCTTGGGCTCCATATGGTCCAGTG
This sequence comes from Tupaia tana, assembly GCA_026018925.1. NCBI lineage: Eukaryota > Metazoa > Chordata > Mammalia > Scandentia > Tupaiidae > Tupaia > Tupaia tana. Next base: position 166,623,326 of record JAKSZU010000001.1, read on the forward strand.
TCTCCACTTTGTAACAAATTCTTTTTTTTTTTTGGAGAGGTTTTTTCGCTATAGGGCACGTGCGCTCGCCAGACAGAGAGAGACATAGAGACAGAAAGCGAGAAATCACCCCCCAGGGAGGATGGTCACGCCGCAACCCCTTCTCCTCCATTCTCCTCTCGGGATCTTGGGCATGCACGCACACGCGCCCGGCGTGAGTTGTAAGCCACCGGGTCCGAGACGCGAACCGCGGTCGACTACGTGGGAGTCCAGCGACATAGCCATTACGCTAACTGCTGGTTCCCTGTAACAAATTCTTAAATGGCTCTTTCACTATTCTAAAATGTTAGTGAAAACATTAAGCATGATTTTGGGTAAGAAATTAAAGCTGCAACACAAAGGAAAAATACTTTGAAATTAATTTGTAATGTAAAATGCATGATTTCCATGTCTGTACTCATATCTTGAGTCCTCGTAAACACAAAGCTAAAGCTATAGTGACACGCATGAATTTCATTGTATACCCAAGTACCAAGATTGCTATTTCCATTGTTGACGTGATGAACTGCGTTGGCAAATGCATCAGATACCTTCTATTTGTCTCTCTTCCCTGGTGCTGCTTCATCCTTTATCTGCTTTGTCCAAGTAGAATGACCCAAATGGACTATATCAGCACAATCACTTGCTCTGTGCTTCTGTGTGTGCTCAGGAGATTGAAGGCAAGGGGACAAGACCAGGATTGTTGCACCGGTTCCCTCCCTTCTAGGTCTGCTTGGTCTTTCTGTATCCTTCACAAGCAGGTCAGGGCTGTCTTGTGTGATCAAGGTGGGTTGTTCTCCATGACCGTCTGCTGCTACTAACCCAGAGTTGTGATGTTACTTACTGTGACCCCCCCCCCTTTCCTCACTCCCTTACAAGTCATCTCTGGAAATAAGCCCTTAACAAATTATCCTAATTTGAACATGCCCATTTGACCCATTGATACTGACAGGGGCTAGCCTTTGGCAAATATCTAAATTTTAAAATCTTCCATTATTCTCACGTGCGTAAGTTTCATTCCTAGAAAATTCATGGCATATTAAAGATATGCAAAAAGAACTTGGCATTCATGTTAGTTAGTATTTACATTTGGGGTCATATCATTAAAAAACAAAGCATATTTTCACCACTAGAAGGTCTCTCAGGACACATGACAGTCCTTTATTGAGAATGATTATTCCCACATTACAGGACATTTAGCATGCCTATTTTCCAAACCCTTAAAAAATCTCCCCCAAAGTTCAAAAAGGCCCCCACATAGTCTTTCCTGTCTTTGGACATAGCATGAAACTTGAGGAATTCTACAGAAATCTTATCAACATCTGTAGAAAGATTATAGAGAATCACAGAGAAGAGTCTTATGTTGAATTAACCAATACTTGATACTATCTGTTCAATTTGATTAAAATTACTGTTTTTCTCTACAATTCATTGAGTACTATGTTACTTAAAATCAAAATCATCTAGGGAACCAGCAGTTAGCGTAATGGCTATGTCGCTGGACTCCCACGTAGTCGACGACGGTTCGTGTCCCAGACCCGGTGGCTTAAAACTCACGCCGGGCACGTGTGCGTGCGTGCCCAAGATCCCGAGAGGAGAATGGAGGAGAAGGGATTGCGGTGTGACCATCCCCCCTGGGGGGTGATTTCTCGCTTTCTATCTCTATGTCTCTCTCTGTCTGTCTGGCGAGCGCACGCGCCCTATAGCAAAAAAACCTCTCCAAAAAAAAAAAAAAATCATCTTAATAACAGCACTTTAATTTGTTTTTTACAATTATTTTTATTTACACTTAATCATTGTACATCTTTATAGTATACAATATGGTTTTTCTAAACATTCATGGATGCATTTTTTTCTTTCAAAAGCTGTAAATAATTCAACTTTTAAAATTATATATGCTGGGAACCAGCAGTTAGCGTAATGGCTGTGTCGCTGGACTCCCACGTAGTCGACCATAGTTCGTGTCCCAGACCCGGTGGCTTAAAACTCACGCCGGGCGCTTGTGCGTGCGTGCCCAAGATCCCGAGAGGAGAATGAGGAGAAGGGATTGCGACGTGACCATCCCTCCTGGGGGGTGATTTCTCGCTTTCTGTCTCTATGTCTCTCTCTGTCTGGTGAGCGCACGCGCCCTATAGCAAAAATCTCTCCAAAAAAAAAAAATTATATATGTTGAATTCAGTATATGACTGTGTACGTGTGTGTATCTGTGTAGGTATGAATATGTAAGGAGGTAAAATTTCTTACTCTCCAGATCTAAGCACTGTGAACATTTGGTGCCTTGCCTTCCAAGATTTAAAATTTTGTATGGATAGATATACATGTTTAGTTTTGTGAAAAGAGAAATGTATTCTATATGTTTTGTTGTTCTGTTCTTTCATTCAAAATAATGATTTTTTTTTTTTCAAAAACAGTGTTGTTATGTTATTTAACTTTATTTTACCAAAGAACAGAGGGAGGGAAAATTAGAAAGCAAGCTGCCAGGTCCAGGACTCTAATTGCAGTTGGCCATGTGGGAGTCCAGTGCCTTTAACTACCACACCACCTGTTGGCCCCCATCATGTGCTTTTTATGGACAATATATATCTATAATACTAGGACAAATACTCTCCTCTATAGCCCTGGAACTTTTTAAATTATGAATCCTCGACATAATTTTAGGATTATTCTCTCAAAGGGCTACAGGCTAGTGCAAACAAAGCCAACAGCTCTCCAGAATGGCTGGGCTATTTCATATTCTCACAAACGGGACACTAAATGTCCGGTAGTAGATCCCACCAGCACTAGATTTTGTGAACATTTTAAGTAATGTTTCATCTGATCTGAAAAAAAAGTAAAATTCTAATTTAACTGTTTATTTTCCTTCCATTTTACTTGTTTTAAACATCTTAATTATATGAAAAGCCAAAAAGGAGTACATAGGGGGCTGGCAGATGGCATGGTGGTCCAGGCGCTGGGCTCCCACATAGCCAATGGGTTTGAGTTCCAGACCTGGTGGCTTGCTTTTTCACTCTGTCTGTCTGTCTGTCTGTCTCTCTCTCTGGTAAAATTAAATAATAATAATAATAATAATAATAATAAAATATTTACAAAGAGCATATATTTGCAGCTTTCACTTTAAGAACTATTTCAGGAAAGCTAATTGATAATTTCTTTAAATTCACTCTAGAAGACTCCTGAAAGCATCTTTATTAAACTTAGACACAAATAATTATTCCATTAGTATAAAACATTATATGAAATTTAAGTTAGAATCTCTGTACCAGTCCTTTCATTTTAAATTATTTTTAGAAAAGACATCTCTAGGCTGTCCCCATAGTGCAGTGATTAAGATCTGTGTGTTGGGAACTCCCACATGGCCAACTGTGGTCCTTACCCTGGAAGCTTCAAAAACATGTACAGAGAGTGTACGTGTTCCCCAGACCTGACAGGATGGAGAAATGGAGGAGAACAGTCATGCGATGACCGTGTCCCATTGGAAGGTGCTCTCTTACTTTCACTCTCTAGTGAGTGCATGTACCCTCTAGCAATAATAATAATAATAATAATAATAATAATAAAACATCTCCAATATATAATGCTGTAAACTTGTATTCGGTTACAAATACTTGCACTATGATATTTTAACAGTTGAATAAAATTATCCCATATTTTAATATCTGTATTTATTAAAATAGAATGAGTTTTTCTAAATTAATGTGAGGACAACTTTGAATTGATGAATATATATGTTTCCTTTTTCCCCCTATATTATGACTTGCCACACAGGATCATGTAATTTGAACCAAAACGTATTTTGCCTTAACTATGTCATCATTTTTATTAACTTACAAAATTCTCTCATAAACAATTCATTTAAAGATCAATTTGCATGTTTAAAAAACATCATATATATATATATATGTATATATCTCCAATATTTGATTATCATTTTAACTGTGTAAATACTACTTAAATCTATGAGTTCTTCAGTGTTGCTCATAATACAAAACAAATTTATCTGTAATAATAGGTTCCTGTTGAACTTTGACTTTGAAAAAATTAGCTATAATCTACCTCCTGTAAATTTTCACTCTGGATGTAAAGATTACAGACTCTCAAGTGGAAAATGAATCAGTGTCTGATTCTGTCTGGGAATCATGATTTGCTCACTTATCCAAACACTTGTAACTTTCCTTCACATTGCACTCATGTACAATACCATGCTAATGTTGGAAAACATGTACATTGAGTAATGCCTTTGTGAAATTATCAGTCTCACTACACATAGGTGTTTTCTGGGGCTAGGTGTGGTAAAATATACACACTGTGAGACTGACGTGTGAAGTTTCTGAGTTTGTATCAGACTTCCCTGAGTACAATGGACCTGCCCAAGCCCATGAGTCAGGGCTGGCTGAGGCTAGGGTGGATTGTGGCATCGGGATCCTATGACGGTTGCTGTCTCTCTCACTCATGGAAGAAATATTAAACATAAGAGTTTTTCCACTCTTTATAAGTGCCTTCTAAGAGATGATCAGGTAGGGGAAAATGTTAATCTAATTAAGTAACTAGCTACTTTATCGAAGAAATTGTCTTCAAATACTTGTCATTTTCATTTCCTTTCAAGCTTTATTTCTCCCCTAAGAGCTGACTTTTCTGTTTGTTTTCTCTATCTTTGTCAAGACACACCTACAATAAATTAAAAAAAAAAAAAACTATGACATGTTCAAGGCAGCTGCAAATTTTGCCTTATTGCAGAAAGCTTTTTATCAAAAAGGAAAAAGAAAAACAATTAAAAAAAAAAACAAGAAAGCACAGAAGGTAGTAACCACATTTAGATGTTTATCAGAGAGTCATCTTTATAATCCATCTGTTACAATTCCACAGAGAAAATTATAAGCAATTGTAAAGTTTCTCTTCATTTTATAAATTTAAGCTTGTGAGGTGTATAATGCAACTATTTCCTTTTTTTTTTTTTTTTTTTTTTTTGGCAGGGCAGAGGGATATTTGTGATTCAGCTTGATTAAGTGCCACCAGGGGATGATGGAGCTTTGTGAGACAAACAGATACTCTTCCAATAGCTTTTCTGATATATAGCATACTTTCCATTAGCTTATTTTATAGAACTTGCTTCAAAAAAACTGTAGGCATCACATTGACAATTATTAAATTTAACACAAAAAAAAATACATTTTTTTAAAAAAATGCCTATGCAAAATTAGTCACCACCATTACTATTCTTCAAATATTTTTATGATATATTTTAGTTTCTTTTATACATTGAATTACTATACATCACTTAGCTTGTAAAATGAATTTTCCAACATGAATACATTTCACACCAGTCCAGTTGGGGATACTATACACATTATCAACAAATAATAATCCATTTCTGTGTCCTTTAAATGTCTCGCCTCTCTGTTTTTCTCTTTAATGTCTTTTCTCACACTCGAATATTTTTATCCTTTTTAAACATAAGCCAAGTTGTACCCCATGTGTGTAACCTTGATGATAACACAAGTTTTGAACTTAAAATTTTTGATCTCTCTTGGAAATTGCCTACATCCCAGCTTTGTGAGATGCACCCCCCCACGCACTCCCCCCATACACCCGCACCCTCCTGATGGCAACAAGCCAGGTCTTCATGGCATGCCACCTCTGCTATGGTCTGTCTTAGTCCTAACTGAAAGTTGTTTGTGATGACGACTTAGATGAATAGCTGGACAGCTGGGCTTAATAAAGGCCTGCTGGGAGGTTGTCTTGAGGTGTAACTAGGCAGAGAAAGAGGTCGGGCAAGATAACCCTTTTGAGCTATCGGTCGTTAGGAGCAGAGGCTTCCAACACCATCAGGCACTGAAGATGGAGCAATGAAGGATGTAGAGTGCTTCGTTTGTTGGGCTCGATAACTACGTCAGAGAAGTTTGGGATATACGATTTCTCTGTCTTTAATCCCAAGTCCTGGATTGGCCCTGCATTAGAGGACTCATGAAAGAGTGCTGAGATCAATTAGAAATATCCTTACGAGGAGAGGCGGCAGTCATTCTGGCCGAAGGAAAACTTCTTTCTCTTTTGCAATCTAAAGTGCAGACTCTTCTGTCTGTCATTTCTGAACAAGTGCTGGTAGGAAGACAAGTTGGTTCCACTTCAGGATGGAAAGAGATTCTAACTAAGGTGCAAAATGAATTGAGAGCAATAGCAGTGCCCTTCCTGTGTACCGGGGAGGGGGCTGTGGAAGGCAAAAGCAAAGGAGTGGAGAGACCTGATAACCTCACTGTTTTCTCTACCTTGTGAGAATGAAATTGTCAGCAACACTTGTTAATAATTGATCAGAGGCTTTTTAGAGAGCAGTACTTCTAATACCTCAATAGCCAAAAATCCTTCTTCAGTACTACACGTGACCTGTGGACAGATTTTAGTCATCATTAATTATTCATTTATTCAACAAATAGATATTAAATTCAGGGCATGTTCCTAAACTGTACAGGGAATTAAAAGAAAAAGTAAATGAAGGGCACTGTCTTCGTCTCCTAGAACATTAAAACCGTAGTGGCTAACTTAGACAGATGAGGATGCCATGCCCTATAACTGGGTTCCAGTACTGAGAGGAATTCTGTTTTTAGTATGGTCCTTTGTTCTTGGCTCTCTCCTGAGCCCTGCCATGTCCCTCCCATCTCTAAGTGGAGCTTCTTCCTTTCCTACTATTACCTATCTTCCTGGGTCTTTGATGATTTATTTCCAAATTTCTGGTTACTTTAGAGATGAAACAGAATATGGTTTGAACTATAGGACTGAGGCTAAGTGACCTCTGAGGTTGTTTTTTGTTTGTTTGTTTGTTTGTTTTTTTGGAGAGTTTTTTTTTTTTTTTTTTTTTTTTTTTTTTTGCTATAGGGCGCGGGTGCTCACCAGACAGACAGAGAGAGACACAGAGACAGAAAGCGAGAAATCATCCCCCAAGGGGGATGGTCACGCCGCAATCCCTTCTCCTCCATTCTCCTCTCAGGATCTTGGGCACGCACGCGCCCAGCGTGAGTTTTAAGCCGCCGGGTCCAGGATGCGAACCGCGGTCGACTACGTGGGAGTCCAGCGACATAGCCATTACGCTAACTGCTGGTTCCCCTCTGAAGTAGTTTTTTTTTTTTTTTTTTTTTCTTTTTTTGGGAGAGGTTTTTGCTATAGGGCGCGTGCGCTCGCCAGACAGACAGAGAGAGACAGAGAGATAGAAAGCAGGAAATCACCCCCCAGGGGGGATGGCCACGCCGCAATCCCTTCTCCTCCATTCTCCTCTCGGGATCTTGGGCACGCACGCACACGCGCCCGGCGTGAGTTTAAGCCACCGGGTCCGGGACGCGAACCGCGGTCGACTACGTGGGAGTCCAGCGACATAGCCATTACGCTAACTGCTGGTCCCCCCCCTCTGAAGTAGTTTTGACTTAGAGATAATTTGGGAAGAAATTTAGTACCTGAGTTTGAAAATTTTCTGTCTTTTATACATGTAAATCTGAATGGATTAAATTTATACACCAATGACATTTCAACTGAAATTTATGCAAATCAATTATTGTGCAAATTTATTATCTTACTCAAAAAACAATTCATTTCTTAAATTCAGTTTAAGTATAAATTCCAAGTGGTATATGAAGCTAAATTTAGGAAGTGCTACAATGGAATATACCAGATGTAGTGGGTTTTATTATATAACAATCTAAGGAATTATCAAGCATTTTAACTTTTTCAAGAAAGTGATCCTTTCATTTTGGTTATGGGACTTCAAAACTTAGCAGTTGTCATCCAGTAGTTAGATCACAAAATAAATTCTTCATGCTTAAATTTGTTTTTCTGTTTAAAGTGTCTGATTGCTTTCTCATAGCCCTCTCAGATTAAAAATTAATGGCATTGTGAAAATGAAAAAGTAAAAATTTAAGAATTATGTTAAAGTACAGAATCATATACCAAGAGGTCTTATATGCTTCTTAAGTTTTCATATGGACACCTTTTTTTTTTTATAGTAGTTTATCAGCATTAAAAAGAGTTACTAAGCCCTAACAGTTTTTGTTTAGTAGCTTTTTTTAAGCATATATTTTTTTACAGTTTCTCATTTGCATTTATTTGTTGTACATCTTTGGGTGTATAATATAGTATTTCAAAGCATGCATGCAGGGACCAGCAGTTAGCGTAATGGCTATGTCGCTGGACTCCCACGTAGTCGACCGCGGTTCGAGTCCCGGACCCGGCGGCTTAAACTCATGCCGGGCGCGTGTGCATGCGTGCCCAAGATCCCGAGAGGAGAATGGAGGAGAAGGGATTGCGGCGTGGCCATCCCCCCTGGGGGGGTGATTTCCTGCTTTCTATCTCTCTGTCTCTCTCTGTCTGTCTGGCGAGTGCACGCGCCCTATAGCAAAAACCTCTCCAAAAAAAAAAAAAAAAAAAGAAAAAAAAAAAAAAAAAAGCATGCATGCAGTGTGTGAGTATCAAACTAAGGGTAGTACCATATTTATCTTCAACAAAGGACATTGTTTACCCCGTCAGTTTAAGTTCTAGTTTTTTTTTTTTTAAATATTTGCATAAGATTGGCCTTCCCTTTTATTTTTATTCAGTTGGGGTATATTATTGCATAACCTATTTGCCTTGCTTATATGCATTCTTCTACCTGTTATTTATTTTTTTCCTGAGCATCTTCCCACCTCTATCCTGTGAAGTCCCTGGTATCTGCAGTTGCCCTCGTAACCTCTGTGTCTTCAGTTCTTTCCATTTCTGCCATAGGACGCAGACAATCAGTGCATTAAATGAGGACATACCATGATTATCTCTCATAGTCTGACTTATTTCACTTAGCATTAAATCTTCTAGGTTTATCCACTTTATATCAATTTACAGGACCTCATTGTTCTTTATGGCGGAGTCGTATTCCATTGTGTGTGTGTGCCACATTTCTTAATCTAGTCCTCAGTTGAAGGGCACTTAGATTGATTCCTTGTCTTAGCTACTGTGAATAATATTGTGATAAACAGTTGTATACAGTGAGTTTAGTCAGAGAAAGAGTACATATCATCATTTACAGTTTACCAGAAACTACCATTCATCACCCTTTACGCATACTCCTAAATTGGGAAAATTACTTCAACTGCCAACAGTAATCCCCAATTTTGAGACTGGAACAAGAACTAATATGTATTCATCCAGAATGATAAATCTTAATGGTGTATGAACTATATAATATTAAGCCTAGGACAATCTAAGGAAGGTAGGTAATTTCTGATATTTCAGGAATATATGTTACATGCAAGAGATTTAAAAGTAGATAGAAAACCCAAACACTAAATTAAGTTTTCATGGAGGAGTTAGAACTGCCTGCTCCAATGGCACTTTTCCCAGGAGAAGATCAATGATGTAAAACCCTATAAAATGTTGTTCAAGTTGTCTTTTATTGATAATTGATAAATCTGTCTTAATTGCATGTGGTATCTTACATAACTCTACCACTGGCCTTTGTCACTTAAAACAGATAGCAGTAATGATAACCTTAAAGGAGCATGTGACTAATCATAACTTTTAGGACCAAAGGTCCTCTTGTTAATAGGTTATCAGAGTATCCTGTAACCTTACCCATGGCTCACTGACCACTTGTCTATTTTGATTTCGTTCGAGATAATTTTAAGCTTAGACATTTTATTATTTGATTCACATGTAACATATTAATACAATAATCATGCTTTGCATATTTGTCCATTGATAACCAGATATCCAAGTAATTTATGCTCTTTTAATTAAAAAAATACCAAAAATATAGCACTACATCAAAAAAAATACTGATGTAAAATTTATTCTTATCCTTAAAAAGTATTTCAATCCATGTGTTTATCTCTGGGTAATTATGCGAAATTGAAGTTGTTATTCCTCCGAAGGAGAAACATTTGTGGGGTTGACGTGTATAAAATGCATTGTAAATACAATTGTGCATGTGTAGAAATAACATTCTGCAAACATTACCCCAGTGAGAACTGCTGAGTTTTCCAAGGCTGGAAGAGCCCTACATCTACTTCTAGCTTTCAACTTTGGTTCATAGGCACATTTCATCATAATGAGCCAGAGACCTATTTGATTATTGGAATAATATGAACACTTCCACGTGGCTGCTTTTGTCACAACTGATTCGTAATAGCATTTTGAAGTGGAAATTACACATTTGTTTAAATAATGAAAGTGAAAATGGACACTATTAACTCCATGTCAATATACACAACTAACTCCAATTTGTCTGTAGAAGAAAGGTTTAATTTTGTAGGCCTCATCTACAAAATGGGGTACATCTTTATTCTCACTTTGACTTCTTTTTAACCATAATGCAGTACTACTACTTTTTTGTGTGTGTGAAAACAAAACATATCTCATATTGAGAAACATTCATTAAGATCATTTTACTTTTAGTCACATCTAGGGTATCTATGCTTTTACAGTAAGGACGGAAATTCATAAACATTTGCTAAATTATGCAGCCTTCCTTGAAGATGTCTCTAAATTACATTTCCCTGTTACACAGCTTGTTTTCATATTCACAAATGAGACACATTATAATTATAAATGTAAAAGTATAGCATATCTATAAAGCTTGAATATAATAATTGGCTTGGATAGAATCTCTGAATGAATTATCAAAGCAATTTTATTGGTTCCCAGATTTACCATAGAAGAAACAAAACACCTTATAAAAATTTCCCAGCACTGAGTTCATTTAAAGTCTATTTCAAAAGGCTCTTAAGTTCTTTAAATATTATTGCCAGTAAAAAGAGAGCATAATAATTCTTACAGTATTCTTTTCTTTCTTATGTGTATCCGTAATACTGTCTGCATTCTCACTGGAATACTGTTTCTCCATCTTATTAGAATTTGTGTTGGTGTGGAAAAGAGAAAATATTTATTAGCTTTTCTTCCTAAAAAGTCAAGTGTTAATTACTGAAGGTCAGTCAACAAACTTCGTTTATGTTCATACCAATATCTTGGAATTGCCATTTGGTTCCCAGTTACCTTTCAAATCATAGAAGAGTGCTAACATTTGTCAAGAACATGCACCAAAAGCTCTGTTAATACCATTTTCTTTTTATTATCACCCATCCTTCAAATTAATGGTATTGCTTCAGTTTCAAGAGTGTGTGATATCAGAGGCTCTGAAGGTACTTGTAAAGGTACTTACGAAGGTACCAAGGTACTGTTAAAGTACTGTTGAGGTACTTACGAAGTTACTTACTAAGGTACTGTTAAAGTACTGTTGAGGTACTTATGAAGGTACTTACTAAGGTACTGTTAAAGTACTGTTGCGGTACTTACGAAGGTACTTACTAAGGTACTGCTAAAGTACTGTTGAGGTACTTACGAAGGTACTTACTAAGGTACTGCTAAAGTACTGTTGAGGTACTTACGAAGGTACTGTTAGTGGCCTGCAAAAGAAAGGAAATATGGTGGAACACAGGTGTGCCTGATCCCAAAGTTACATTCTTTCGTATCTTCATGTTGAATAGGAAAGAGAGAACCTGGACCCTACTGCACCCATGGGAACACCATTTTCCAATAGAAAAAAAAAATGAATTATCTTTCACAGACAAAATAATGTAACCCCAACTCAAATTAGACTTATAAGTAGTGACACAGGTAGCTTATGCATAGACTTACTGACAAACGTCCATAGGATTGCTCTGAATATCTGACCAAAAATCTCCCTTGTGCCTCCTAAATTAGATACATAACTGCTTTTAACAAAAATTTCGTGAATCACTAATACAAGGCTCTGAAAACATAATTGTCAATTAAGATTACAATTTTCAACCACAAAGATCTTATTTAAATAGCAAGAAAGTTACATTCAACAGAGTACTTAATTCCCCAGGCAATCTAGGTAACAATTCAGCTTGTTCAATATTATAAAATATGGCAACTGAAAAAAAAATCAGAAAAGTTCTTCTAAGTTTGTCCTTAATGTAGTTGACCATTCTCCCTTTTTGAAATAAAAAAGACAGACTTTCTAGCAAAGTATTTTGCTATTTTCTCATTTCCACTTCTGGAAAGATTTGGAATGGGGATGATTTAGAATAATTTCAATTTAAAATTTAATGTAAAAATAGTTTATTTTAAAAAATCTTTTGAAAAATTGCCTTTACTGAATTTTAATTAATCGGTGATTTGTATCCCTAGCTCAATTTCAGTCTCTTAGAAACTTCTGCCTTAATTCTAGTTGATGGTGATAGTGTTAGAATCTCAGGGACTGCATTGTGGTGTAGCACTTAAACACGATGCTCTGTGAGGTTGACCCACAGGGGCAAGTCCTAAGTTCTCATTCAGACTTCCCCGAGTACTGGGCACATGCACCCGTGATCCAGGATGGGCTGGGGCTGGGTCACAGCATCAGTACCCTGCTAGGGGTATAATCTCTCTTGTTCTCTGTCTCTCTCACTCATGGAAGAAATAAGTAAATAAACTTCACATCCATCTTCATAAAGTAATCTGCTCCAGTGGCAGTGTTTTCCTCTGGACAATGCTTTCTACTCATACATCTGACACCAGAAGTGTATTTTTTTTCCTCACACCAGTCAGTTCTATAACTGTCCAGACACCAAGTGGCATCTTACAATTGAATTTCTAGACTTTCTATGTGACTGATCCCAAAATTTCTGAGATCAGTCCTACAAAACTGTTCTCCTATTTCAGATGCCAACCCAGGCCTCCCAGGCCTCTGATCCACTGGCTATGAACCAGAAGTTCCCAGGACCCCTTTCCAAGTTCTGCAATTTGCCGTAATGATCTGCAAAATTCAAGGCAACACTTATATTTACTTCATACAAAGGATTTATTTCCAGAACAGTTGAAGAAGGCACACAGGGCAAAGTATGGGAAGAAAGGACAAGGAACTCCTGTGCCCTCTCCAGGCATGCTGCCCTCTCAGCACCTTGATGTTTCCAACATGGATGCTCTCCAAATGCTACTATTTGGGGGTTTTATGTAGATTTCATTTAGAGGCCTGAATGAGTAAATCAATGGCCATTGGTGATTACTTAATCTCAGGTCTTTTCTCCTTGGAGCGTGGGGGAGAGGAGAGGACTGACAGTTACAACCCTCTAATCATGTCGTGGTCTTTCAGGTGAGTTGCACCATCCTGAAGCTGTCTAGAGGCCATCAGACATGTCATGAACATAAAGTGATGTGTGGTTGAAAGGGGCTTATTTATTTTTTATTTTTTTGCTATAGGGCGTGTGCGCTCGCCAGACAGACAGAGACAGAGAGAACAGATAAGCGAGAAATCACCCCCCAGGGGGGATGGCCACACCGCAATCCCTTCTCCTTCATTCTCCTCTTGGGCTCTTGGGCACGCATGCACATGCGCCCGGCATGAGTTTTAAGCCACCGGGTCCGGGATGCGAACCGCGGTCAACTACATGGGAGTCCAGTGACATAGCCATTACGCTAACTGCTGGTCCCAGAAAGGGGCTTATTTTGGGTAATAAAAGATGCCCCTCTCTTTCCTATTCAGAAAATTGCAAGGGTTTTAGGATCTCTGTGCCATGAACTGGGGCACAACACTGACTATATATGTATTCTTTTATTATTAATGGTATCATACAACCCTACTTTGGTTAGTCACTCCTAAGGGACACACCCAAGACTAATGGTTCTAATTGCAGTATGCATCAAAATTACCTGAAGTTGTGTGAGAATAAGAGGTTGTTGGATCTCGCTTTTGGAATTTCTGACTCAGTAGACCTGGGGTGGAGCCTGAGGCAGTACAATTCTAACACACTCCCAGGTGATACCGATGCGGCAGTTCCAGATGGCTGTTTTCAGAGTATTTGGCTGAGACATTGTTACAACAGCAGCTCTTCTAGCCTCACAATTTCATCCACCCTAGTCTCTGGGCTCCTCTTTCAATCATTTCTTTAATATACTGACCTCCAAATTATTATCATATTCATTGACTTTCACCCTCTTGAGATATTCTCTTGCCTTTTTCCCTGCCTAAATTCCATAGGAAATTATTACCATGTACATTCAATATCCTCGTTTCTCTTTTATTTTGCTAAATCTACTCAAATTAGACTTATAAGTAGTGACACAGGTAGCTTGTGCATAGACTTACTGGCAAATGTCCATAGGGTTCCTCTGAATATCTGACCAAAAATCTCCCTCGTGCCTCATAAATTACATACATAACTGCTTTTAACAAAAATTTCATGAATCACTAGTACAAGACTCTGAACAAAATTTCCACCTTATCTATACTGGAGCAGCTGAGTATATAGGACAAATTACAAAACTGTATTCTTTTGTTTCACGTTAGAGCTCTTAAACCAGGACTGAAAGTCAGTTATACCCACTTTTTGTATCTACACCTACATACTCTATCTTTTCACCTGTTATGTATGAACTTCTTGGCCCCTATCTGTGTGTTCTCTGATCGGTATTTTTACATAGATAAAAACTTTATCATTCTGTGTTCTCTGACCTGTATTTTTATACAGACAAAAATTTTAGCCTTATGTAGTCAAAGCCATGGAGTCTGTTTCTAGAGCCAGGGTTCAAAATCAGTGTATTTAGAAGAGGAAACCCAGAAGAACAAGGCTAGAAAGATCCTGGATGAAGCTGCTCCTTGAAGAAAGGGGTGTTTTCACTACTGTGAGTCCTTTGAAGTAGACCTTCGGCATTCTCATCTGGACCACTTTCAGCTCCTTCTCTCAAGCAAGCTGACTAGAGTTTGGGATTTTTAAAGGTCGGTGAGAAAATACTTCTATTAAGCAATTCAACATAAAAAGCTTAACATGCATATTATCTTAAAGAAGTTTAACTTAAAACATGTTTCCCTGATCAAATGAAATTTTAGTAATTGTCTCCTGTCAGATCATTTCCAATTTGTGTAAGTGGGAAGAGTGCAAAGAACTCAGACCATTCCCCGGATACCATAAGCTGACTTTTTTTTTTTTTTTTTTTTTTTTTTTTTTTTTTTTTTTTTTTTTTTTTTAAGGTATAACCAGCTCAGGTAGGAAAAGGCTCAAAAAGGGATTGGTATAGAAAAAAAACTTGAAAGATTTTAACTTTTGCTAAAATGTTAATGTTCTTCAGGAATAACTGGTGATTGCATGAAAATGACTTTATCTTATCTGTTAGTGTGTTTAACCATATTTTATACAATGTTTAAGTTATTAACAATTGTTAACAATCTTATCTGTAAAATTAAAGAATCTAATAATCTGAAAATGAAAGAATTGTCAGTTTTAGTCATTCAAACAACTCTGCACATACAAATAAGTTTGTACAAATGTACATGTTCTGTAGCAATACCAGATATTAGCTTGTGGTTTTCATTTATTTAAAATTTATTTCTTCTATGAAAGAAAGAGACACAACACAGGAAACCCAACAGCATCTTCACACCATGATCCACCATGACCTCTGCCAGTCAGGACCATGGACACGCACTCGGAGAATTTGGAATGTGAACCTGGGACCTTCCCACGTGGCTTTTGCATCACAGTGTTGTATTGCCACTACAACACGGTAGCTAGCTTTATTTCATTTTATAACAACAAATCCGGTTAACAGATTTTGATCTGAACCTCAGAATAAGTATCTCAAACAGACAAAATATATATGTAATTCAACCTTAGAGTAAAATCTTCCCTACTTGTTCCTTAAATGTTGCACAGGCAGGGGCCGGCAGGTGGCGTGGTGGTTAAGGGCACTGGACTCCCACGTGGCTGACTGTAGTTCTAGAACCAAACCTAGTGGCTAGTTTTCTCTCTCTCTCTCTCTCTCTCTCTCTCTCTCTCTCTCTCTCTCTCTCTCCCCACCCCCGGTCCAATTAAAAGTAAGGAATAAAGTTAAATAATTTAAAACATGGCACAGGCTCTGCCTTTGGTTATACCCTATAAAGTACGCACATTTATGTGCAGCAATTGCAGAGAAGAAGCTCCGAAGTTCTACTCTGTTCAGGAGCTCTTTGATCTAATTGCTATAAATTATTCGACATGAATAAACTGGTTAACAAATGGAAAATGTTAACTTTATGCATTAAATTTTTACTTTGTGTTAACCACCCTTGAAAAATAGGTGCTCGAGTGGAAATGACATTCACTTTACTACATCATAAAGTATTTCCAGCCTTTTGTCTTTGACAGGGTTCCTCCATCCTTTTAATTATGCTAACAGCCTTTAGTAACCTGACATTGCTCAACCACCTCCACCGGTCCACAACTCTATTTTCTCAGAGAATGTGTTCTATAATCCTGCCTTCAAAGTTTCTTTTTTCCTTCCCTTTTTAGACTATCACCCCATTTTTTAAAACCTTATCAGAGATTTTTTACATTGTTGGTCACCTCCTTTTTTAAAACTTTTTATAATTTTTACTGTGGTTATATATATACCTAGACACTTAGTTCCCATACAGATTTGTTTTTAAGTCTTCAACCTTTTTCATTTATTTTTAGCTTATGATACTTGCAAAAGTCTGTACCCTTTTGATTTTCACTTGCTTCGTACTCACATCCTTGTGTTTTGTTTTCATTTTAAAATACCAGAAAGTAAAATGTCTCAGCAGCTTGGTGAGCAGAATAGTTTATTTATAATTCAAAAAAAATCTTACTTTTTGTGAGATATCTGCTTATATGTTACAATTTTATGCACAAGTTCCTGAAAAAAAAATCTTAAATTTCTGAGGGATTGACTGACACTCTTTTACCATTTCAGGCAACCATTTGCATACAATATTTATTCCCCTAATTAATGAAAATAATTAACAAAGATTTTTTGTTGTTAGTTGCATCCCAATGTTAATGTATTCAGTTATACATTAACATACTATTCAATTTAACTAGATGTAAGAAAGCATAAAACAAAGTGTATAATTTACCTTTATTAATATCAGACATATTTTTCTCTCCTGAAAATAAAGATTAGCCAATAATGTACTGGGAGACAATGAATTGGGACATGGGAGGAAGAAAAGCCATCATTTATAGAACTTGCTCATTTCTACTGTGTACATACCCCCACTTTGGCCAGTAGCAAGTTGGCGGCAGTATGAGAAGCTGGCTCACAAAATTCTTGAAAATTTAATAATCAGCTCTCACAGACTGAAATAGGTTGTCATGGGATTGAAAATGGTTAGTAATCTGCACTAGGGCCAGATATTACTGAGCATATGCTGAAATATGAACCTTAAAAAACCCTTAAGGATGGTACCAGCCAGTGGTATGATGATTAAAGGAGTGGACTCTCATGTGGCCAACCATGGTTTGAGTCCCAGACTCGGTGTTTTGAAACTCATGTAGGGCATGTGCGTGTGTGCCCAAAATCCCAAGAGAAGAATGGAGGATAAGGGATTGTGGGGTGGCCAACTGCGCTGGTGGTGGGGGCTGATTTCTTGCTCTTTCTCTCTCTCTGAGTTTAGGGGGCATATGTTTAACTGCAGCATTAACAACTTCAGTGCTCTTCTTCCTGAATATATCACGTGAAAAGCTACCTTTGTTTCAAGAACTGTACATGATTTTTGTAATTTCAATTACTACCTATCTTCTTTGAAACTGTAGGGGAGGGTAGACTTTCTCCTCTGAGGTTTGGTAACTGAGCCTGAAACAAAATGATAACAGACAGATTAGCAGGAGAATAAGCAGGCACATCAATTATATGTATAAGGCATCGCAAAAGAAAGTAAGTACTAAAAAAATAACAGTGAGATTTAGGAGCTTATCTCTCCTCTCCATGGGGAGAGAGGAGGAGTAATGCAGGCAGCTTGGGAAAAAGGAAATGATTTGGGGGCCAGCAGGTGGCATGGTGGTTAAGGTGCTGGAATTTCCACATGGCCAACCACAGTGCGAGTCCCAGACCTGGTGACTTTTTTCATTCTTTCTCTCTCACTCTCTGTCTTTCTCTTGCAAAAAACTCATGTGAAAAGTAATTTTTTAAAAAAAGAGAGAGAGTAAATGATTTGGGGGAACACAAGTAGGTTCTTAGGAAAATAAGTGATAGTCTGGGTGTGAGGTCCACTTCTCTCATCTCCTGTGATGCTGGTTCACCTTCCCTGGTTGATGAGCTATCCATAGATGATGGAGTTGCACTGGGGGACCTGTCTTCAGGCAGATAAGAGAAGTTCTGAGAAAGTCTCCCCCTGCATTTGCTGTGTTTCAGATGTCTTCCATTCAAAGCAATCAATATAGTAAAAAAGAATATTTTGAAGTGGCATTTAAAAAATTTCTTCAGAACTCTTTTTGATCCTCTATTATTTCTCCCATATAATGTGAATAAGGAAAAATTTTACCTGGTACTTGCTTGCATATTGAAAAAGCAAATTTTCCTTTTCATATTTTGTTTTCTTGACATTAAGTGAATACCTAAAATTTTTTGCTTATTGATTATAAAGAAACTTTAGAAGTTTTCATAAAATTAGGAAAGAGAAAACAAAGATTCTTGATTGCTATGTCAATGATTCTTTGCCTATAGTATATGCAACTAAAAGGGAAAATTTGAGTATTTGTTTTATAAGCATAAATTGCCTGATTAAAGAGCAAACTTTGGGACCAGCAGTTTGTATAATGGCTATGTAGCTGGACTCTCATGTAGCCCACCGTGGTTCGAGTCCTGCACCCAGTGGCTTCAACTCATGCTGGACGCATGTGCATGTGTGCCCAAGATCCCGAGAGGAGAATGGAGGAGAAGGGATTGCAGTGTGGCCATCCCCCCGGGGAGTGATTTCTTGCTTTCTTCCTATCTCTGTCTTTCTGGTGAGCACATGTATCCTGTAGCAAAAACCTCTCAAAAAGTTAAATAAATTTTTAGCCCATGTAATATGCTGTCAAGAAACTTGTAAAAATTAATTTCATTGCAGATAAGCCTGGAAATTTAAATCTTGACTTACTGTGATGAATTTATTTACTTTGTGCTGACAAGACAGTATTTTGGAACTTTGTTTTCCAACTCAGTTCTAAATCTGCAGTGTATCAAAGTCTCCTCATTATGCCCCCGAATGTTATGGTAGATAAATGGTATCTTCACAAAGACACATTCATTCTGGTATTGAAAGTGCCTACTTAAAATTCTGCATGAATAGTTTTATTGAAAAAATATGTAGACAAGCCATTAATTATACACAATGACTTGGAACAAATTCTTAGAAGAAGTATAACATGCCTTCCATTAAATGTATACATTTTATACAAAGTTACTGAAAGTCTTCCTGAGGTTAAACAATAAATCTTGGCAACTTCACCACTGTGCTCCCTGGAGGCTAATTTTTTTCTCTCTGACATGCACATAGGGCATATACTCAGATCTTTGCCTAGTTTAAAAAACTAGATGGTATTTCTAGTGCATTTTTCTGTTAAAAATCTAGTTGCTGAGAATAAGTTCCCCAATTATCTTCCTCAATTTCTTTTTTTGGTTTTGTAATTAGTCTATTTTTTTTTTTTTTTTAGAATTTTGAAATATTGTGAATCAGAAAATTCAGACAGTGTATAAAAGAAAATGTGCCCTGCAGTAAAACTAGATCTAGAGTGTTTTTCTGGTATGTATACCTTGATTTTAATTAAATTAAATTAATTAATTAATTAATATTATTTTGAGAGATTAGATTTATGCTATAAGGCTGTGAGCTTGCCTGAGAGACAGAGACAGAAAGCAAGAAATCACCCCCCAGGGGGGATGACCACACCAAAATCCCTTCTCTTCCATTCTCTCGGGATCTTGGGCACATATGCACACAAGTCCAGCATGAGTTTTAGGTAGCCAGGTCCAGGACTCGAACTGTAGTCAACTACTAGAGAGTCTAGCAGCATAATAATTTCACCATCTGCTGATTCCTATACTTTGATTTTTAAGCACCATTTATATTCAAAGCATATGGGGCACTTTCCAGCTTGAATACTTCACAAAAATATAGGAGTTCTCTTATTTAGAAGGAGATACAGCAAGTAAATGATTGCTTTATTTCTTTCAGTTTTAACTTTATAATTTTTTTTTTTGAGAGGTTTCTGCTATAGGGTACACGTGCTCACCAGAACGACAGAGACAGAAAGTGAGAAATCACCCCCAGGGGGAATGGCCATGCCACAATCACTTCTCCTCCATTCCCCTCTCAGGATCTTGGGCACGCACACACATGCACTTGGTGTGAGTTTAAGCCACCGGGTCTGGAACTCGAACCACAGTCGACCACATGGGAGTCCTGCGACATAGCCATTATGCCAACTGCTGGTCCCTTAACATTATGATTCTTAACTGATCAATTTATATGGTTTAATGGAGAGTATACATGTAAAATTTACAGTCTTTTTTTCTGGTATGAGTGCAAGTAGTAGCAAGCCATATACAAATAGAGAAAATTTAAAAAAATACAATAATTTGGCAATAAAACACTTTCAAGTATATCTTAATTTTTTTAACATACAGTAACAAAGATGGATTGAAAACAAGCATAAAAGATATGTGATAAGTCTTCATTGCTATCAAATATATGGAGAGTGTGGCCATAAAAATTTTGTTGAATTTTAAATTTTTCTGAAAATATCCTAGGATGATATCATTTCAAAAAAGCTCCTTAAGCATGTCTTTCTTGTGGCTGGTATAAGAGAGAGTCATTTTTATTTTATTTATTATGTGTAATTAATTAATAGTGGATTCAAATGAAACAACTAGAATGGCCTAAGAAGAAATTGTGGCATATCAAAATATGAGCCATATTGCTGATTAATTTTTGTTTCTTTTTTAGACCTTTTTGCTATAGAGCTCATGCACTCACCAGAGTGAAAAAGACAAAGTGAGAAAGTATCCTCCCTCTCCTCCCCCCAAAGTGAATGGCCACATCACAATCCCTTCTCCTCCATTCTCCTGTTCTCCTCTTGGGATTTGGGGCATGCAGGCACACACAGCCTGTGTGATGGTCTGGGACTGGAATTGCAGTCAGCCACGTGGGAGTCCGACGATGTAACCATTATGCCATCTTTTGGTCCAGCTGATTTCAATTTTGATTAGAAAATTGTCTTTGTTCTTTCACATAAAAAGGTTCGCTGGGACTCTGCTCTCCACACAGGTAAATCTTACTACCATTTTATTATTTTTAAAATTTTTTTGGAGAGGTTTTTGCTGTAGGGCGCGTGTACTCACCAGAAAGACAAAGAGAGACAGAGAAAGCAAGAAATCACCCCCCAGGGGGGATGGTCACGCCGCAATCCCTTCTCCTCCCTTCTCCTCTCGGGATCTTGGGCACGCAAGCACATGTACCCGGAGTGAGTTTAAGCCACTGGGTCCGGGACTTGAACCATAGTCAACTATGTGGGAGTCCAGTGACATAGCCCATACGCCATCTGCTGATACCACTTAACTACCATTTTAGATAGCTATTCCTGGAATGTATTACTTTCCTAGCTGAGTCTCAAAGTTTCTGAGGACAAAAAAAAAATGATATACACATATGTACACACACACATGATATATGTGCGTGTGTGTATATATATATATATATATATATATATATATATGAAATATATGCACATATGTGTGTAAATGTGTCAAATGCACAGAGATTGAGAATATAGCGTTGGATTACCAGGGGCAGGTGTTGGGAGGAGAAAATGGGAAGAAGGTGTTAGTCACAGGATACAAAGTTGCAGCTATATAGAATGACAAGTGTAGATGGCCCAGAGGAGGCACAGGCAATAGGCAGTATGAGAGCCATGGGAGAAAGGCGGGGTTCAAATCTCAGCTCCATCTGAACACAGCAGGCATGCCTTTGGGTGCCCGCACGACCCTGAGTGGCTGGAAAGCTGTGGAGAAAATCATGGTGTCAAGATCCTGTTGAGGGGGCTTGTTTTTCTGTTCCTCTACTCTCTCTCTATCTCTCGTTCACATGAAAGAGACATGGTGGTTAGGTGTTGGACTCCCACATGACATGATAGATTGCAGTTTGAGTCCTGGACCAGGTGGCTTGGAACTCACACAGGGCACTTGTGTATGCTTGTCCAAAATCCTGGGAGAAGAAAGGAGGAGAAGGGATTGTGATATGGCCATCCCCTCCTGGGAGAGGGAGTGATGTCTCACTTTTCCTCTCTCTCTGTCTCGCTCACTCACTCTCTAGTGAGCACATGGACTCTACAACAAAAACCTTAAAAAATAAGTCTAGAGATCTAATGTCCAACATAAAACTACAGTTAAGAGTCTAATATTATATTCGACAATTTCTTTTTTTGTTATTTTTCTAAAGATTTAATTTGATATTATTTTCTAATTTGACTAGAGAGAAACAGGAAGAGAGAGAGAGAGGAATGAAAGTGAGAAAGCAAACTGCCACGTCCAGGACTCAGACTGCTGTTGGCTATGTGGGAGTCTAGTGCCCTCAATCACCACACCACCTGCTTGGCCCATATTTGACAATTTCTAAAAGAGTAGATTTCAGGTGTTCTTCTTGTTACAAAGTGAAAACGGTAACTGAGATGACATAAGTTAATTTGTTTGACCAAAGAAAGTATTTCAGTATGTATATCCAAGGACCGCATTATACACCTTACATAGTATAAAAATGAACACTCCATTTATTTCTCATTGGGTTAGCACTTTGGATTTATTATTTTGGTCATTTCAGTCTGCTACTGAATAAATCACTCACCATGTTTAGGTATTGTGTTATATACTGAGAGATTTGTGATTAAAACAAAGTTGGTAATCCAGAATCGTTGACCTCAGGTTGCTTGGAGTTGATCCTCTGTGCCCTGTAGCGAACCTTCCAGTAATTCAGGAGATGTTCCCAACTGGTATTCATGTTGTCTCTCTCAAGATACTAATAGTGGCTGCCTTGAAATGTTTGTCGGACTTCTGATTCCTGGCTTCATTTATTTATAAACTCAAGTTTCTGCTGTGTTTTCCTGTTTATGTGAACATATGAACTCTGGCCATTGATGGTTTTAATTCTCTCCTGCACAAAGCTTTTGTAACACTGTATTTGCTTGGCTCCTGATGATGGTAAGGTCAAACACTGTTCTTTCTAGATTTTTTGCCTTTCATCCAGTCTTAAATTCTGGTTCTTCCTAGAAGCTCCTAGAACTCCAGCCTCAACTTTCATATACTCTTAGTGTTTTATTTATAATCGTGGCTTAAGTAACACCTATAATTTTGTGATTCTTGAGTCTGTACCTGTATATCTAACATCTTTTTTTGACTAGAGATCCTCATGTGATTCCCTTCTGGAAAGTTCTGCAGCACTCTCAAACTCAACTTGCTCGTCACTGAGCTCTTATCTTCCCCACTCCCATACTTTCTGCTCCAGTCTGCTCCTGTTCCTGCTTCCGTATGCTGGTTACCGCGACGCTGCACACCTGGTTGGCAAAGTCAGGCACACCTGCTTCATCTTCATCTCCCATCCATGAATACTGCCCCTAGTCCCAAGTACATCCACTTAGACCAAACTTTTGATTTTACCTCTGATTTTTGTTTCCTGACTGATCTTATATTTTCTTTCTTTAAAAAAATTAATTTTTAATTTGACCACATAGAAATAGAGAAAGTGATAAAGCAAGCTGCCAGGTCTAGGACTTGAACTGTGGTCAGCCATGTGGGAGTCCAGCACCTTATCTACCATGACACCTACCAGCCCCTGTTCTCATATTTTCTTCTGTTGGTGCATTCGTCATCATCTCTCATCTGGACTATACTATGTAGTCTTTTAACTAGTCGTCTTTATGCCAGTTATATTCCTTTATAATCTTTAAACTTTGCTATGTCATTTAAATCTTTTGAGCCAAACCACAAGTTTGAAATTAAGATTCTTCAAGATTTAGAGGTAGCAGCTATCATCCTTTGCTTGGCCTACCTGGGAAAGTTTTTACAGACATGGGTTCTTAGATCAGTCTCCTTGAAGTTGTGATTTATTTTGTTTAGAATAGGGTCTATGCACAAATATTTCTAGAGCACCCAAAGGATACACATGTTCAACAAGAGCTGAGTGCTTCTGATTCAGCTTTTTTCTCTCACCTGCCCTTCTCTACCCAAGACAGATGATGACTTTCTGAGGTCCCTGGCACTTGGTTTCCATGCTTCATAGCCAAAATATTGCCTCTCAGTTATCTTCTCCACCTTTAGCCCCTCTTCCTAGAAATCTGCTTTTACCTCTACCCTTAGTAGCTGAAAGGCAATGACACTGAAATACTTTTATTTTCCTTCCTTCCTTCCTTCCTTCCTTCCTTCCTTCCTTCCTTCCTTCCTTCTTTCCTTCCTTCCTCCCAGAGATTTTTTTTTTTTTCTATAAGGCCCAGCACTCACCAGAGACAGAGACACACATAGTGGACTGTGGTTGGAGTCCAGCAACGTAACCATTACGCCATCTGCTGGTCCCACTGAAACACTTTTAATTGATGCTACAGAATGTCCTCACTGCTTCTGTCATTTTCAATACTAAAGCATGTGCACTTTATTGTAATTATTGTCATATTGATTTTGTACCCTCTACTGAACTATGAGCGCCTTCGAGAAAGGAATGTGTGCATCCTTTTGTACCAAATTCCTCACTTTACCCTACTTTGAGTAGGTACTCATTGGTAGGTCTATAAACTGACTTTGAGGCATCATATAAGGTAAAATTCTGTTATCTGCTATTTAAGATCAGATGATGTCTAAATGAAAAGTGCAACCCAGTTTTCATCCTCTCTCTTGCTTGCCTTTAGTCTGCTGTAGAGCACTAGCAATGAAGCCTGTCCTTCCTTCTTTCCTTCCTTCCTTTCTTCCTGCAAAAAGCTTGATTTCCCTTTGGTCCAAGGCATTAGCGAGGGCTCTGGGGTGGTTAGAAAGCTGCCAAGTGGCTGGAGGGAGAGGCTTGGAAACGGATTCCAGGAGATGCAGGGACTCCAGGCTGCTGGGTTCTGGAGGCCCCTACTTGTGCTTCAGGGTAAGCCTTTCGAAGAGATACTCGCCCAGCCCTGCCTGGGGCCCCCCAGCCTATGGAGGTTGGTCAGGTGGTCGCCCATCTTCTTGATGACTTTCACCTCCTCATCTAGAAAGTGGGCCTCCAGGAAGTCAGAGAGATGGGGGTCAGTGTGGATAGAGCCCAGAGCATGAAGTTCCAAAAGAGCCTGGTTCAGAGTCTTCTCCAAGGCCAGGAATATTAATTCCATTGTAGTTTTTTCTTGACACTGTCAGAATATCT
Organism: Tupaia tana; assembly: GCA_026018925.1. Lineage (NCBI taxonomy): Eukaryota > Metazoa > Chordata > Mammalia > Scandentia > Tupaiidae > Tupaia > Tupaia tana. Next base: position 166,648,479 of record JAKSZU010000001.1, read on the forward strand.
GTTTAAAGGAAATATTCCAGTGATTTCCGTTCCTTGCTCCGGCCCCTTTCCAGGTGATTCCCTTGCTCACAGGGTACAGCAACACCAGCCTACTTCCTGCCTCCTCAGACTTACTGTGCATCTTGCATTCCGTTGTCCTCCTTAGTCTTTGCCCACATGTCACACACCCCTCCTTCCTCTGCCCTGTTACCTGCATTTTATGATTGTACCACCTGGCTTCCTTTTCCCTGTGCCTTTCTCCTGAGTTCAGCAAATAGGAGGCCAGGGCAGGGACTGCAAGGCTGGGCCAGAGGGAGTAAGCACACTTCCTCACTAACCATGCCCTGGCACAGCATGATCCTCTGTAGCTGTGGCTCCTGGAGAGAACTCTTCTTCAAAGCCATTCACTCTCTCCAGGTTTCAGTGACACTGCTTTCCGTTTTGTGTCACATTAGATTTATGAGTGTTAAGTGTTTCCCACCGTTTCTAGTCCCTGGTGGTCCCTCTCCAAGCGTGATTTGTTCCTTTAACCCTATTCACATTTCTGCAAAATAATCCTTTCGTTAAAATCCCTTAAGCTACCCCATTTATGTATGCCACCTGCTTCCTGCCAGCACATGGATCCTGACACATATCAAGCACGCTTCCACTTCACAGCCTTGGTACTTGCTGTTTGGTCTCCGGCAGATCTGATTCTGTAACATTCTCGTTACTATTTAGGCAGGGTTCTGCTGTGTCTCCATTCTGCCTCAGCCCCCTGCGTTGCTACAGCCATGCTTCACCATGCCTCAGTGTCTGGCCTTTAGCTGGCCCAAGAATTAAACCCGCAACTTCTATGTGGTTCTAGCCTGTGGCTCACATGCCTTGGCAGCATGCGCCCTGTTGAGTTTAGGTGTTATCCTTGAATATTTGAATGCCTCTTTCATTCCCAACATTTACATCTCTGTTCAAATGAAACCTCTTCAGAGACCTTCTCGGTCCGTCTCATTGAACATAGCCTTTCAGCACCAGCACTGTCCTCTCGAGATGTCTCTGTCCCTGTTCTGTTTTCTCCATGCAGTGTTTTCCTAAAATGAATTATAATATTTTCTTACTTGCTGATTCCTTCTCTCATTGATTTTTCACTCTAGAATTTAAGCTCCTTGAGAACAATGCTGGGCTCCCAATAGGTGCTCAATACATATTTAATTTCTTTTCATTGAATAAACAAAATGTCTTTTATAGAAATTTCAGGACTTGAGCTCTCTGACTGATCATTCTAATGATATTCACTGGTTAGATTAACAAGTTCTTTGCTCATTTTTATTTGTGTTATACTTATTATAAATAACTTTATTCATAGAAGAAAGTTATATGTTAATGCTTTGGTTTGATGCAAACAGTGTTCATGTAGATACCAATTTTCCATAGCTCTGTTTTTTCAAAGCTGATTTAAATGTACTTCATTATACCTCACAAAGATTTAAATGCCTTTAACTTCTAGAGCATGTCCTTGGGAGGAGGCTTCATTTCCTTCTTTAGCAGATTAGAAGAAAAAAATTAAACAGGTAGAAATGAAGCTAATATAAACACCATCAACAGTGTGCCAAGCCATGATCCTCCAGCATTCCCGGTGGCCTGGATCACGGGCGACCATGCCTGGCATATGCAGGTCAACCAGAGCATCAGATCTATCATCTTACATGTGCATCCAGCATCACTCAAGTAACACGTTACCACTGTGAACCTTGGTTTGGTTTGCCTATATATTTGTATGTGTGTGTTTTTTTTTTGTTTGTTTGTTTTTTCTATTTCTTCTGAGAGAAAGAGAGAGACAGGCAAGCAGGCACTCCCAATAGGGTCTTCATGCCACAATAGACCTCCAGCCTCACCCAGACTGGATCACGGGTACACATACGCACACATACCTGGAATACACAGGAAGACCCTGGGATACAAACTTGGGGCCTTTCAGGGGTGGGGGGCTAGCGTTGCATAGTCTTCTCTTACCATTGTGTCACAGAATGCCCCTTGATCTCATTTATTTATTTTAACTAAACACTGAGTATCCTACATTTTTTTTTTTAAGGACACCATTACGTTTTATTTACTAACCTGATTTTAAAGAAATTTGGCTTTTATTTTCTGGTAAATGTTATGTCATTCACTCCGGGTCACTTTGAACAGTACTGAATGAGAGTTTGACCTTCAGTGTTGACTTTAAACTTTCCTTCTTGCCAGTTTCTTAGAGTCAACCTGCATTCACTTTAATACCTAGAGCACATAAATCCTCACACTGCTTATACCGAGCCAGAAAGCTCTATCCATTTTCCACTTGTGTAAGTAGCTCCATGGTTGCTTGGGTTTTCCTGTTTGATTACTTGGATTTCATGTGCTTGTTTTAAACTCTCTTCTGTCTTAAAGACCAACTTTTAATCAATCATTTTCCTTACAAATAATGTCTATTCTTGTCCTCTTTTTCCACTCTCCTATTCATATCCAATGCTTGCTCACCTATTTTCTTTACTACCACAACAAAAGGAATGGCTTGTACTTTACTGACTGTTCTCTGGGTGTCATGTAGTTTTCTAAGCATTTTGCGTTCCATTATGAATTGGGACAAAATTAAAGCTTTTCTGACTATCCAAGCCCAATGTGATTTATTACCTTTATTTGGCCTTTAAGAGAGACTGATAGGCCAGTTAGTAGCATGGTGGTCAAGGTGGCTGGGTCCCACATGGCCAACTGCCCAGTTCAAGTTCCCAACTAGGTGACATGAAAAACATACCTGGTACATGTTTGTGCCCCAAATCCTGAAAACAAGGAGAAATAGGGAAGGGATTAGGGCATGACCATCTGCCATGGGATACTTTCTCACTGTCCTCTTTCTCTCTCGCCCTCTCTCTCTAGTGAGAACACATGCCCTATGGCAAAATGTTTTTTAAAAATTAAGAAAAGTCACTGTATATATAATGAAGCTATAAAAATCAGATCTGATTTTATAATCTTATTTGGGATTTAAAATTGTGTCTATTCTCATGACTCCTTCTTACCCACACTGGTGCTAGCCTTCCTCTACAAAGTCAGCCTAATGTTATACTCAAAATGTTCAGTCAAGTCATCAATTATTGCATCATTTTCTGTCTTAAGTCTTCAGGTGAATCCTGCCCATACACAATTAGTAGAATAGTTATTACACTTTGCTACTTTATAAACAGCATTCTCAAGTTTATGTTCTTGTCAAATTTTTAAATCTTTCCTCCTTTATGACTGTTTGCAAGTGGTAATCCTTCTATATGTCTGTCTATCAAACAGATTTTAGTTGGAGAAATCTGAAATAATTTTAAAACAAATTTGAGAACTTCAAATTGTATATATTATGTACAACATGCTTTGCAATGTAAATACATTATAGAGTGACTACATTTAACCAATTAAAATTTACATTACCTCACATATTTACCTTTTCTGTGCTAAGAACAATTAAGGTATCACATTAAAATTTTTTTCTTCACTTTTTTTTTTTTAATTTCTTCCATCACAGAGAAAGCGACAGAGACAGAGAAGTAAGAGAGACAGGCGCCCCTGACAGGCTCTTGGTACTGTGATCCACCCCCAGCCTCAGTCAGCCTGAATGATCGTGGGCACATACTTGGTTGGCATGTGAGAGCTGGCCTTAGGGCGAGAACCTGGAACCTTCCTATATGGGTCTAGTTACATTACTGCTTTGGCACCTCCGGCCCCTAAATCTCACATCTTTGAACTCACATTATTTAGATGCTGACGACACTTTTTTAAACCCGTAACATTCCTCTATAAAATAAAGCCACTCCCCCAAATTTTTATAGTCTCTTATTATATGCACCCCAACTTCTTGTGTATTTATCTCCCAACAGTTAAATACCAAAATCAGCCATAGGTTGTAAAATAAATTCATTAGGATTCTATCTAGTTATTCAGATCATGAAATAATGTAACCATTTGACTGTGGAATTGGGAGGTCCTTTGAGGTCATTAAGCAGAAAGCAGGCATCTCCTTTGTGACATTCATGAAAGATGTTCTGCTTAAGTCCTATCACTAAAGAATACTCAACCTTGTGAAAAACTAACAAATAAAATATGAAATGGCTTTCATAAAAAAATTGGCTTTTCTGAAATCTTTAGATTGCTGGGAAAAACAGACTTTCTAATTTCTCCTTGGGCAACCTGTAAATATATTGGGTTGTCATGAAACTTATGACATATATTTTCTGTTTTTTCTATGCAAAAGTGCATCATGACTTTTCTGACCACCCATATAAGAACCAATTTCATTTTTAATTACTATTATTTTTTTGCTATAGGATGTGTGTGCTCACTTACTGACAGACAGGGACGGAGAAAGCACTCCCCAGTGAAGATGGCCAGGTGCCAGTCCTTCTCTTCCATTCTCCTCTTGGGATCTGAGGCATGCATGCACACAAGACCAGTGCGCTTTCCACACCGTCATATTTAGGATTTTAACCACGTAGTCAGCCATGTGACATCTAGCCACCTTAACTTCCATGCCATCTGCCAGCCCAAACCAATTTCTTATCTTTTCCTTTTTAAATTAAACCTGAAACACCCCAAAAGTCTTTCATTCTTTTTTTCATTTATCATGCACTTCAAAGCACTCATTGTATTTTAAAGCTATTCCTGATGTTCTGTGTTGTGTTAGTATCTTCCTTAAAATGAGATCCAGAAAATAATCACAATGCACTACTGTAGTCTGAAATGTATTTTTAAATCCCTTATAGTGCAATATTTTTGTATATGTTACAATTTATCCTATATGTGCTTAGTATTATTAGCATAAATTTAGCTTAATGAACAAATTCGTTCTTTCTTATTTTTTCCTTTGGAGAGATTTTTGCTATAGGGCACGTGCACTTGCCAGACAGAGACAGAGATAGAAAGCGAGAAATCACCCCCCAGAGAGGATGGCCACGCCACAATCCCTTCTCCTCCATTCTCCTCTCAGGATCTTGGGCACACACGCACACATGCCCGGTGTGAGTTTAAGGCACCGGGTCCAGGACTTGAACCGTGGTCAACTACGTGGGAGTCCAGTGACATAGCCATTATTCTACTTGCTGGTCCTGAACAAATTCATTCTTATATTTGCAAAATACTTATGGTCCCAGTCTTTCATTGATTCATGAACTCCTCTGACATTTGGTTTTGAACATATTTTAAGTAATCAACACTATTATAGTTGCAAAGAATTCTGAAAAAAATATAAAATCTTACATTTATGATATACAGGGTGCATAAGAAAAGTGAACCAAAACTTATATAATACTGTGACCTGTATTTCAAGTTTGGGTAACTTTAAATACCAAAATTGGCCATAGGTTGTAAAATGAATTCATTAGGATTCTACCTATTTATTCAGATCATGAAATCACATAACCATTTGACTGTGGAATTGGGAGGCCCTTTAAAGTCATTAAGCAGAAAGCAGGCATCTCCTTTGTGACAGTCATGAAAGATGGTCTGTGATAAAGACCATCTAATCGAAAACCTAATGATAAAACTTCCTGTTTCCACTAAATTTGGTTTTATATGCTTAGGCATATTATTTTTGAATCTGGTATTAAATAATAGAATGTATGTTTGCAGTCTATATCTCCATGCCATTGATAAAAATATCGAATAAACCATGTATAAGGAAAAGTGACATTATGTACAAACTACTATAATCTGTCTCCAAGCTGAAAAGGACTAAGAGTAGGGAATTGAAGATGCATATCCTCAAAAAGGCAAGTGAAATCAATAAGAGCTTAAGTTCCTTTCTCTCCCTATAGTTCACTTGTATCATTCTGTTGCACAGACAAAATAAAAATATTTTATTTAGAAATAATATTTAATAAACTTCATTATACCCGTTCTGACAAACTTATGCCACCTCTCCCTGGTTCTTCATGATAGTTGGTACTATCTGGGATAGCAATAAAGCATGGAGGTACTGAGCCTGTCTGCGTGGGTGCAAAATTGCTCTCTGCCACATAAAACTTGTTAAATGAACCTTTCTTTGCCTCAGCTGAAACTAGTTACTACTTCATATGCTTATTGTGAGAATGTACTGCGTGTATGAATGAGGCACACTTGGCATTTGAATAGTTATTTACAGTAATAAGAATTGCCTATTGATTATGGTTATGATTTTAACTCCTTCAGTGAAAAGAAAGTGTAGGATAAGTTGAGCCAATAAGAGGCTAGATGCTGTTGAAGTTGGGTCTCATGAGGTAAAGAGAAGAGATGATAATTTCATTGGCAAGTGAGATCTAAAAACAGAACCTTAGTTTTCTTTTTTTTTTTTTTTTTTGAGAGAGAGAGATTTTTACTATAGGTTACATGAGCTCAGCCAAGAGACAGAGACAGAGATCACCCCTTGGGGGATGGCCATGCCACAGTTCTCTCTCCTCCATTCTCCTCTCAGGATCTTGTGTGCATACACACACACACACACACACACACACACACACACACACCTGGCATGAATTTTAAGTTGCTGAGTCTAGGACTAAAACTGCAGTCAACTTTGTGAGAGGCCAGTGATATAACCATTACGACATCTGCTGGTCCTGAGAATCTGAGTTTTCTAAATCTTATTTTCAAAGCAGAGAGGAAAATGACAAAACAAAACCACCTATCCAGGTAGCAAATTTTCTAAGTCCATAGCTTTCAAACACCAAAGGAATAAGTTATTATCTCATTCTCCCTTTCTCCCTCTCTTTCTCTATATATATTACTCACACACACACACATATATATTCCAAACATATATGTAAAATATGTATGTAAAGTGTATATATACATAATATATATGGAATATATATGTGTGTGTATGTGTATACATACACACATATGTAAATTCTATTTTGTTTTTTTTTTTTTGGAGAGGTTTTTCGCTATAGGGCGCGTGCGCTCGCCAGACAGACAGAGAGAGAAATAGAGACAGAAAGCGAGAAATCACCCCCCAGGGGGGATGGTCACGCCGCAATCCCTTCTCCTCCATTCTCCTCTCGGGATCTTGGGCACGCACGCACACGCGCCCGGCGTGAGTTGTAAGCCACCGGGTCCGAGATGCGAACCGCGGTCGACTACGTGGGAGTCCAGCGACATAGCCATTACGCTAACTGCTGGTTCCCGTAAATTCTATTTTTGAAGACAAGTACTTTGGGGTATAAATGTCTTTTGAGTTTTGAGATGATCATGACAGTATTTACTCAATATTTCCTCCAGGTTGACACAGATGATTTCAGTTCACCAGATTAAAATCAATGTTTAGAAATATAAAGAATCATATTTTGTAGTTGCTTAAAAATTAATCTTCACCCATACAGAATAAATAACTACATACCTGATCCTCTGTATCTTGCTCTTTGAAGAACACATCTCAGATTTTGCTTTCTTTCCTTTTCAACACACATTCAGACTACTGTCACTAAGTCATACATAATCAAGCAGACTAAATAGCTATTTGAAGTAATCTTCTATCCCTGAACTGCCTTTGGGAAGCTGTGTAATTGGTCTGCTTCAGGAGACAGTCAAGTGCATGCAAATGTTCAGTACTCATGACTTTCCTCCAGGTCATCCCCAGGGCTCAGACTGCCAGTTTTTTTATCCATTGTACATAGGTGACTTGGTATATTTTTAAACTCTCATAAAAAATAGTGACAAGAATAAATAAATGTCCACCAGAGTAGAGATAATTGTTGGACTACCATTTTAAGTGGTAGTTAACCACACAACTCTATTGTTTTGGTATAAGTATAAAAACATTTTGAATAATTCCCTTTTTTTTCCAGAACACTTGAGGGGTCAAATATACTTTTTTCTTCTTCAGTATCAGTTCAAATGTATTTTACATTCTCTTTGATCTTAAAGTTTTGATGTTGTGTGCAATGAACTGAAACATTGCATTACAAAAAGAAATCTCTTTACAGTTGACAGCTTGCAGGTCTCTAAGGAATCTATCCAATTAATGTGGTGTCTTGGCTTCCCATAACATCCAAATGCACACAGAACTGCAGATGTCTTAGAAATTATATCTAATAAACCAGAAAAAATCATAAATATTTTCCTTAAAATAAAATTGAAAGAAAAGTTTCCTGTGTAACGTATGTGAAAGCAGTAGCCAAGAGCCTGGCATTTTTTGATCCTCAGTGAAAGTTTGTTATGTTGGTTCACTAATCTAAATTTATATAGCTATCATTTCAATCAGATGTATCAAAACCTGCCTTGACTTCCACTCATCCTATCTGACTGTTCCTCAAGTAGAACTTGAAAAACTCCATTGGTTTGTAGGGGAGAGAGAATTGATTAAAAATTACACATTGAAGCTTAACATTGTGGTCATGTAGGGTGGAACAGATTTCCGGTGAGGAGGATAATGAAAAACAAAACAAATCACCTTAGGGTGAATGTCAGTCTCTAGCTATGGAAGATATAGAAAGTGAAGACCAGATCATTTGAATCTAAGTTATCAGTGTCAAATAATGAACAAAATGCTATAAATTGAGATGAAATCAAGATTAAAATCTTAAAAAAAGAAGGTATATGGTGCAATATAGGCATAAAATAAGGAGCAGAGAGAAAGCAACAGGGAGCGTCCAGAGAAAATGGTGTTTTCGAGTTCCCCGCTCTCACTTTCATTAGTGCTGATTATGTACTTGGTTGTGGGAAAGATTGGTATAAAGGTAAGTTTCTGTGTGTATGACTTTCTTCCCGTCTTGGGGAAATCATATCTATTTTTATTTGCTTTATACTGGCTCTAGCTTTTGCAGAGTGTCCAACAGTAGGTTGTTCTTAGAGTGTCATCCGTCCCAAGTGTCTTGAGTGGTTTCTTAACCTGTCCTCATCTACACTCTGACTTCTTTACAGCCTTTGGTCTTTCCTTCCTCTGCCCTAATCCTCCCGCTTTCTGATTGTTGCCGGATTAGATACACTTCTCCAACTTCTGGTTTTGGGATAACCTCAGTTCTTGGTTCTCTATTTGTCTTTTCTCCACTTGTGTTTTCATCTCTACTCTGTATTGCTCCTGATTCTGCATCATTCAGGTGGTCACAATTTGTCTGTAGTCTCCATTGAGCTGGTGTCTCCCATATATGGCTCACACTTAGCTCATTTATTTAATGAGCCTACCATCTGCCAATTTTTTTCATCTTACCTCTCAACTAGAAACTAAATAATGAAGCAGCAGGACATATATTCTCTGATTTCTTCTGAGTCTAACCCTTGAGAAAGAAAGTGACCCATCACATTTCCTTGTAAATATACTAATGACAGATATCCAGGCAAAGCAACTGATGGTATTTGCTTGTAGGACAGTTCTTATTTTGGGAATACTTTGGAAAAGATGTGCTTGATTGGCCAGAATTGCCAATTACAAACAGATATGGAATCCATGGATTTATGGTGACTAAATGAGTATAAAATGATTATATTTCATAATTACTTGTCAGATCAATTGCCCATTTTAAAATTAGGTGATGGCGATGATTATTGTTAATGAGATGTTTGGACTTCTTATCTGGTTACTAATCCCTTGTTGATGTATGACAACATGAGACAATTTCCTTCCTATTCTACAGGCTTTCGCTCATCCTCACTGCTCCCGTGCTTTGCACATGTTTTGCATTTTGATGTATCCCCATTTGTCTACTTTTACTGTTGTTGCCTGTGTCTTTGAGGTCTTACTTTTAAACCTGTTGAGGGCCAGCAGGTGGTGTAGTGGTTAAGGTGCTGGACTCCCACATGGTCAACCGTGGTTTCAGTCTCAGACCTGAAAGATTCAAAATCATGCCGGGATGCATGTGTGCCCAAAATCCAGAGAGGAGAATGGAGGAGAAGGGATTGTGGCATGATTATTCCTGTGGGCAGTGACTTCTCATTTTCCCTTTCTCTGTCTCTCTCTGATGAGCCCACGTACCCTTTGACAAAAACTCTTAAAATGAAACAGAACAAAACAAAAGCTTTGTCTAGACTAATGTCTTGAAATGTATACCAAATGTTTTTCTCCAATGTTTTTATGGCTTTAGGTCTTATATTTAAGTCATTACTTAAGAAATTATTTTATTTATCATTGTTATTATTTTTAAATTTTGCTACTGGGCATGCATACCCACCAGACAGAGGCAGAGAGAGAGGGGGAAAGTGAGAAAGCAAGCCACCAGGTCAGGGACTCGAATTGCAGTTGTCCTTATGGGAGTCCAGCACCTCAATCACTATGGCACCCACTGGTCCCTGTGTTTAAGTATTTAATCCATTATGAGTTAACTTTTGTATATGGTAAGAAGAAACTAGTTTCTTTCTTCATATTACCCAATTCCATTTATTGAAGATATTGTCATTTTTTTAATGAAAATTCTTGGGAATTTTGTCAAAAATTTCATTTATATTTGTAAAATTATTTCTGATTTCTCTATTCTGTTCATTTTTGTTACAGTACCATGCAGTTTTGGTTACTATAGCTTTGTAGTATATTTTGAAGTCAGATAATGTCATGTCTCCAGCTTTAATCTTTTTACACAGGATTGCTTTAGCTATTTGTAGACTTTGATTCCATACAAATTTTAGAATTTTTTTTTCCTATTTCTGTAAAGAATGTCACTGGTATTTTGTTAGAGGTTGCACTAAAACATGGAGTCTTTCCATTTTTGTGTCATTTTCTATTTCTTTTATCTGTGGTCTTTGGTTTTTATTGTAGAGGTTTTTATCTCCTTGATTAAATTTATTTCTAGATATTTGTTTTGTAGCTATTATAAATGTTTTTTTTCCTCCAGCTAGTTCATTATTGGTGTACAAGAATGCTACTGATTTTTGTATGCCGACTGTGAAATAAGCCAGACACGGAAAAACATTCTGTATGTTCTCACTCAGTAGTGGAACCTAAAATAATTTATTGCATAGAAGTGGACAGTGAAATAGTAGATACCAGAAACTGGGAAGAAAGGAATTTGAAGAGATTAGGAACAATTTGTTTAAAAGATAGGAGACGGCAAGTGACAAGTGGAATGAGGGAATGAGTTCTAGAGTAACTATTGTTGGTGACAACTCACTGGGTACTTCAAAATAGCTAGAGAGGATTTTGAATGTTCACAACACAGATGATGAATGTTTGAGACAGTAGATATGTTTATTATCTCAATTTTATCGTTACACATTGTAGGCATGTGTTATGGTGCCTCTAAATGTGAGCAACTGTTACATGTGACTTAAAAATCGCTATGAAGCCCAGCAGATGGCATAATGGTTACATTGCTGGAATCCCACATCGTCAAGTGCAGTTTGAGTCCCAGACTCGGTGATTTAAAACTTATGCTGGGGGCATGTGAGCCCAAGATCCCAAGAGGAGAGTGGAGGAGAAGGGATTGCGGATAGCCATCACCCTGGGGGAGGGGGTGATTTCTTGCTTTCTGTCTGTCTGTCTGTCTCTCTCTCTCTGTCTCTCTGGTGAGTGCATGCACCCTATAGTGAAAAAATATTTTTCCGAAAAAAAAAAAAAAGAAAGAAGAAAATTACTATTAAGAGATAGGCAAGTGGCATGACGGTTAAGAGCACTGGACTTCCCGCACGGTTGATTTGGGTTCAAGTCCCACACCCAGTGGCTTGCTTTCTCGTCTCTCTCTCTCTCTCTCTCTGTCTCTCTCTGGTCAAATTAAAAATGAATGAATGAATAAATATTAAATAAATAATTAGTTTTAGAAATTACTATTAAAAGTGGGACCAGCAGTGTAATGGCTATGTTGCTGAATTCCCATATAGTCAACCATGGTTCAAGTCCTGGACTTGGCAGCTTAAACTCATGCTGGGTGCATGTGCATGCATGCCTAAGATCCCAAGAGGAGAATGGAGGAGAAAGGATTGTGGTGTGGCCATCACAATGGAGGGTGATTTCTCACTTTCTGTCTCTCTCTCTCTCTCTGTCTTTCTGGTGAGCTCATGCACCCTATAGCAAAAACCTCTCAAAAAATAATTACTGTTAAAAGTGACTCAGACCACTTGATGGCCTGGTGGTTACATAAGCTGGATTCCACTTGTCTGACTGTGTGGTTTGAATACTGGACCCTGCAACTTGAAACATACATGTGTGTATGTGCTCAGAATCCTGAAAGAGGGGGAAGTGGTGAAGAGACTGGTGTGACCATTCCACATGGAGGGACACTTTTTTGCACTCTCTTGTTCTCTCTGTGAGTTCATGTACCCTCTGGCAAATTAAAAAACTTTCCTTTCTTGTGTACATGTTGTGATTCCATAGGCATTTTGGAGACATTGCATTTTAGTTTGTGCCAGGGTGCATTCTGATGTGGTAAGAAGGATCTGAGAGAGTTAAATTAGTGGTCTTGGGCCTCTCTGTTTTTTCTTTATCTTATGATTATCTTTGAAATTATTGATAAAACTTAGAGTGTAAAATCTCTTATTCCTATGAGATTAACGTGCAATCTAATCTTTTTACATTATTACACTCACCTAGCATTCTTTTGCTGTTATTGTTTAGTATCCATAGTTCTTAGGAAGGAGTGAGATAGTTTCAGTCTAAACTTTTCTTATGAGAAAGCAAATCACTGTCGATATGTTAAAGAACCTGTTGAGCACTGCAAGACTTAGCATTGTATCTTCTAGGTTCATCCACTTTGTATCAAGTGACAGGATTTTGTTTACTTGCATGGCTGAGCAATATTTCATTGTGGTTTGTGCCATCTTTTCTTAATCTGTTGGCCGCCACCGTTGGCCGCCGAGCCAAGATGGCGCTGCTGGCTGCATAGGGAGGCGTGTACAAACAACTCCTTCTATAGCCAATCAGGACTTGCCTCACACAGGTGAAGGAACTTGCGAGTGGGGCCGCTGGGAGGACCCTATATATACGGGGAGAAAGAAGAAGTAGAGAGAGAAGCTAGCTGGTAAAGAGGAGAGAAGCTAGCTGGCTGAAGAAGCTGGTACCTGGAAGAAGCTAGCGGGAAAAGCTGAAACCTGTGAATAAAGACTGCGGGAGGAAGAGCTGGGTGTCGTGCCGTCTCGGCAGCAGAGACGGCGCTGACAAATGGTGGCCCGTACGAGGACAAAAACAAAAGAAGCTGGAACCTGTGAATAAGACTGCAGAAGGTTCAGAACCTCCCAGTCTGCAGGGCAGTTAGCTGGTACCGGGCGGGTCCCGGAAGGAAGACCTCGGTAAAGAGGCGGAAACCTGCGGATAAAGACTGCGTGAGGAAGGACCAGAGAAGGTTCAGAACCTCCGAGTCTGCAGGGGAGCTAGCTGGTACGGGGCGGGTCCCGGAAGGAAGACCTCGGCAAAGAGGTGGAAACCTGCGGATAAAGACTGCGTGAGGAAGGACCGGAGAAGGTTCAGAACCTCCCAGTCTGCAGGGGAGCTAGCTGGTACCTCGGGCGGGCGGATCCCGGAAGGAAGACCTCGGCAAAGAGGTGGAAACCTGCGGATAAAGACTGCGTGAGGAAGGACCGGGTGCAGAAGGTTCAGAAATTTTCCTCCAAGTCTACAGGGCAGCTGGCTGGTACCGGGCGAGGGTCCCATAAGGAAGACCTCGGCAAAGAGGCGGAAAAGGCTAACAAGAAATTTTGAAAGCTAAGAAATTTAAAGGACTAAGAAGTTTAAAGGAATAAGAAACTTAGAAAGCTAAGAAGTTTAAAGGACTAGGAAACTTGGAAAGCTAGGAAATTTGGAGGACTGGGAAACTTAGAAGGCTAGGAGATTTGAAGGACTAGGAAACTTAAGTCAAGAAATTTAAAGGACTAAGAAACTTAGAAAGCTAAAAAATTTAAAGGACTAGACAAAAACAAAAGGGGGGAAATGTTGGCCGCCGCCGTTGGCCGCCGAGCCAAGATGGCGCTGCTGGCTGCATAGGGAGGCGGGTACAAACAACTCCTTCTACAGCCAATCAGGACTTGCCTCGCACAGGTGAAGGAACTTGCGAGTGGGGCCGCCGGGAGGACCCTATATATACGGGGAGAATGAAGGAAGCTGAGGAGAAGCTAGCTGGCTGAAGAAGCTGGTACCGGGAAGAAGCTAGCGGGAAAAGCTGAAACCTGTGAATAAAGACTGCGGGAGGAAGAACCGGGTGCCATGCTGTCTCTTCTCTGCAGAAGGGGCGCCGACATAATCCATTCAATAGTTGTTGGGCACTCAGGTTGATTTAATATTTTAGCTACAGTGAATAATGCTACAATGAACATGAATATGTAAAGAACTTTCCAACTGAATGGCTTGATGGCCTTTGAGTAAATACTCAAGAGTGAAGTTACTGGGTCGCATAGTAGTTCCATTTTTAGATTTTTGAGGAACCTCCATACTTCGTTCCGTAGTGGCTGCACTAGTTTACATTCCCACCAGCAGAGTATGAGGGTTCCTTTTTCTCCAACCCCATCAGCACTTGATATTCCTTGATTTCTTGATTATAGGAATTCATACTGGGGTTAAATGATATTTCACTGTGATTTTGGTTTGCATTTCCCTAATGATAAGTGATGTCACATATATTTTGTATGCTTTTGAGCTATTTTTATGTCTTCCTGTGAGAGCTGTCTGTTCACATTATTTGCCCATTTTTTTTTTTTTTTTGAGAGGTTTTTTTCGCTATAGGGCGCGTGCGCTCGCCAGACAGACAGAGAGAGACATAGAGACAGAAAGCGAGAAATCACCCCCCAGGGGGGATGGTCACGCCGCAATCCCTTCTCCTCCATTCTCCTCTCGGGATCTTGGGCACGCACGCACACGCGCCAGGCGTGAGTTGTAAGCCACCGGGTCCGAGACGCGAACCGCGGTCGACTACGTGGGTAGTCCAGCGACATAGCCATTACGCTAACTGCTGGTTCCCATATTTGCCCATTTTTTAAATTGAGTTATTTTCTTTTGCAGATGAGTTCGTGGTGTTCCTTATATATTTGGGAAATTGATTTGTTGATTCCTTGTCAGAGGTATAGTTTGCAATTTTTTTTCTTTTTTTTTCTTTTTTTTTTTTTTTGAGAGGTTTTCGCTATAGGGCGCGTGCACTCGCCAGACAGACAGAGAGAGACATAGAGACAGAAAGAGAGAAATCACCCCCCGGGGGGATGGTCACGCCGCAATCCCTTCTCCTCCATTCTCCTCTCGGGATCTTGGGCATGCACGCACATACGCTGGGCGTGAGTTCTAAGCCTCCGGGTCCGGGACGCGAACTGTGGTTGACTACGTGGCAGTCCAGCGACATAGCCATTACGCTAACCGCTGGTTCCCTTAGTTTGCAATTTTCTTCCATTCTGAGGTTGTCTACTTATTTCTTTTGCTGTACAGGAGCTTTTTAGCTTGATGTAATCCCATTTGTCTATTTTTGGTGGTAGTATCTGTTTTTTAGGAGTCATATTTTAACGTTTTGAAGCATTTTTCCCTATGCTTTCCCAAGTAGTTTTATAGTTTCGGGTTTTACATCTAGGTGTTTAATCTCTTTTGAATTTATTATTATTACTATTATTATTATTATTGGGAGAGATTTTTGCTATAGGGAGCACGTGCTCACTGAACAGATAGAGACAGAGAGATAGCAAGAAATCACCCCCCAAGGGGTACAGCAATGCCACAATCCCTTCTCCTCAATTCTTCCCTCAGGATCCTGGGCACACACGCACATGTGCCCAGCGTGAGTTTTAAGCTGACAGGTCTAGGACTCAAACCACAGTCAACTGTGTGGGAGTCTAGCAGCAAAACCATTTTGGCACCTGCTGGTCCTTTGAGTTGATTTTTTTTTTTAAAGGGTGAGAAATAGGGTTATAGTTTTATTCTTTTGCAGGTAGATATTCTTTTATTCCCAGAATATTTATTGAAAAGACTTTTTTCCCACTATATTGTCTTTGGACCCTTGTCAAAAATTGGTTGTATGTGATCAGATTTGTTTCTAAATTGTCTATTATGTTCCATTGGCCTGGGTGTCTATTTTAGTCACTCGTATTTTTATTGGAATTGCACTGAATTTGTACATACTTTGAATAGTACTGGCACTGCAACTATTGATGCTCCAATCCGTGAACAAAAAATGTCTTCCCATTTTTTTTGGTACCTTTTTCAATTTTTCTTTACTACTGTGTTTCCATTGTAGAGATCTTTCATCTTCATGTTTAGAGTTTTTCCTAGGTATTTTACTGTTTTTGTGAATGTTGTAAATGAGATATTTGTTTGTCTCTGTTCATTATTAGTTTAAAAATATTAGTTATTTTTGTAAATTTTGCATCCTGCAACTTTACTGAATTTGTTTATCACATCTAAAAGATTTTGATGGATTCCTTAGGTTTTTCTTTAGTATGTATATAATCATATCATTTGTAAATTGGAACAATGTAACTTCTGTCTTACCAATTTGATGATCTTTTCTTTCATTCTCTTGTCTAATTGTGATAGCTAGGATTTCCAGTACTAAGTTGAATAGGAATGGAGAAAGGGGACTTCCTTGTCTTGTTTTAAAAGGAAGAGCTTTTAACTTTTTTCATTCAATATGATATTAATTTTGGGCTTGTCATATATGACTTTTATTGTGGTAAGATCTGTGCCTCTTAAACCTATTCTGTGGACAATCTTAATCATGAAGGGATACTGTATTTCATCAGATGTTTTATTTTTCAGATACAATATTGTAAGTTCTCTGCTGAAAATGATGTTTATGGTTAATATCACAGATATGATTATCATGTACTTGATGCATGTTTTGAAAACAATGTATCCTATAAAATGGTGTAGCTTGAATGTAAATAATAAATGATAAGTTTTAAAATGTTTTTACATTAATCAAATGATTTTATCTTTCCTTTTGTTAATATCATATATCACATTTACTGTTGTATATAAATATTCATCATCTTTGTATCCCTCAGTTGAATATACTGGTTGGTCAATATGTATAATTTTAAATGTGTGTTTGTTTTTGGTTTGCTAGTATTTTGTTAAGGACTTTTGCATCTGTATGAAAGACATTGGCCTGTGGTTTTACTTGTTGTGTCCCTATTTTATTTTGGAATTGAGGTGATGGTGACCTCATAAAGTAAGTTTCAGTGGGCTCCCTATATATTTCAGGGGATAGTTTAAGGAAAATTGATGTTGATTTTTTAAGCATTTTATAGAATCTAGCAGTGAGGCCACCTCAATCTGGGCTTTTTTAATGTTAGGAGATAATTTATTATTTATCAATCTTATTACTTGCTATTGGTTAGATCAAGCTTTCCATTTCTTTCTGGTTCAGTCTAGGTATGTTCTTCATGTCCAGAAATTTCTCTTTCCTTTAGGTTTTTTCAGCTTGTTGCTATGTAGTCTTTTGTAATAATCCCTAATGATCTTTTGTATTTAAGTGATATGTGTTGTAATGTCACCTCATTCATTTCTGCTTTATTGGTTTGAGTGATCTTTCTATTTTTCTTAGTCTAGGTAATGGATTGTCTATTCTGCATGTCTTATCAAAAAATCAGCTTTTAAAAAATTTTTCTTATCATTTATCTTTTGTGTTGCTTTCATGGTGTATAGACACTTATTGTTATAAATTTTCCTCCTAATACTGCATTGTGCCCCATAGGTTTTGGAAAGTTTTATTTTCATTTTCATTTATTTGTAACGAAATTTATTTCTTCAGTGTTTTCATAATTAGTCTGGAGCATGTAATTTAGTTACCATGTATTTGTATTTGTTTGCAGTTTTTGTTAATTTCTTGTTTTATTCTATTGTTAACAGAAAAAAAATACTGGTTATGTTTTCCAAGATTTTAAATTTGTAGTTTTCTTTTGTTCCCTATCATATGATGAGTCCTAGAGAATGTTCTATGTGCAGTTGAAAAAAATGTGTATTTAGTGGTTGTAGAAGAAAAGATTCTATAAATGTCATGTCTATTTGACTTATGGTATAATTAATTCCTGGAACTCTTTTTTGTTTAGATCTGTTCAATGTGAAAGTGGGGGAGCTGAAATCCCCAACCAATACTGTTGCAATCTTTCTCTTCCTTTAGACTGTGCAGTTTTTGTTTGATATATTTGGGTGTTTGGACATTGAATATGCATGTATTTATAATGATTATATCTTGTTGGTGGATTCACCCCTTTAATACTACTTAATGAGCCTCTTTATCTCTTTTAACAACTTTTGCTTGATATTTATTTTGTCTGGTATCAGCCTATCAACTCCTCTTTTTGTTTTTTTCCCATTTGTGTGGAGTGACTTTTTCCAACATTCATTTTTAATCTGTGTGTGTTTTTAACAATTAAATGAGTTTCTTGGGACCAGCAGATAGTGTAATGGTTATGTTGCTAGACTCCTATGTGGTTGACTCTGGTTCAAGTCCCAGACCCAGTGGCTTAAAACTCACGCGCAAAATCCTGAGAGGAGAGTGGAGGAGAAGAGATTGTGGCATGACCATCCCGCAGAGGGGTGATTTCTTCCTTTCTGTCTCTCTGTCTGTCTCTCTCTGGTAAGTGCATATGCCCTGTAACAAACCAAACCAAACCAAACAAAACAAAAAAGAATTGATTTTCAGCAGCAATAGAAGGTTGTTATTAATTTTTATCCATCTGGCCAGTCAATATCTTTTGACTTGGGAGTTAATCTGTTTAAATTCAAAACTATTACTGAAACATAGGCACTTATACTATCCATTTTGTCAGTTACATTTTGGTTCTTTTGTATTTCATTATTTTCCTTATATTTAAATTTTTTTTTCTATTTTTTTTTCTTTTTTAGTTTTTGCTATGGGGCTTGTGCACTCACCAAAGACATACAGAGAGAGTGAAAGCACACCTTAGAGGGGGATGACCATGTGACAATCCCTTCTCTATTCTCTTCTTGGGATTGTGAGCATGTGCAAATATGTACCCAATGTGTTTTGCAAGCTACCAGATCTGGGATTCAATTACCAGTCAACCATGTGGGATCCAGCCACCTTAACCATCACACCATAGTCTCATCCACTTTCGTCACTGTTTATCTTTGATATTTGGAGGTTTTACATACATATAGAGCTTGAATACTTTTTCTCTCCTTTGTATAATTGTTTGGTGGTGAGTTGTATGCCTTTATGTATTTTTGTGGACATAATTATCTTCCTTTTGTTTCTATATGTAGTATTCCTTTAAGTATTTCTTGAAAATCTTAGTATTGGCGAATTCTTTCAGTTTTTGTCTGAAAATTCTTTGATTTCTTCTTCTATTTTGAAAGATAGTTTTGCTGGATATAGTATTCTTGACTAGAGGTGCCCCCCCCAGTATTTTGAACATGTCATCCCATATTCTCCTAGCCCGTAAGGTTTCTGCTGAGAAGACTAAGGTTAGTCTGCTGGGACAAACTTTATATGTTTTCATTTATCTTTGAATATTTTCAATATTTTATCTTTAAGTTTTGACAGTTTGGTTATAGCATGACTTTCAGATGATCTTTTTATGTTAAATATATTTTGTGTCTTTTGAATTTCCTGCATCTAGATGTCTGTGTCTTTCTCTAGACTTAGAAAGTACTCAGTTAATATTTCATGGAATAGATTTTCTGTGTTTGTTATGTATATATTTGAGTACTAGAGTGTCCACTAGTTTTTGAAGGCTGTCTTTAATTTTTAGTTTTCTTTCTTATTTCTTTTAACTTAAAAGGTTGTGTTTTCAAGTCCAGAGATTCTGTATTCTGTATAATCTAACCAGTTTTGATGCTTTATACTGTTTCTCATATATATATTATACATTGTTTTTCTCATCTCCTGTAATTGTCTGTGTTCTTTCATCTCACTGAATTTCATTATGACCAACATTCTGAATTCCATATGTGACATCTTTTTGATATCTTTTTTTTTTCTCTTTTGGTAGTGGAAAATGTGCGTATTCTTTTTGGGGAAGAAATATTTTCTTGTTTATGTTATGTCCCTGTATTGATATTTGTGTACCTTGTAGAACACATTCACTTCTTTTTGTGGCTGTGGATTGCGGTATTGGTTTTGATTCTGCTTGATTTCAGTAGTTAAGTATCTGCTTATTTTCAGAGAATAACCAGTGATGACATTGGAAACATTTGTCCTGTGTTTTTCAAATTCTAGGTAAAGCTAGAATTCTGTACTGGTGATCTGCCTATAGGAGGAATAGATTTTTCTAACAAAAAGATAGCGATTGCTCTCTGAGGTGGTTTCCTTTAAATCAAATTTGGTGTCTTTGTAGTACACAGATCCCCTCCTCCAGATGCCATAACTGTGTGGAGTTATCACTAAGAATTGGTAAAGTTTTCTGTCTTAAATAAGTTGTAAACAAAAGTGATATAAATACTGCTTGAGGAGTTATGTATCAGGGAGTGCTTAATGCTTATATTACTGATACTGATGTGTATCCTCTCTGAGGCTGGGAAGAGCCTACCTTTCTCTGCTGCCACAGTTTTCCCCTTCTCTGTCAGTATCCAAAGGGAAGTCCTCTCTGGTCGCAGAGTTCTGTCTAAGCAGGACGGATCCTGTTGCAAATGCAAAGAGTTGCCTCCCTGGACCCTGTGCTACCAACCTCTCCCTGCAGCTGATATATTTCCAGGTGGAGGGATGGTGGCAAGAGGATCCCACAGCAGTTAAAAGGAGACGCTTATCCTAGTTTCTGAAGGAATGAGGCTCACCATGGCTGCAGAGCTCTGTTCAAACTGGAAGAGGAACAGTGGCCGGCATCTGCTATAGTTGAAGGAACGGCCTCCCCAGAAGTCTCCTTTCTCCGCTAGGGCTGTGCCCCTCGCTGCACTCAACACTCAAGGCGGGAGTTTGCCAATGTGGTAGAGCATTGTCCAAATTAGGAAGCGTGTGGAGGGAGGGCGGGGAAGGATCCTGAAGCAGTTTAAGGGATCGTTTGGTGCTCTAATTTTCTTTCTGAGCATATCTCCTTCAGCCATTGATCCTGCCTTTTCTTTTTCCCCTTGGAAAGAAGCCACTTTGGGCAGCTGCTGTCAGTCATCTTGACTCCTCTTTGCATTTTTTACTCTATATTCTATAGAGTTGCATTTTTAATTCTATATTCTATCATGTTTCAGAGAGGTAGTGCCGGGATTATGTCCATTTTACAGATGGAGAAGCAGAAGATTAGAGAAATTATGTAATTAAAACAGGCAACTGTGAGTAACTGAAACTCTGGCGATCTACTTTAATATTCCTCTTTTTAGCCATATGTTTTCTGGCATATGACCTTTCCCCATTCATAGTGTGTGTGTGTGTGTGTGTGAGTGTGCGTATGTGTTTAAAACTCATCAACAAACATATTTATAGATGGTTTAATTTAAGATATGAAATCTATAAATCTATAATGGTTTCTATTAAGGAGAATTAACCATCTGATGCCTGTGTCATAGCCAGCTCTTATTTAGCTATTAAAACTGGTCTGTGACAAGGATTGAGCGTATCGGGTATGGCTAATAGTGACTTATTTACAATACTCTTTTAAGGGCTGTGCATGCATATTTTATAATCTATTATAGCATGTTCCTATGCTCCATGTGTAATGAGATAACTTTAATTCAGAATATATTAGAGATAACTTTTTATTTTATGATTAAAACATTTTTAATAAATAGGGTTATTTTTTCATAGCTTGCAATTTTTAGATTAAAAATGTTACAGCAGTGTCCATACTTTCATAAATAAAAATAAAACTTAAATTTGAAGTTTAGTAGAATAATTTGAAACATGTACACACTGAAATAACCTCAATATTTTCTTCAGTAAGTGGGCAGAATTAGTTTTTAGCATGAAGTAAACCTAAGTACTGCTAAATGTACATCGCTTTGTTAAAAGTGGATTATATGTGAAATGAAGTTTAAATAGGGAAACTGAAGTATATTTTATTTTGTTATATAAATATTTTTTAATTTAATTTACATTTACAATTGATTTTATCAAGTCATCCCACTTAATAGTAATTACCATATTTCTTAATTACCATAAAAGAAGGACCCCAATTATAATTTAAAATTTTTCATGGTCTTTTTGAATCTATCTCAATGCATTTTGTTGTTATTTTTGACAGATAACAAAAATTATGCATACATTTTTTACTGGTGAATTCTTATGCTACGGGCATCAGGTTAAGCTTTTTACTAGATTTCTGATTTGTGGTAGGTAGCCAGATATATCGCTTTCAATTGATTTAATAACAGGAGATAGATTCACCCACACTCCTTCTGCTAACATTATGGTGGTATAGCAAGGAGAAGCTTATAAAAAGCAACATGCGTAGTATCATGATCAGATTCTTGGAAAAATTTTAATGTCAGTAAAAAAGCTCAATGACAGTTAAGATGTGTCCTCACATGTAATATTTTTCCAAATGGTAGTACATTTCATTCCTCCATAAAAGTGTCGTATCACTGCTATGTTTTCAGCACACCAACAACTGGCAAACATTTATTTCTGTGAGTAAACTCAGTAGTTCCATCTGTACCCAGTTATCAGCTGCTTGGTTGTAAAAATTATTTATCTGATGTTGAAACAGATTATGTTCTACATTCTGTTAAATCAGTAAATATATGTAAAGAATTCCAACCAGAACCTGATGTGTAATAAGCAACATGGAACGCTGTGTGCTATATTTTCTTCTCAAGTGTTCTTTTGACACATTTTAAGATAAGACAATAACTTTCTGAATTCAAAATATCATAAACATTAGCACACATCCTTTAGATTGTATCTGTCAAAGTATTCTAATAACTATGCATTTATTCAATATTAAAATTGTTTACATAAATTGTTAAAATACTCTTAAGACAATCTCATTAAAAATTTTACTTCTGATACTAGAAATAAATGTATCACCTTATGTAAATTTTAAACAATTTGATAATTGTTTACTTCAAGTATGGCTACTTGTGTTACACATACAGAATACTTTGTGAGGGTATATACTTTGTCAACCTAGGAAGTCATTCTGGAAACTTTAAATAGTTAAAAGTGTTTAGATCTATTTTTAAAATAGCTTAATGTTTTATGTAACATTTTTCCTTTTTCCAGCAAGAATTTTTCCCTAATATAGACATGAGTATGTGTGTGTGTGTGTGTGTGTGTGTGCACATGCATGTGCATGGTGAGTGGCAGTGTTGGGACCCTACCCACTATATGCTGTGTGTGTGTATACAGACACACACACACACACACACACACACACTTATGAAGAGCTATGTGAGAGCTTTGAAGACAGATGATTGAAAAAAAATTGCTTCATGTTAGCCAGCATGAATTATGGCCCAAGAAATTAAGATGAGAACTATATTTATATTTGTACTAACCCCTAAATTATATGTACAATGGAAAATTGGTACTAAACTTAATGTTAGGAAAAACCATCTCTATTTTTTTTCAGTTTCTTTTTTGCTGAAAACATTTTTATTTTTCAGATTAAAAATGTAACCCTAAATAGTGCTTAAGCGTTTCAGTCTTGATAAAAATTGTATATATTTCTTCTACAAATGGGAGAGAGAAAGACAAAACCCCAAATAGATTTCTAACTCTGCAATCCACTTCCAGCCTCCTGCCAATCATGGTTGCCTGGTGTGCTCAGGGAGATCTCTAGATTTGAACTGGGGACCTTCCCATGAGGGGCTGCCTTACAGAATATCATGCATTACTGCTGTGACACTGTCCAGCCCTAGTCCTAATAAATTTTGATTAGTAGCTGCTAAAGTTTATTCAACCATTAAGATATACAAAAAGATAAATACAGCATGTTATTTTCCTCTTAATCCTTATTTTCCTGAAAATGGTGATCTTGTAATCATAGGATTATTTAGTGAAGTAAGGTTAGAATGCTCATGTTAAATGCTTATGGAGGCTATGCTTTTATAGTAAATTACTTAATTGCCATTTGAGACTATTTTGAGGCTAGCTGGGCTTCAATAATAAATGCTAATAAACAAAAAGCCATTAAAGCTAAAATTACCTTTAACTCCTTTCTTCCTAACTACATATCATGATGCATGAACTTAAAAGACTAACAATCAAAATACTAAATAGAATTTGTTAATGGGTGGACTCCTTTAGGTCCAGAAGTAGATGTATTCCACAGTCTGAAAAATCAATATGTGAGGAAAAAAATATGAAGATGTGACCATACCAAATTGCATCAGCTTTTTATTGTAAATCTATAAGGATCTACTTACTACCTGGGATAAAATTTTTTCATCTTAGGGAAACATTCCATGAGTAGAAACTGATAATAAAATGCCACTTAATATATTGCCAATAAATGAAAGGACCCACCCAAAGATCTCCATATAATTGGCAACCTAAAAAGCAATCAATAATTGGGTGAAGATAAAGCAGGGAATGGTAATGCCGAGTAAAAGGAAAAGAGTGAATTAGTGCTAATGCTAGCACAACTACTGAAAGTTGGACCTGCAGTTCACGGGTGTCTAGCCTGTGCAACTTTCTAATTGTGTGACCCTGGCCAAGTCTCTAAACCTCTCTGAGCCTCAGTTGACTCAGATGTGGAACTAAGTTAAGAAAATTCACTTTCCTGTGTTGCTATATGAAATAAGTGTATTTGGTAAGCCTTAAACACAGTTTTACTCACTAAAATCCAATAAATAGAAATTATAATTATTATAGTAATTATTATTATTTTAACACAGCAGAGCTGAACATTTTTCATTATAACTCTTCTAATGAATAATCATCTCTTCCATCAGCTAAGTCTGCAGTCATCTAGATGACAAATTTTACACAGGCTTTTCTCTGTGAAAATTGACTATTCTTTCCCTGCTTCTCCTTAAATGAATAATTTGGCTTTCATGGCACTCTTGCCATAGCCTCATAGAACTTCTGCCTTCTCTTTGGCTTCCTTTTCATCTGTTTACCCTCTGGAGGAGAGAGCTGTTTGAAAATTTAATGGCTTCCCAGTGCTATAAGGGTAAAGGCAACCCTGGTTTTTTTTTTTTTTTTTTTTTTTGAGAGGTTTTTGCTATAGGGTGCGTGCGCTCGCCAGACAGACAGAGACAGAGAGACAGAAAGCGGGAAATTACCCCCCCAGGGGGGATGGCCACGCCGCAATCCCTTTTCCTCCATTCTCCTCTCGGGATCTTGGGCACGCACGCACACGCACCTGGCATGAGTTTAAGTCACCGGGTCCGGGACTCGAACCGGGGTCGACTACGTGGGAGTCCAGCGACATAGCCATTACGCTATCTGCTGGTCCCAAGGCAACCCCGTTTAATGCAATGATAAGATGCCCCAACCCCATCTTCCATGGTAGTTTATACCACTAAACCCATGTCTTCTCATTTCCTCTGTCCAGACCCTCCTCTCTCCTCCAATCACTCTCTTTACCTCTAAGGACTCCCATATATGACTACATGCTTTATGCGTCCTCAGTGCCTTTCACATCTCTTCCCAAAAAGCATATTTGGAAAATATTATTTAAATATGTGTATTTGTTTATGATACTTTTGGCAGAAAAAACTAAAAGTCCTTAAAATATCTTTATTCAGAACTCATAATTGGTCAGATATAAAACTAGAAATTTCAAGTCTTCAGAGTCTAAATTTTATCTTTTTCATTTCATTTAAGTACATTTTGGGCAAAGTCTAGGTATTTTTATGCCTTGTATTCCCAAGCCATTTTTAACCAAACCTTAAATGTTATCAGTGGTTCTAACATAGTTTATTTCTATTTCTGTGTACCTGATTATAATTTATATTACTTCATTCCAGGAGTAATCTAGAAACTACTTAATTCCTAACCCACATCCCAAGTTCCCATCAGCACATACCACACAATGCTGCTAGAATAATCTCTCAAAAAACTTTCAGGTGTAATATTGTCTATCACCTGCTCTTAAAAAAAAATGAAGTATAGTGAAAATATATATAAAAAAATTAGCCTTCACAACCTTAGACTTACTTGCAACTAGATATTTCCGTATATTCTCCACTCTCTTGTGCCTGACTGCATTGTAGAGCAGAGACCGTATTTTGCTCATGCCTCCCATAAACACACGCAAATAACTATCCAGCCCTAGAAAAGCAGTACTTACCAAATATTTCTAATGTTTAATTTCATGATCACATAGAACTGTGACAATAAACCAAGTAGTTACTGTCAAATTCCAAGGAGAAATGTTAATATGTGCAGGATTTTAACCTTTAGAAATAAGATCTCTATATTCTCAACTGTCATATATACTGTCAATCAGGCTTTTCAAATAAGCAAACTCAGAATTTGTAATAAAAAATGGAAGAAATAGTTTGAACAGGAGTAATTTGTGTCCTCTGTCTGGGAAAATATAGGGAATAAAGCACTAGACGGGGTGCCATTCTTAAACAGCAGGTTGAGTTAGAATAAATGAATAAGGGAATTTATTCTGTGGCTTTAATATCTTTAATAAAGCATGGAAGTCTCAGCAACCTGCAATGTCTTCCCCTGTCTCCCATTCACCTTCAACAACAAAGTTCTAGATCAAAGCAATTAGTTGCTGGACATTCAACATATTAATTTGACATTCTAATTTATCCACATAAGTAACATTGCTCTTAGGAGCTAATGATTAGAAGAAGGCCATGATTAGTCATGTCAGGTAAGCAAGTTTCATCAACCTCATGTTTATTACACAACTAAATTGTCAGAAAGCTGCAGTCTTTGGGGGGAAAAAAAGACAGCTGTTCAGCACTATTTCAGATAGGACTGGAATAAATCCAAATGGCAAAAACAGAAAAAGGGATGAAGAAAAATGAGCAAGAGTGAAATAAAGAGATGGAAAGGATTACTTAGCTACTACTATGCGTTTTGTTGCAGCAGCTTTACATTCCAAATTTAAAATAACCCAAGACATCCAAGAGTTCTCTTCCCCTCTTGGTGACACTTCTACCATATGCTCCTCACTTGAGCATTTCCTGTCACTCGAGAGTAATGCGGAAGTAGTCAGTCACACCAAATGTGCCTTTAGGAAGAAGGGCTTCTAGTTCACCACCCTAAATAAAGCAGTTAAAAGATGATGAGAGTGGTATCTGTGATTTTCCATTTCGATGTAAAAATATACTGTAAAAATTGTATTTGGCTCTATTTTTTGGTAAACACTTTAAAATATGAAAGTTTCATATTTTTCCTAAGAACTAAAAAGAAATTGACATGTGTTACATGGAATGCATAATTTCATTGTGCTAACTGAATTGTTAAGATTTGAAAGTGTGTTCCATATTTTAGCATGGCATTTGTCATTATAATATGGGGGACATTAAAAAATCAGTAGTGTTGTTCAGAGTGTAATACTTAATTTCTTACATATTATTTATAGAAATCCCTGTGGTAGATGCTAAGAAAGACCCCATGCACAGTCATATAGTGTGACTGAACCATAATTTTCACTGCCAACAAGTACAGGAGGAAAAAAAGCCTCAGCTGAAAAAATTTCAAACATGTCCACTGAAAGAATAAGCAGCTCCCTTTTTAAGGCAGCTTGAATTCACTCCTGAAAATGGTAATGTCTTAGACCAACATGGTCAATCGTCTTAGAACAGCTTGGAATGAGAAGAATGCTTACATGGGGCAGAATGCTTCCTCACAGTGATTCCAGCAAGCACTGCCAGGGACCAGCATGTTTAATCTGCAGTGGAGAATGGGAACTGTGGTGTTTTTATAAAATGGTCTCCACAAATTCTTTAAATTTCTTTTCATTGATAAGTGTAGGCTCTGTTCTACCCATGGAAATCCCAGTGAACTTGCAATGTCTCCAAAGGAAGTGGTGTCATGTGTCTTCTAAGGTTAGGTCATAAAAGGCTATACCCTTCCTTCCTGGTTCTTCTGAAATGCTTTCTCTTGGAATAGTTTGTCCTGCACGTGCTTTACTGAGACACAGATGGTGTCATGCTATCAGGAGCCCACCCCCATTGTGAGGATACATAGGGGCTTCACCTAATAGATTCAGTCTTTGAATGATTCTAATCCAGGTACCAGAGAGGTGAGTGAAGATAACTCTAGATGATTCCAGTAGTGAGCCATCTTCACGGAGGCCCCAGACTGGAGGTAGAGATAAACCTTCATTTCTATGCTGTCTACACTCCTGACCCTCAGATCCAGAGCTAATGGTCAACAAATACAATGTTTGCTACTTTTGCCATAAAAATTAGGGTGGTTATTATGTATCAATAAATAACCAGGGAAAAAGTATCAAGATAATTCCATATACTAGATTATTATACTTACAGTGTTACATTTAATCATTAACATATCCTAAGAGAGGTATTTTTAATTTGCTTACACAAGAACAACTGAAGTTCAGAGAAGTTAAGTAACTTTTCTGAGGACATTCTATTTTTAAGTGGCAGGGCTGGAATTGAAAACCAAGCTTGCCCATGTCTGAAGGCCATTTAAAAAAATATATATTGATTTTTTTTCCAGTCATGTTTATAAAAGCTGGAAAAAAATCCTCTTAAGTGGTTATTTTAATGTTTCTCAAGCTCAATATCATAGATATTGTCAAACATGATTTAAATTAACATCTCATCAAATACTTTTGCACAGCATATTCTGGAGGGAGGGTCAGTTACCAAGTTCATACTTCAATTAGTCTGTTATCTGACTCTTCTTTAGTATATACTTAAAGCATGTCTGTTAAAAAGATAAATGTATGAATGAATTAACCAGTTCATAGCAACTTAGTCACAGAATTTCTCAAAGAATATTTTTTTTTTTCTTTTTCTTTTTTTGGAGAGGTTTTTGCTATAGGGCGCGTGCGCTCGCCAGACAGACAGAGAGAGACAGAGAGATAGAAAGCAGGAAATCACCCCCCAGGGGGGATGGCCACGCCGCAATCCCTTCTCCTCCATTCTCCTCTCGGGATCTTGGGCACGCACGCACACGCGCCCGGCGTGAGTTTAAGCCGCCGGGTCCGGGACTCGAACCACGGTCGACTACATGGGAGTCCAGCGACATAGCCATTACGCTAACTGCTGGTCCCTCAAAGAATATTTTAATAGATTGACTGAAGCCTTCATAGGACGATGTTATACTCTTTCATGATCATATTTATGTATTTCCTGCTTTGTTTACTATAAAATAAAAATCAGATATTCCTTTAACAACTTCAAACCAGTAAAACTATTTAAGTGGGTATTTAATTAATACTTTTTGATAATACCTGTAACAGAAAGCAGAGAATGGAGATGTAGAATAAATTAGAATTGATGAGCCATTTCCACAGTGAACTTGAAAATTTGCACAGTAGCAATAAGTACTTCCCAAGTATCAAAACTACTGTAACATTAAAAAGACACAGGAAACATTTTTAATGTTTTGGAAGTTAAAGTGCCGTATAATGTAACATCTCTTTTTAATGATACATTATCATCATCAGTTAAAAATTACCAGCTTTAAAGAAATAGTATTTATGTGTTTACTGGAGAGTTTTTTAAATTGATATTTCTCTCTGAGATATTAAAAATAGCAGAGTATGTGCCAGTACAACCAGTTGAATACATCTTATTGGTAAATTATTAGTCTAATAGTGCTGTTAAGTGAAAAGTATCTTCAGGAAGTCATAGGGGCTAGCGTAAGCACTTAACTAGCGGAAACCTGACTCAGATTCATCATGACCCAATCTCGTATTGATTTTATTTTGTAATAGATTAACGTGGCATCTTAAGATTTCACAGGGAGAAAATTTTCTACCAAGACATGGGCAAAATAGTTAAATAAATATTTGACCAATAGAAAAGTTTTAAAAGATGAAATTCTACAGGAATATGCAGTGAACAATGCTTTTGCTAACCTCAAATACTACTTGCACATACACTCCATAAAACAAATTAACAGTGATTAACACAATAATTATGTAGCTATGGTGAATTGAAAGCAATGTTCCTGACTGTATTTTTTTCCTCAGAAAAATGTGTACAATTGTGTGGTGGTTTCATATGCCCGTGTGGCAATCCAAGCTTCACCTTTTTCCCAAGTATTTACTAAGAGGCTTCTATATGGTCAGACAGTATATAAAACATGCAAACCAAACCAAGCCGAAAAACAATCCCTGCCATTATATTTAGTACACTCTGAGAACATATTTTCTAGTTAGTTACTTAAAGTAAGCTGTAAAAACAAACTTAGAAGGTAGGTACACAGTGCTTTAAAAATGCTATTTAATAGAAGTGTTTTACTTATTAAATGAGGTCAGTAGGTATTTACTGAATTCTCTATGCTGAATTTTAATACTGCAGCATCTGTCAAGGGTCAAGGTTAATGCCACAAACCAAGGTGCTAAAATTTCTTGGAACATTATTATTTGAGCCCAACTAAGGTTGGAGTGTTGTTTCTCTTTGAGTCTAAAGTCCTTCCTCCCATATTCTGTTTACATTCTGGAGATTTCTTTTGCAAGATGATTTAAAGAAGTAGGACCTGTCTTTTAGAAATATCTTACTCTGTCACACCACCACCACATCCTGACTCCCAAAGGCATGAGCCCAAGAGATCACAGGCAGCTACTGGACACACACACCAGTGGTCCGGGCCTGGCAGCATTTGGTCATTCTGAGTTTTATTTTCTCAAGAATGAAGATCAATGCCGTGCCCTTTCTGCATTCCTCTTCTCTGGGATCCTTATTCGCCATGGGTTACTTCAGCAGTACCTGAGAACCTAACTCTAACTCAGCTCATCGTATCTGCTTTACCATGCAGAGAACAGAAATAATTGTTTAAAAGAAGCTATAATATTTTTACAAGGAGGTCTTCAAAAGTTCATGGAGAATGGGTATGAATAAACTAGCCATAGATTTCAAATTATTTTGCACCAAAATAAATTCATACTTTAATTCAATTTTTTTTTCCATGAACTTTCGGAAGTCCTCTCAGAGAAGCATAGCTCTGATAAAACATCTGCACAGCAATATGACCTTCAGTGTCTAAATGTTTAGAGTAAAGCATCTCCAACTAAGGTACTTGAGTTTCTCTCAAAATAGGTTATACTGGTTGTCCGAAAGGCCATGATATATTTTT
Organism: Tupaia tana; assembly: GCA_026018925.1. Taxonomy (NCBI): domain Eukaryota; kingdom Metazoa; phylum Chordata; class Mammalia; order Scandentia; family Tupaiidae; genus Tupaia; species Tupaia tana. The sequence continues at coordinate 166,679,393 of JAKSZU010000001.1, forward strand.
CTATGCAAAATATGCATCATGACTTTTCTGGTGATCCAGTGTTTACACGACATTTATGTAAAACAAAGACTAGTTTATGTACTTTTCATAAAACTGAGGAAAGCTATTCTTTTAGTCTGAATTTGTATCACCTCTTGGTAAACTGAAGTAATATATATCTATAAACTAGCGATTTGTTCTCCAGGTTCCACTCAGCATGTTTCAAAATTTTCAAGGTTGTGTTTGAGCCAGGACACCCTTGGTCATTTACAGAATTCTGATTACTGACTTGGTGAGGAGGCAAATGCTGCTGGACATTTTAAATGTTGAGTTCTTTTTTATTTTCGTTTTTATTTTTGATAAGTTTTTGCTTTAGGGTGCATGCACTCACAAGAAAGACAGAGAGAGATGGGGAGACAGAAAGCAAGAAATCACTACCCAGGGGGGATGGCCACACCACAATCCTTTCTCCTCTCGGGATCTTGGGCACGCACGCACACGTGCCCAGCTTGAGTTTAGGCCACCGGGTCCGGGACTCAAACCACGGCTGACTACATGGATGGAAGTCCAGCGACATAGCCATTTCACCATCTGCTTGTTCCTTAAATGTTGGATTCTATGTATTATAACAATGTATTAACTTATGAAGTAAAACTCTGAACTTCAGACATTTAGATTATTGTTCCTATACAACCTTGCATATTTAGGGTTAGGAAAGTAGGAATCAAGGAAACTTGGTAAAATCATTCATTCTATAGGGCGGCTCACCAGAGAGAGAGAGACAGAGAGACAGAAAGCAAGATATCACCCCCCCCAGGGGGGATGGCCACGCCATAATCCCTTCTCTTCCATTCTCCTCTCAGGATCTTGGACATGCATGCACACGCGCCCTGCGTGAGTTTAAGTCACCAGGTCCAGGACTCAAACCGGAGTCGACTCCATGGTAGTTCAGCAACATAGCCATCACGTTAACTGCTGGTCCCAAAATTATTCATTCTTTACATATTTTTATTATAGCATGGTAGACTGGGAGATGAGTAAAACGTCTTTTTAAAAAGTTTATCAATTTATTTTTTTCACAAGAAAGAGATTGATAAACAGAGACAACATCCCCAATAGGTTCTTTATACTGAGATCAATGTCCAGTCTTTGGCTCAGATCAAATTCAGTCTCACATGCCTTGTGTGGTCAGGGAGATTCCAGGATGGGAACACTTCTTTTTTTTTTTTTTTTTCTTTTTTTTTTGGAGAGGTTTTTGCTATAGGGCGCATGCGCTCGCCAGACAGACAGAGAGAGACAGAGAGATAGAAAGCAGGAAATCACCCCCCAGGGGGGATGGCCACGCCGCAATCCCTTCTCCTCCATTCTCCTCTCGGGATCTTGGGCACGCACGCACACGCGCCCGGAGTGAGTTTAAGCCGCCGGGTCCGGGACTCGAACCGCGGTCGACCACGTGGGAGTCCAGCGACATAGCCATTACGCTAACTGCTGGTCCTGGAACACTTCTTTTTCATATGAGTACGATTGAACTACCACTGCACCACCACCACCTTGCCCCCAACACATTCATTCTTTTAAAGGCATTTATTATGCAATTGATGGGTAGATAGGTATGTGGAAAAAAGTACACATTATTATAGGTGCTATGAAAGACATTTATAGAGCTTAAACCAGATACACGAAGGAGAGAGCTGATAATTCTACATGGAAACAAAGTTTAAAGGTAATGACCAATCGAGATATTATTTAAATAGAACATAAAACTTTAAAGTTGAAGAATAGAGTGTGCATATGCTTGTTATCCAGGGGGGCTGAAGCTTGGAGTGGATCAGAGTGTAAAATCTCTGGAGTGCTACTTTCTCTCCATCTATTCTGAAATAAATGTTCTTAAACACTAAAAGAATCTTAATAAGTCCGTTAGGTTTATTAACATATTTTTCAGTGTTGAAAGTAAACCTTAACTGCCTATTTAGTGCACTCTTTCTTATCCCCTTATCAACTTCCCTCTGATACCCTTTACAAATCAACAATTCTTCCAACATTTTCTGTCATATAAAATTATGTTTATCTTAATTTTAACATGAATAAAACATAATAAGGGTGCTGAATGAACCAGCAGAAGTCCACATAGGTATTCCAGAAGCAACTGAAAGTGACATTTGTTTAATAAACTCTTATGTGTATGCATTGGTTTGTATCCACTAAAAATAAATATTTAGAGCCACTGTGATTTACTAAAAAGTAACAGCATTTCAAGTCCTAATTTATTCTTAATTAGTGTCCAAAGGCATTAGGTTACATTTCCTCTCAATTCCAATCAAGACTATTTACTTTCTTTCAATTACTTTTCATAAAACATGAAGACAAATAATTTTTCTGTTGTGAATGTAAATTTTAAAAATGAGATTCAATTTCCCCAATAATCATGCTTTTAAAATATTTTTCCACATAGAACACCATTGATAATTCTAGAGCATGTCATAGCAGCCAGTTTAAAAAAAAATCTTAAGGGTGTCTCTTATGAAATCTATTTTAGTCAAAAGAGGAGACCAGCTTAGACCGCAAGCAATAGCTGTGCCTTACAGCCCTCCATACCATTACCCAGAGTGTCCTGAAACACTGGTTTCCAGAAAAGAAAACCTGTTCCTTCCTCTGTGTCATATTTAACTAATTTGGTTAAACTTTTAAAAATTAACTTGGCAGTCATTTCTTGGCATTCAACCCTGTCAGTAGGATGGTTAGACTAGAGGAGACTGTGGTATCAGTTGCTTTGCATACATCAAATTAAAATTTCTTCTCCACCCAGAGTACTCATAAATGACTTAATTATCTTCAATCTTTACCCATCTGGTCATGGTCAACTATCATAACTTTGATCATCAAGTAAGTGAAACTGTCACCCTGAAAGGCATACATTTGTCTTAACTTCTGGTAATACTCTCCTCCTAAGAAAATGTGTGGGCAAAGGAGAAATGTGCTTTTAATGACTGACCACAATTTGGTATGTTATATACATGTACTTACCTTTTTTTTTTTTTGGAGAGGTTTTTGCTATATGGCGCAAGCGCTCACCAGACAGACAGAGACAGAGAGACAGAAAATGAGAAATCACCCACCGGGGAGATGGCCACGCTGCAATCCCTTCTGAGTCCAGCGACATAGCCATTACGCTAACTGCTGGTCCCCTACATGTACTTACTTACTCAAAAAATTAGTTTGCTTTGTGGATTATACTGTGACCTAATATGGCAGGTAGAAAGAAAAATCCATTGTGTTTTAATTATAATTCAAAGATATATAGAACTTGTATATTATGATTACACTGAACTCTGCAATATATTGTCTTACGTATTCCTCATGAGTGAAGGACTTAATTTCCCTGCTTGTGGCAGTGCTGTAGCAGGAAGCCCATGGCCTTCAGCCACCTTTGACTTTCTTGGTTGCAGAGAGCTACTCTATGGTCATCGCCCTGCACAGGGCAGCTTTCACCCAGTGATTGACCCATGTGCCAGGTATAAAGGCCCATGCCCTTTGTGCAATTCAGATACCTCTGGAGGTCCCTGTAAGATCAATAAAGGGTATTTCATCCTAGATTATTTAATTCTGCTCAATTTGTTTCCTCCTCTGTCCTTCCACTGGTTTTGATCTCAAAGATGTTATTTAATAAACTTTCAGTACATTAATCTCCATTTCAGATTTGTTGGGAAACCATCCAAACTAGGATAAGAAATAAAAAGTGAAAAACACTCTTTGGTATGAATACAGTGGCATATATTTTTTCTTATATACCCTGAATCTATTTTCAGCTTAAGCCTAGGCATACAAGAGAACGTGCCTGCAATTCCCCATGGCTTACTTGATTTTATCTTCTGTCCAGCTCATTGTCTAGTCAATACCGTATTTCTTGTATGATACACTGTTGCCAAGTGCTGGCAATCAAGTGTTGATGACAAAGGAGTAGAATCCTGACCTATTAAAATATTTAAAAGCCTCCTCCAATAAAAACCAGTGATCACATAAATAGCTAAGAAATTGAACATTGTAATAAGTGCTATGAAGAGAAATCCGATACAGCTAAAAAAAAAGTTGAAGAGGGACCAGCAGATGGTGTAATGGTTACATCACTGAACTCCCATGTAGCCAAACATGGTTCGAGTCCAGGACCGACTGGCTTAAGACTTATGCCAGGCACATGTGTGTGCATGAGTGCCCAAAATCCCAAGAAGAGGAGGGATTGTGGTGTGGCCTTTCCCCCTTGGTGGGGGGGGGTGTGTGATTTCTCCCTTTCTTTCTGTCTCTCTGGTGAGCACATATGCCCTATAGCAAAAAAAAAAAAAAAAAAGGAAAAAAAAATTGAAGATGAAGTAAGATAACGTATGATCAACAGAGGCTGCTTGGAGAAAATATATAAACTCAGGCCTGAAAGATAAGAGAATTCCAGGTGAGGGAGAGAGCACGTGCCAAGGCCTCAGATAGGACTATATGTGGACTGTATGAGTAACCAAAGTTCTCTGGAGCACAATAAACAAGGGAGGGATGCATAAATCACCCCTTATGTTATTGCGTAATAATACGGCTATAGCTAATGGATACAGTTATGATGCCTAATATGGGATATAGTCTTTCTTCCACAAGCATCGGGAGGATTTTGAAAGGTTTCACTAGGGTAGTGACCTGATATATATATTTTTTTCTGATGACTAATCTCCTTGCTTGCCAGAGAATCAAAAGAAGGGGAAAAGTGAAAATATGCTGATACATTAGGGACGCATTGGGATGAAAATTCAGGAGCTGATTGTGGCTTGGAATACAGTATTATAGAGATAGAGTAAAATAAATGCCTTAGAGACATGTTTGAAGTAGTAAAAGCAAAGACTGGAAGATGGTGAAGGAGAGAAGGACATCAAGTGTACTTAGACTGTGGAATTGACAGATGGGGCTACTTAGGAGAAAACCGCGGAAGACCAAGGAGATTTCTGAAGTACCCTGAAAGGTTAGAGAGGCTGGACTCCGAGTCCTATGTGGAAAGACTTGCAGAAAGGAGACGATTCTTTGTGTGGAATAGGATAGATGAGAATACAGTGGCAGGTCAGTCCATGGCGTGGTGGGAAAGGCAGCTCCCACTTGGCTAATAATGGGGTTTGAGTTCTAGGCCCAAAGAGGGGAAAATGGAGGAGAAAGGATTGTGGTGTGTTCATGCCCTGTGTGTGTGTGTGTGTGTGTGTGTGTGTGTGGGTGCTTTTTCCACTTTCCCTTTTTCTCTCTCTCTGGCAGGAGCATGCAACCTCTGGGAAAACAAAACAAATGCAATGTTGCAGAGTAGCTTTTAAAAGTTAACAAGATAAAGGCTAGTTCAACTTTTTTATTTTAGAGATGAGCTCAGAAACCATGATCAATCTGTGAAAATCATTTGGCTAACCAAAACACTATTTTGACTGTTAAGTAATATTTATTTAAGTAGTTTAATAATCTTATATATTTTATTTACTTTGATTTTATAATTAGTCACAAATAAAATTTTAAGGTTTTGAAACCAGCATATGGCATAATGATCACATTGCTGGACTCCCACATACTCAACCATGGTTCGAATCCCAGACCTGGAAACTTAAAACTTACTCCAGGCACGTGCGAATGTATGCCCAAAATTCTGAGAACAGAATGCAGAAGAAGGGATTGCAGCGTGGGCATTCCCCCACCCACAAGGGAGTGATTTCTTGCTTTGTGTCTCTCTGTCTCTGTGGCAAGTACAAACATTCTATAGAAGAAATCTCTCAAAAAGTCTTTAAGTTTCAGAAAAAAAAAATATATATATATATACCTAATGACTGCAGTAGGATATGTAGCCACAGCTAGGTGCTACTTTATAGGATGCGTAAAGTAAGACTTGTGTTCATGGAAGTGTGGGTATCACCTGTGTTTGCTATGAGGGTATTCCGATTGATTAGGGTCTTTGGCGATACAATAATTGTGAGGAGAAAACAGTATAGAATGCAAACATAGATACCAGAGACTGTGGGAGGAGAGTGGGAGATGGCAGAGGGTAAGAGATAGAGAATCAAGGATGGGGGGAAAAAAGCAAAACATACAGAAGACAAGATCATTTACTGACAATAACATGTTTGTTGATGTGCTTGATTGAGACAATATATAGTGTACTTTGGATGGAAAATAAATAAATAAATAAATAAAATGAAAAAAAAAAGTCTTTAAGTTTCAATTTTTCACTTCTAATGTCATGTAAAATGCAATTAAAAAATTACAGTGAAATGGGACTGATAAATTTCAAACTAAAGACAATGCATCCTCAATTAAAGGTTCCAAATGAAGAGGATGGGGAAAAATGTTTTATTCATAAAGGTAAAAAATTCTAAATTGACAGGTCAAAGGTTTGCAATATTTAAAAATAATTATTTTTGAAGTGAGTTCCATTTAAATTCTATATGCAGCCAGAGTTGTAGTAATTGTATGCATATCATGCAAATAACTTCAAGGGAAATAAAATAGAAAATGTTATTATTTTATTTGAAAAAAGGATCTATCTTGCGGAGGATTGCTTTAGCTATTTTGACAGATGCAAGTTAGAAGGTTACATGCACAGCAACATGATTAACAAATGCATGCTTAAACATATCTTACTGGTGAAATCAGAATTACATTGCCACCTTGCACGTCTTATCCCATCCCTCCATATTTATGTTACTTTTTCATCTACAGAGATTATGGGACTTTTAAAAATAACGAATAGTTAAGAAACAACAAGCATAGTACTTTGCTAAATACATTAATAAAGCATTTCCATCCTTTCTAGAGACCTTTTTTAAAAATTGTACTATAATCATATGGCGAGGAGAGAAGCACTTCCCAAGTTCAAATTTTTTGAGGTTGAGACGCCATTTATGGTCCCCTGAGGAAGACATTGTGCTTTTAAGCTTGATTGTTTTCACCTATTCTTTGCATTTCTCTTGTTTATGTATTTATGTGTTATGTATTGAAAGTTCTTTTTTTCAAATATTTACACACAAATTTACAAAGCACGATGATACTAATTTTCTTAATATGTTACTTACATCACATGGCTGTTTAATTTTATTTTACTTTGTCTAGTACGGATTGCTTCTTTTTTTTTTTTTTTTTTTTTTTTTTTTAGGATTTTGCCGTAGGGTGTGTGTGCTCACTGGAGAGAGAGACAGAGACTGGGACAGAGAGAGATTCCACCACTGACCTTAGGGGCAATGACCAAACTATAATCCCTTTTCCTCTGTTTTCCTCCCAAGATTTGGGGCATGCACACAAATGTGCTTGGCATGACTTTTAAGCTGCCAGGTTCATGACTTGAACTGTGGTCAGTCATGTGGGAACCCATCCTCTTAACCACCATGCCACCTGCTGCACCTAGTTTCTAATTGTTGATATTGTATATGATTTTCCAACTGCATCTAAAAGTATTTTTCCATATTTTCTTAATTCCTTTAATATTCCTGAGGGGTATCAAGAAGCTAAAACTATAAAGAAAATTTACAAAGAAAATTAGGCCCTGGAATTGGAGATTGTGCCCCAACTTGGGATTTGAAATATACAGGGATGACTAAAGAAAAACAATACCTACAATAAAAATCCTGTACTGTGGCTAGTTGTAGTTCTTTAGTGTCAAGACTTCATTTTTAAAATATCTAATAAGAAATCTCTGACAAATTCCTTTACTTAGGTGTTTAAGACCTTTCTAGGGACCAGTAGTTGGCGTTATGGCTATGTCACTGGACTCCCATGTAGTCAACTGTGGTTCAAGTCCCTGTACCAGTGGCTTAAACTCACACTGGGCGCATGTGCGTGTGTGCCCAAGATCCCGAGAGGAGAATGGAGGAGAAGGGATTGTGGCATGGCCATGCCCCCTGGGGGGTGATTTCCCGCTTTCTGTCTCTCTGTCTCTCTCTGTCTGGTGAGTGCACATGCCCTATAACAAAAAGCTCTCAAAAAAAAAAAAATCTTTCTACTTTTAGAGTCCAGGATATATGTTCTATGTGGAAAATGGCAATGTCTTTATCTGTAAGCACATAAAATTTCATATGAAAATAATAGCTATCCACATGGAATTCTGCTGGCTACTAATGTGCATTACTTCTCAGCTTTATTTGGTAGAGTCAAAGCCTTTTTCTCAGAAATCAACTGAGAGTTGATAAGAGGTCATTTGATAGGAGCCTGGGATAAAGGAAATGCTACATAGAATGTGCTTTGGGTGGGAGGAAGCGGGGGATAGAACAGTAAAGCCAGAGAATATTTTTCTTCAACAAAAAGATTAAATTCACAATTCCATTTTTTTCAAAAGTCAAAGTACTTTTTAAAATGTCAGTTTCCTTTTGTTTTTTCTTTTTTCCCTAGCTTCATAGAAGTCTCACTCATTGTGGGGTTTTAAATAAATGCTTTCCGTGTACAAACATCCGATAGGATAAGCAGAATGCTGTAGTCCAGGCCAGTCGAGCAAGTAATTAAGAACATCTAGTAGACTTTCCTGGACTGTGATTCTTCACATATGTGTGAGTCTGCAGAGGCGATTTATTGTGCCTAATGCACCGTGAGTGCAGACACCTCTTTGTGATCGTATTGCAGAATGGAACTAAGTACTAAATACCAATAGCACTCCCATGATTCTCATAGATGTCAGTCACCTGGCATGTTTATGTGCTTTTAGTTTTTCCTTATATAGCAGGTCATAGTCCTAGTTTTCTGGCTGTTTGTGGGAACTATTTTGTTGTTAATAATCTTTTTCCATTTAAGAAATGTAAAGCAAAAATTTTAAGTATAAAGATTACTTTGCTTTTATGCTAAATGCTTTGTGGCAAAAGTTTTTTTAATTTTAATTTTTTTATAGAGAGATTTTTGCTATAGAGAGCACATACTCACTGGAGAGACAGGAGACAGAGAGACAAAGTTAGAAATCACCCCCCCCACCACCACCACCAGGGGGATGGCCATGCCGCAATCCCTTCTCCACCATTCTCCTCTCAGGATCTTGGGCATGCACACACACACATATGAGCCTGGCATGAGTTTTAAGTTGTCAGGTCCAGTACTCGAACCACGGTTGACTATGTGGGAGTCCAGCAGTGTGACCATTATGCCATATGTTGGTGCCTGTGGCAAAAATTTTAAAAGATATCTGTGACGCCTTTTAATACTTAAGGTTTTGGAAGTTACTTTACAATCTCTCAAAGATGATTCTTAGTATTACTTTTATTAATCTATACTACACTGTGCTCCAAAAATTATTGGAGAAGCTTATAAAATGAGTCATGTATAAATAAAATTAATGAATAGAAAAGAAACTGCAGTCAGGAAATGGGAGGTAGAAGTAAGTGTGTAAACCATGAGGCAGAGCTCAGTCTTCGGAGTGAGACGGCTAGTGTTTAGGAATCTTAGCTGGGATTCACTAACCTGTGACCATGGGAAAGCTGCTTTCGATTTCTGAGACTCAGCTTAGTGGATAATATTAGCAACTTTATAGAACTATAAGTGTTAAATGAATTAGTATGTGGCACATTTAAGATACTAAGTGTTAGCTACATTTTTGTTAGTATTACTGTTATTATTGCTTCTCCTGACACTGACAATGCAGTACGTAGACTTGAACCTATAAAACCTCTCAAGCTGGAATGTGCCTGTGGAGCACTCGCAGTCAGGCTGAACGCAAAGTCTCATTCAGCAGCTCTGGTTCCTAAGATCTCCAGGTGATGCTGATGCTGGTGGTCCATGTACAGATAAGATTTTGGGCACCAAATTTGCTGAATGTCATGTTTTTATTGGAGGTGGAAATATGTGAATATCTCAAATAAGACAGAATTATGGATTTAAGTATTTGTTTTTATTTTCTTACAACTTATCACTTCTCTCGCGCCACTAATACGTAATTCTGATTAAATACTGGCAAAGAGGAGTTGGCTTTGGGTGCAGCAGTAATGCACTCTCAGGATTATCTGGACCCCGCACAGTGAGTACAACTTGAATCCAGGCCTTGTTGGCCTGAAATACACTAAGCTTGAATGTCCAGGATCCAGTGGGTTGAAGGCCTGGAAGAAGGAATTATGGTGTGACAAGACTCTATGGAGGGTGCTACCCCTTCAACTTTCAAATGCATCTGCATATACTCTATTGTGAATAAGGAAAAAAAAGGAATTCACAAAAAAAAGGACTGAAATTAATCTTCCCATATTTATTCACTCAACTATCATTGGGTTATTACTACTGCGTTACTTTCTACAGGAAATAGATGATTTTGACATACGTTCTTAAGAATCCCACAGAGGTACCAGCAGGAAGTGCGATGTTACACTGCTGGACTCCAAAATGGACCACTGTGGTTTGAGTCCCAGACCCAGAGGCTTGGAGCTCATGTCAGTTGTATGCGTGTGCATGCCCAAGATCCTGAGAGGAGAAAGGATTATGGCATGGCCATCCCCCCTGGTGGGTGATTTCTCACTTTCTTTGTCTTTCTCTTCCTCTGTGGTGAGCACATATACCTTATATCAAAAATCTCTTAAAAATAATTTTAAAAAGCAACAAAAAAGTCCTACTACAAGCTTACTTTTGTGGGAAGCTAGGATTTACATAATTGAAGAGACAAAATGAGTAATGTAATAAAACATCTAGGGAGGCTGGCAGGTGGCACAGGGGTCATGGTGCTGAACTCTCACATGGTTGACTGCTGTTTAAGTCCCAGACCCAGCAGTTTGACCCAGCAGTTTGAAAATCATGCCATGTGCATATGCATCTGTAGAGAATGGATTGCAATTTGGCCTTTCCCCATTGGAGGTGATTTCTCACTTTCCCTTTTAATGCCTGTCTCTTTCTGGTGAATGCACATGCCCTACAGAAAAAAAACTTAAAAAATAATAATAGCAATAAAATCTAGGAAAAGTGATAAGAGAGTTCAGGATATAGAAAAATTATCCTAAAATAATATCTAGGTAACATTAATTCAGCAGTCTTTCCCAACCTATTGTCAAAGGGATCTTTGAGCCTATCTTACATTTTGCCTCCGTTGTCACAACCTGCTACCTTTAGAAAATCTTGGTTTCTTTATATAATAAGAACAAACAAATAGTGCACACTATGCATGAAAAAATATGTACCTTATGCACAAATTACTCATAATTAATTACAATGAGCTATGAAATAATTAGCATTATTTTCCTTATTTTACAGATGAAGAAACTAAGAATCAGTGACAATAATCTCCAATTTCTAAACTATCAGCCCTCACTAACTTGTTTACCCTCCAAATTCAAATGACTCTTTTGGTCCTACTCTTTTTGAAGTCTTTTCCTACTTTGCTTTCATTTTTTCATGTTTTTTTTTAATCCCAATTCACTTCTCTGTTCCAGTTCTTTAGTGTCAATTTTACAAGAAGATTCCATCTTTCCTTGTGCATAGCAGACCCTCAAGCATATTTGTTCTGTGAAGTAGATGAATAAATGTGTAATTACATGCTACATTTTAGAAAATTATACAGTGACCTAAAGATTTATCTATTTCTTTGCCAAATACATTTGTTTTTACTAGCAGTGTTCTGCCACATTCAGAGACATGACTTCAGGGGTAGAGATTTTAGCCTGCAGGTAAAGATGATATAAAGTTGTTCTAGTTTCTACTCCCTTTCATAGCTCTGAGATATGCTCCTCTTTCTCGTTCATATTAAATCAGCACAATATGTTTATGAGATGTAAATGCATGATTCTTGTATTAAGAAAGAGCATAAAGAGCTTTCAGGAGTAAATTCAATAGAGATTCTTCTCTGAGTTATCTGCTGTCTTTATTTTCATGTAATGCTCTAAGCCTGTGGAAAATGGAAAGTTATGAATTACGAGCTTTTTCATACCTATTCAGAACAGATGGTCTTCTTCTCCCCCTTTAGAAGCAACTTGACTTTTGTAGAATATACTTTTCTCCCAACTTTTTATTAGTTTACACTTCTTCCTCTGACCCTATTTCACAATTATCTATAGGCAATACATTTTGCAATATTCAAAAAACTGAAGTTATTTTTGGAGCTAATTTTAGTCATAAAAACAAACAGACATGAGCTGCTTCAGGCATCTCAGAGCCTAAATGTCAGTGCCTTGGCTAATGTTTCAAAAGACCTTGGATTTGAGATACTATAATAGTTCCCTAGATATTCTTCCAAGCCTCTTTGTCCCTTATTTCCCTTTAACTTCCTTTTCTGATGTAAAAACAAACACTCTTGAGCTCAAAACCAATTACATATGGGCAATCTTCAGCACAAAATATTTTCACCAGAAAATCTCTTAGACTCAGCTAAAAATTAAAATCACATCATAGAACAACAGAATAAAGTAATATAAAAATGTCATACTCGGCACAACATTAATGGTATCTGTGGTGTTGAAAGGTTTGTGGTCTTGCCTTTGAGGAAGCTAAAAGGTCAGAAACCACAAAGATGCATGAGTGCTGTCATTTGCACAGTTACTAATTTTTCTCCTTATTTCCATAATGAGATATGCTATTTCAACAGAGAGACCCCCTTGAGAGTTGTTTTTAGCGTTTTCAGGAAGTCAGCTCATCTGCTTTGATGTTGTAGATTTTGCCATGGAGTTCACACAGAGTGTTCATTTATTCAATAAAAAGGTATATACTTGTTATTACAGGTAAAAGTGTAAAATAGGTTGTTACATTTGATTACTAATCTGTAAACTCCATGAAGTCAAAGACCATATCAAGTTTGAATACCACTGTAGACCCCACATCTTATACAGGATTTAGGGGAAAAAAACTAGCATGGACACAGTTTTTAAATGGATAAGTGAAGAAAAACAATAAAATAATGTTTTAGATCTCCTTTTTTTTTTTTTTTTTTTTTTTTTTTTGCCATAGGGCTCATGCACTCCCCAGAGAGAGACAGAGGGAAAGTGAGAAACCACCCCCCCAAAAGGGGATGTCTACATCATACTCGCTTTTCCCCCATTCTCCTCTTGGGATTTTGGGCCTACACACACTTATGCCCATGGTGCTTTTCAGGATTTGGGACTTTAACTGCAGAATTGGCCACGTGGAACCAGCTTTATCCACCATGCCACCTGCTGGCTCAAAAATAAATGTTCAACAAAATGCTTTGCTCCCAACTTTGGTTCAGCATTTTAGATTAATAATGTGCTGAAAAACATAAAATTCATAGACAAAATTATTCTCCTTTAGATGATCCCTGTCTTAATGAAGGGAAGAAATATATAAACATAAAAGCCTTTTTTAAATTGGGTTTTTGAAAGTGAAAAATCATAAAAATTTTGCCATTCAATAAATGTTATAAAAATTCTATTTATACATTGATTGATATCATTTATATGTAGATAGACCTCTAAAAATTTGGAGATAAGCACTGAAAACAAAAAAGGAATATTAATATTCAAAAAACTAACTTATATAGGCTAAGCAAATCAGAAAGATTGATTGGTCATGTATACTGGGTATTGAATGGGTATGATATTATTGTATTAGAATCAATAAATATTTTAAATAGGGAGAAAATATAATTTCATATTATCTTTATTCAATAGAAGGAATAGCATTATTATTAAAGTAGAATTCAGTTCTACTTTGATCACGGTCTTTTATGATTGTAAGTAAAATGTACTCTTAATGGTTGATATTAAAGTAGGTGCTTTAAAATTGTCACTTCTGCTAAATAGATTAATTTTTTTGGGGGAAAGAGGTTTTTGCCTTAGGGCATGTGCACTCATGGTGTGTGTGTGTGGAGAGAGACAGATAGAGGGAAACTGAGAAATCCTCCCCTGGGCAGATAGCCATACTGCAATCCCTTCTCTTCCATTCTCCTCCTGGGATCTTCGGCATCTATGCACACGCACCTGTTGTGAGTTTTGGCCGCCAGTCCGGGACTCCAACTGTGGAAGGTCATGTGGGAGTCCAGTGATGTAACCACTTCACCAACTGCTGGCCCTTAGATTACTTTTTAAAAAATGTTTGAATTGCCTTAGAAATGTGAAAAAAGGACACCTATATTGAATAATTTAAGAAGTAAAGCATAGAATAAATAGAGATTTATTGTGAGGAAATGGACAATATTTCATACCATGGAATGAATTTATTTTTTCTCTAAGGAAAAAAAAAATTTTGTACTTCCTGACATGTAAGTAAAGTAAATCAAATAAATTAATTGCTTTATTAGCTGACTATTCTTTCTATAGGCTTAAGTAAATTTGATTTTAATGCTCTTTTATATCAGTCTTGACACTTGAAGAAATATTATATTTTTCATGTATATTTAGTTGAAAGAATTTATCATTGATTTTTAAATTTAATATAAATTTGTTACAGCATATTATTCACAGGAAACAAGTGTGTTATTTGGTTTATTAGGCCTTTTTCCATTTTAAGAGGAACTGGCCCATTAGGGGCTTCTTGAAAAGTTTATACCCTCGGGAACCAGCAGTTAGTGTAATGGCTATGTCGCTGGACTCCCACGTAGTCGACCGCGGTTCGCGTCTCGGACCCGGTGGCTTACAACTCACGCCGGGCGCGTGTGCGTGCGTGCCCAAGATCCCGAGAGGAGAATGGAGGAGAAGGGATTGCGGCGTGACCATCCCCCCTGGGGGGTGATTTCTTGCTTTCTGTCTCTATGTCTCTCTCTGTCTTTCTGGCGAGCGCACGCGCCCTATAGCAAAAAACCTCTCCAAAAAAAAAAAAAAAAAAAAAAAAAGTTTATACCCTCCATTTTTAATGGAGGATAACTTATGTGTGACTGTAGAGTGATTCTGAACATTTTGAACATTATTTCCCATTCCTAATTCTGTTTGATGATCTTTTATAAGAAATCACCAGGGTTAGCATACACTTGTTTAAGTTGTTTCTTGGAGTTTTTAACTGTTTGCAGGTTTCACTATGAATCTACCAATAGATATTTATTAATCTCTTTATACAAATGTACTTCAAAAACTTTGGGGGAAAATGGAATTAAAACACAATCTTAGTTTATTGCCAAAAATTAAAATCCATACATAGTTTTTCATGATATGTATTTTGCATTACTTTATTTGGAGACTCCTAATATTTCACGATGGTTTCTTTTTAAGATTTTTATTGGTACATTTATATAGTGCCCTGTGAGATACTGTAAGACATTATACACAGAGTATGAATGATGAGAACCACAGATTTTAGTCATTATTTGACCTCAGAAATTTAGAATCTCTGACCTTGAGGAAGTTAAACTCTAATTCTTAAAATATAGATTAGAGATGCTAATACTGCTCTATGGGATCACGGTAAAGATTAACTGGGAACAACAGAAAGTATTAAACAAAGAACCTGACATTCAGTATCTGTTGCCTTCCCTAAGAGATCTGCATTGCCATTATTAGAAGAATGCTGGTATGTGTTACAGATCCCTAAGTATATCTAAAATATGCCTAGATAATAACCACACATAAATCACATACCCTCCTCAAACTTGTCAACCTTAGAATCTAGCCAAGCTATATCTCTGTAAAGAGAACACTGCTAAGACAGATGGGTGCTCAAAACTCTCATTTAGTTTTTGGCACTTGTGAATTCTAGAGATGTTTAGAGGAAAGTCTGAGGTTATTGATCATTTAAACAAGTTGCCTTATCACGTATGTGTTTGATAGCGCGTTAGATACTAGAGAGGTGCAGCTGGTCGCCCTCTCCAGTCGGTGTGTCTGGTGGCCACTGGCTCACAAGGCATGAATGTCATCTCTGATCTTGGAATTCCAGGGTCGGGAGCTGAGTGTGTGATCACCTCCAGTCCGGGGGGAGCCGAGAGCCTCCTCATTAGCACCACGGACAGCTCCCATGCAGGAGGAGGGAGGAGGGAGAAAGCTCTCAGCGCCACTGCCAGGAGGAGGGGTTGCAGTGGCGGAGGGCGGGGGAGGAGAAAGGGAAGGACGATTCTGGGCAGGGAGAGGGAGAAATCTGGGAGCAGTCGGACCAGCAGGAGAGGGGAGCTGTTTAGTGGCACTGCCCTTGTTATACAGAGGCAGCTTCTGAGCTTCCAGGGGCTGCTTCCTGGTCCCTGTCGCGAAGGCTGCTATCTAGACCTGACTCCAGGTGAGTTACACAGAGAGCTGTGCAGAGAGGTCTCGAACTAGGGGCGTGGAACTGGCGAGGTTGCTGAGCTCCCCAAGTGTGCTGCTGGATGTGGAAGATTTTCCAAAGTCACGGACAGCCTAGGTCTTAGCAGTGGATGTGCAGGCTGGGTGTACAGATGGGCGGTTGCTATCCTCACAGAGAGGGTGAGGGATTGAGATGGAATTCAGCTGAAGTCACTGGGTTTTAGGAAATGTCCCCAGTGGCACGCATTATGTGTGTGTTTATATATAAGCTTTTCAGATAGCAATTTGTTTTCTCACCTGTTCACTTGTCCTGCCTCTACCCCCTACCCCCCTCCTCTCCTTTTCTTCACGCCAAATTTTCCAAGTCAATTCAGAGGATTGGAAAGGTATGTGAGTAGGGACTCATACACCTGAACAGGACAGCCTAGCCCTCTTAAGTGAGGGCTGCTGCTTCTTTCACCGTGTACCAGAGGGGAATCCTCTGAGTAATTCAAGATTCTATTGCTCTGCTCCCTCCATTTGCTTATTAAAGGGACTCCAGGCTCTTTAGACAGGCTTGGAAATGTGATGGCAATTTAGCTAAAAAGCAGCGTTGTTTATTCATCTCCTCTTCATCTTTTGTTTCAAAATTGGTACCTTTTTTTTTTCTTTAACACAAGTTTTAAGTGGCTGAACGACAGGGAATCTGTATCTCATCTTGAACATCCTTTGACAAAAGTGACAAGTTCATATTAAGAGGAAGATAACTTTATTTTCTTGGAAGGACTTTGAGAAAAGGGATCCATGGAGAAATTCTGAGAATTCAATTATGGGCATTTACCACAGAACTTCCTTATGTTGTTGTAATTTTTGAAACATTTGCTTCAATTTTGTACCAAATATGTATGTGTGTAAGAGAGAAAATACCTTAGGTGTGTTATGAGTTTATATAGTTTAGAAGGTGCTTTCTTAATAGTCACACTACCTAATGATCATTACAGTCATGGAAGTTTTCTAAACGTTTTGCCTTTAGATTTGGAGTCACTAGTTGTTGATTGGAATACAGTTCTCACTGGTTGAGACTTGCTGGACACCTGTCAGTAGAATTAAGTGGGTGTACACTTAGTCATTTAGGCTACCATGATTTTTGACAGAAATAAAGTATACAAACTATTAAGTTTAGCAAATGTCAGTCCAAAATTGGGAATGGGTGAAATTGAAATATCTCTCAAATATTTACTAAATTCTCCACAAGGCTCCACTGTCATTTTATACTCAAGAGCACTTACAAATTTTCTCAAGGTGAGGTGCAACTATAGATTTTAGTAGTTTGCTCTTCTTCCCGTAAATAAGTTTGGGTTGAAAAAATGTTACTTGAGATCTACTGTAAGCCAGGTACTTTCACATAGTTTCCTTCTCTCATTTCTTACAGAATTTTAAAGAGCAGAAATACTGATTCCACTTTGCAGATAAAGAGACTGTGGCAAAAATAATAATGGTCGAATTTTCTACAATTATTCTATTATAAACCAGGAATTTAGAGCTATGCTATTTTAAGTTTCTTTTCCCTCAAATACTAAAATTACTTCTAGTTGAGACTCTTGTATTAGACTCATATATGAACATGAGAAAAATACCTTCAAATATTCTTTATTATGTTTCTGTTTTCTCTTTGAAATAAAAGATACTTCAGTGTAATGTTAAAGGTTTTTCTTACTCATGGGCTCATCAACTCCACATAACTCCAAAGCTTCTACAAGTTGCCTTGTTTCCTTAATAAAAGTTATTGAAAGCGAGGTTTAGTATTACTAAAATGTTCTTGAGATACTTTTTTCTTATAATCCACAGAGAAGGCAGTTCACATTTCATTGCATTTTTCAACTGCTGAGTGTGAACTTCAAATGCAGATACAACCGTGTTTCATAGTAAATAGTCTTTCACCTTCCTTGGGAACATCGACAGGTAATGCATATCTAATATAGACTTTATGAGAAGAGAAAAGTTAGGAACTGAATGATCTTTTAAAATATGAGGTCACATTCCTAAAAAATACTAATATTTTGGTGTCTAACATGGACTAATTAAACTCATTGGAACTCTTGCATTTTAGAGTCTGACTTTTTTTATGGGTGTGTGTGTATGTTCAACAGGGAGTTTAGGGGTATGAGAAGGTGAACAAAAGCAGTAAATACTATATAAGAAAGTTTCTGGAGTCTCAACATACATTAAAACTATTTTTTATATTAAATGCACAAAGTTCAGATTTGCATTCGAGACCTAAGTATATGAAATGCAATTTTGCACCTGATAGTAAGGTTCCTTCCTTGTACACTCATGGGTCAGGTATCCTCAATTGAATGGAGATAATTAATTCTATGGCTCTTGGCCATCTGATCTGTTCCTTTCATGTCTTGACATTAAAAGGATGTCTTCAGATGAACTTTCCCGAATCTCAAAAATCTTCTCTTCTTAGATCCTATAAGTTACATCAAGGAGGGCGTCTGATGCTCATCATCACTTCAACATTTCTGAGAAGGGATCCCCTTGAGAATATGGAACAAAGCCTCCTTTCTTACCCTTTGTAATTCTTTCAGTGGGTTGGCAGAGCTGGGGGGAGGAGGAGAGAAGGACAAGAAGAGATGTATCATTTTATCCCTCAGGAGAGAACAGAGCTTATGATACAGCTTTCTCTAGAAATATTAATCTACAAACATTCCTGAGCTGTTGAGGTTTGCAGTAAAATACCTAGCTAACATCTAGAAGTCTCTGTGCCAAATATTGAATTTGAAATAAGATTAAAAAGTAGTGCTCATTTCTGCTGGAGAAATGTCGAAGTCTACATAGGATGTGCACCAGGGTTACCCCAACTTCAGGGCAAGTACCTAGGTAGTTTATTCCTCACATTTCCATCACCGAGTAACATTTGCTCCAGAAACCAAAGTCACTGATGTCCTAGAATATATGGACAACCTTGTGCATAGACTGAGGCTCTAGTGACCCAAAAATGCTTTTGAGCAGAATCACTGCTTACCCTTAAACTGCCCTATGTGTATTAGAATATTAAGTGCTAAGAGAGTGGGGGTAGCTCAGTGACAACAACTGCTAAAGGAGTATTATTTGTTGATGAAAACAAGTTATTTCACATATGTGATGCCCAGTGAGTCATGCTTTCATGGATAAAATATTGCAAAAGAAAATGAAAGTAAATATTAAATTTTGACTTTTCTGAAAGTGCCATGTTTATATTCTCTCTTTCTGTCTCTCTCTGTCTCTTTTATTGTATTTTTTATTGCTGGAGGTCTCGTGTGCATGTCAGAGTGAGACAGAGAGACAGGGAGAGGAGAAAGTACCCCCAGGGGAAATGCTCATGCCACAGTCTCTTCTCTCCTGTCTTCCTCCTTTTGGCCATCTGTGCCAAGTGTGTTTCTCAAGCCTTTGGGCCCAGGTTTTGAACTGTGAGGTAAGTTAACCACCAGGTCATGAGCCAGATCTGTTGCTTATTTTAACAATAATAGGTGAGAAGGGACATGAGATACTAGTGAGATGATCAGATGTTTTAAGGTGTAGGAGTTTTGAGGTCTATTTCTTATCCCTCTTTGTGACACTAATGGCATAAAGAAGTAGAGAGGAAATGTAATATAGAAAAATATAGAGAGAGATGAATGGCAGACATGATTGCGGTAATCATAAATTTTACTGCAGTTGTTTTAATAGAACAAAACTTAGGGTAAACACATTTCATTTACTGCCTTAAAGTAAGAATACTGGGACCAGCAGTTAGCGTAATGGCTATGTCACTGGACTCCCACGTAGTCGACTGCAGTTCGCGTCCTGGAACCAGTGGCTTAAAACACGTCGGGTGCGTGTGCGTGCGTGCCCAAGATCCCAAGAGGAGAACAGAGGAGAAGGGATTGCGGCATGGCCATCCCCCCTGGGGGGGTGATTTCTCGCTTTCTGTCTCTCTGTCTGTCTGGCGAGCGCACGCACCCTATAGTGAAAAACCTCTCAAAAAAAAAAAAAAAAAAAAAAAAAAAAAAAAAAAAAAAAAAAAAAAAAAAAAAAAACAATATGTAGAGGAAATGTGAGGAAGCCATAACATTGACATTCATATAACTGTTTGATTTCTCTAAGGGGTTATATTACATAGGTATGAAAAAGCAGAAGCCATGGGGCAACAATTCTTTCATATGAAATTTATAGATTATGCTGGTATTTTTGAACCAAGTCTTTAAATTTGTTAAATAGTACCTTGAAAAATTATTTAATATTATTATTTAATATTATTAAAATTTAAATATCTAAACATTATAGAAGACTTATAGGAAAATATGATTTTTTTAAAGATTTATTTATTTATTCATTCCTTCATTTTAATTTGACCAGAGAGAGACACAGAGAGAGAGAGAAAAGTGAGAAAGGAAGCCACCAGGTCCAGGACTCGAACCGTGGTCAGCCATGTGGGAGTGTCCAGCACCTTAACCACCATGCCACCTGCTGGCCCGGAAAATATGTTTTTAATACAAATCCACACTTGTAAGCTGTATTGTAGAATTAAGCATGAATGAACAATCAAATTATTTTTCACCCAGAGAAAAATTCCTTTTTTTTTTCTTTCATTGCAACCAAAGCTAGCAACTTAGTATGTGCTGTAACTTACTTGAGCTCCACATTTTGCAACCAAAAGGATACATATGTTGAATTTTATTTTTCTTGGGAACTGTGGTAAGATTGAGTAGTAAAATTGCAAAAGACAAGTCAAAAAACTTAATGATTCCAAAACTGCAAAAGAACTTAGATAAATTGTAACATACTTGCCAGGTATCAGATGCTCACTTAGAGTTTAACAAGGATTATGTCAGGTAATTCTGGAAATATTTACGTATATCTCAGGGTGATAACATGCCTCAGAGATGCGAGATTGAAATGGTCTCTTGTTAGTTCTATGAACATGAAGCAGATGATGTAGCCTCTCCTCATTTCCATTCCTTTTCTCTGAAATGAGAGAACTAGTATCTAACTCGTAGGTTCTTTGTTCATGTTTTGCTTCTTAGAATAATTAAGGTCAGCTGTTATTTTTATTATTGATATTGTATGTACCCTAGTTCTGCCTTTTACTAGCTATGTGAAGATGATTAAGATTCATTTCTGTACTCTTATTTCTTTATAACTGGGAGTACAATGTCTGCTACAAAGAGTAGTTTTGAGAACATTAAGGATATCAGATGAAATCAGTTATGTAAGGGGCTTAGCTTATTGTAAACATTCAGTAAGTATTTTTTTCTTGCCTTCCCATGAATTACTGTATAGATATTCGACGTATTATCTCCAAGATTTTTATTTCCCTCTCCAAATTCAGTGCCCATTTTGCACAAGGCATTTCTATTCAGCTTTGATTTTCTGTAACTATTAAACTATAGAAAAATAGTTTTTGTTTTGTTTTGTAACTTATGCGGTTCTTAAGCCTGTGGGAAAAAGAGTGGTCTCAGGACAAGTTCTAATAAGATAAGGGAAAATCTTATGCTATGAAGCATTTTCTCTTTCTCAACTTTAACAGTTTTACACTGTCATTCTGTCAACATCATGTGGGATTTTTAAATTTAAGTTGTTTTCTATTTGTAGAAGCAAAATTCATACCTAAACTTCACGCAAAGAAATATGATGGAGAGTGGAGCAGTGGTTGGTTGGTTTTTGCCAGGGGTTATGATTTCATTGCCAGGAAAGGGGAGGGCCTGGTCACACTAAAACCCATGTTCCCTCTCTCTCTCAGTCCTGTCAGGATCCTGGGGACATGTGCATGTGCCTGGCATATTTTTCAAGTTTTTAAGGCCAGGTTTCCAAACACAGTTGGCCATGTGAGATCTTACTCCTTCTGCACGGTGCTTACCTGCTATACTGTGGGGCTGGCCTTATTTATTATTTTTTTGAGAGCTGTTTGCTATAGCACATGTGAACTCATCAGAGAGACAGAAATACAGAAAGTGAGAAATCCCCCTCAAGGTGGGGTGACCACGCTGCAATCCCTTCTGCTCCATTCTCCTCTTGGGATTTTAGGCACATATGCACACATGCCCAGCATGAGTTTTTTTTAAGCCACCGCGTTGGGGACTCGAACCGTGGTCAACTATGTGAGAACCCAGCAACATAACCATTATGCCATCTGCTGGTCCCTGTTTGTTTGTTTGACAAGAGGAAAAATGGACAGTTTCTAAAAAGTACTGCTTTAAAAGTCTTTAAAAGGAACTTTGATTTTTGTTGGTCAAAATAGCACCACCAACTCACTGCTAGGGTATTCTTGAAAAGTAATGTTTGAATCTTCTAAGGTATTATTTCCCTGTGAATAGAATTTCATTTCAGATGTACCTTTAACTCAAAAGATTCTGTTTTAGTTTTATTGCCATAGTGTGCGTGGACTCACCAGAGAGAGACAGAGAGAGGAAAAGTGAGAAGTCACCCCCCCAGCGGAGGATGGCCATGCCACAACCCCTTTTTCTCCTTCTCCTCTCAGGATTTTGAGCATGCGCATGCATGAACCCAGCATAAGTTTCACGCCACTGGGTCTGAGACTCATGGGTGGCAATATGGAAGTTCAGCACCTTAACTACCACACAAGCTGCTGGTCCCATCAACAAGGAAGATTCTTACATGCAGATATTATTAGATCCATCAGATATATAATTGTTCAAGGCCAGCTGCATTGGGATTATGAAAGGTTAAAACAAAATTTTCATTATACATACTGTTGTTTTCATATTGATTGGATGGTTATGAAAATGATAATTAATGGTTGCCAATATGAATCCTGCTTTTGTAAAATAATCTTTTTTAAAGAATTATTTTAATTTTTTTATAATTCTATTTTAACTTTATTTATTTATTTATTTATTTATGTTTTAATTTGATCAGAGAGGGACAGAGTGTGAGAGAATGAGAGAGAAAGAGAGAGGGAAAGTGAGAAAGCAAGCCACCAGGTCTAGGACTTGAACCGGGGTCAGCCACATGGGAGTCCAGCACCCTCAACCATCATGCCACTTGCTGGCCCCAAGAATTATTTTAATTTAACTTTATTTAATTTATCTATTTTAATTTGACCAGAGAAGGACAGAATGAGAGAGAGAGAGAGAGAGAGAGAGAGAGAGAGAGAGAGAGAGAGAGAGAGAGAAAAAGGGAAAGGGAGAAAGCAAGCTGCCAGGTCCAGGACTTGAACTGTAGTTGGCCATGTGGAAGTTCAGCACCCCATCCACCACACCACCTGCCGCCCCTATGAATCCTGTTACTAAAGATTCTATTAATATTTAGCTTTTTCTTGAGGTGTAAATTTGTCTCCATTGCACTTTATTTTCTTTGCTTATCATAATAATATGCTAGTTTTTTACTTCTGTCATAGCAAATTACCATTAATATAATGGATTAGAGACATGAATTTAATATTTTATAGGTTTAAAGGTGAGAGGTTCCAATCCAGGTCCTTGGGCCAAAGTCAAGGTGTCCTTAAGGTTGGTTCCTTCTGGAGCTGCTAGGGGGAGAAGGCATGTTTTCGGCTTTTGTTGTTTTTGTTTTTAGTGACAGATGTATTCATCTCTCTACCCCTTTCTATATCGTCAAGGTGCATTGATGCTATTTCTGTTTCCATCCACAGTGTCTCCATTTCTAACTCTGAATCATTCTCTCTCTCTCTTAAGAAATCTTGTAATTACAGTGGGCTAAACTGGAAAAGCATGGATACGAACTCAAGATCTTTACCTTAAGCACATCTTCAAAGTTCCTCAGATTATATAAGGCAATACATTCACAGGTTCTGGGGATCTTGACAAGAACATCTTTAGGGGCCATCATTCAGTCTTCTACAAATGGCAATGATATTTGTGCCTCGAGACCCTTAAATTAATGCATTTCCTCCCTATAAAAAAATACAACGTGTCTTCGAGATTAACAAATTGTTTTAGATTCATTAGAAAGCATTGATGGAGAAGTTTTCTGACAACAGAAACTGATCAATTAAATACATTTATATTTATTAAATATAATTTTAGTAAAATTTTTAAAAGTTTGTACTTCTAGTGTCAATTTTTTTTTTTTTTTTTTGGGAGAGGTTTTTTCGCTATAGGGCACGTGCGCTCGCCAGCCAGACAGAGACATAGAGACAGAAAGCGAGAAATCACCCCCCAGGGGGGATGGTCACGCCGCAATCCCTTCTCCTCCATTCTCCTCTCGGGATCTTGGGCACGCACGCACACGCGCCCGGCGTGAGTTGTAAGCCACCGGGTCCGAGACGCGAACCGCGGTCGACTACGTGGGAGTCCAGCGACATAGCCATTACGCTAACTGCTGGTTCCCTAGTGTCAATTTTTTTTAACAGAGTTTTTTTTCTATAGGACACATGTGCTTTCTGTAGAGACAGAGAGAGAACAAAAGAAAGAAACCCCTTCCAGAGGGATAGCTATTTTGCAATCCCTTCTCCTCCATTCTCCTCTCAGGATTTTGGATGCACATGCACCTGGCTTAAGTTGTAAGCCACTGGGTCTGGGACTTGAACTGCAGTCTACTCCATAGGAGTCCAATGATATAACCATTATGCCATCTGCTGGTTTCTAGTGTCAAAATATTAATTAAACTCATTTTATCAAGGCCAACAATTTAATTACTTATGTTTAAATGAACATATCTTTGATAGGTCTTATTTATGAAGTTAAATTCTTGTTTATAAACTGTAACCCATAAGAAACTACAGAAAGGTAGCACTCTATAATAACTTTTCAGAACGTAATTTTTCAGGGAATGTCAGACAGTAGTTCCTAATTATTGGTTCACTTCACAAATGTATGTTGTGAATATTTTATCTCATGAGTTATATCTATTCATTGTAGACTTCCAGGACAAATTTAATGATGGTCATGTCAGCTTTTCAAATTTTTCTGCAACCCAAAGAAGACCACTGTGAAAGATAGATTTATTTTTCCCTTTATACCATTGTTGCCAGAAAGAACTTGAAATGCCCTGTTCAAATTAATTTAATGCAAATGAATTCTTGCTGCCTCACAAGTTTGTCCTTCATTTTTCTTAAAATTATGTTATAAATGGATGTGACATGCTTTACTGGTTGTTGTGCAGGGAGCATTGTCCTTCCTAAAAGCTCCTTCATTTGTCAAAAAAAGCCATTAAGGGTAAAGTAAATTATGGGATCTGATCACAGAATTACGACTGACCTTAAACAATAAATTTTATAATCAGTACAATAGCCAAAGAGTGTTTGCAGTTGTAGAAACTGCAAAGAAAACCCTTGGTGAGATACAAAGCAGTTATGATCTCTCGCTCTCTCTCTCTCTCGATCTCTCTCTCTCTTTCACACACACACACACACACACACACACACACACACACACACAAAAGTGTTTCTCTTTTACCTTGTAAAAGTAGGTTGCTGTGTAGCTATCTCCTTGCATTTCATGAACTCTAATTCAAATGCTCTAAATTTCTAAGTGTGTTTCATTTCCCGTAATGTTTTAATGTCAAAGAAACATATACTTTTGGAAATCAAGTTAAAAATAAAGAGCTTGATCTAACATGAAATTAAACAAGAATGATTATGAATAGTCTCTTTTGAAAAGGAACAAAAATCCCTTTGCCCATAAATGCAAAAACATTTAGTGATGGAAGGTGAGATTGAACTAAGGGACTCTGTTCATGTTGATGTAAATTTTAATGAGTAAAAATAATGTATATACTTATTTTAATTCCACAGTCTAGAGCAGCCCTCAGTGATCTTTTTCTACTAGTGGAGAAGCAGTTCCCCCTCTAGCCATGCTATTCCTCAGAGCAAGTACTTCAAATGAGTTTCAAAAACCATAAGTAAGAAGGGTGGTGTGATAGGCTGCCTGTGCATATGGCCCTCTTTAGCAGGCCAACTGTTACTCTTACCCACCCACATCACTGAGGACATATGGCATTACTTTGGCTGTGGAAGGAAGTGTGCGGACATGTCTCAATGTGGGTATAAGACTGCTGGTTGTCTTTCTCTTGTTGCTCATGCAACCAACTGTCTTTTAGTGGGAAACTTGTTTTCCATAGCACCAGACTTAAAGATGGGAAATGACACTGTTACTGTTATTAATCACAATTTTTCCCTCTCATTTTATCGCAAGATTTGATGGATGTTTGCCATTATAAAGCTTATAGAAGGAGATGGTGTTTTTCCCCCAAATAAGAAACAGATCTTTTTCAATCAAAAGCTAACTCATTCAGAAAGACAAGGATTACGTGTAGAGCCTGAGCAGCACAGGGGTCTGTGGGGATCCTTTGATGTGAAATAGTCAACTAATAAAATTTAGCAGTGACTCTGCTTTTGTTAGTTATTAAAATGAGGGAAAAATAATACAAAAACTTGATGAGATATGCTGGAATGAAGAGAGTTGCCTAGGCTCAGTCATTGTGGCACACTGCTGAAATGCTGTGCTCCTCAGGCTAGGACTACTTGGGAGACCTGGGTTTGATTCCTGGTCCCCTTAAAGGCTGGGCATGGTGGTGTGCACCTGTCATCTCAGTGACTCTGAAAGCTGAAGCAGGAGGATGATGAGCTGGAGTCTGGCCTGGGGAAAAGAGTGAGATCTTGCCTGAAAATGAGCCAGGCATGATGGGACAAGCCTGTAGTCCCAGCTCTGAGGTCGAGGTGAGAGAAGTGAAAATTATGGTATAGTGACATCTGTCTTTAAAATTTTTTTTTTTAAATCCCAACATTTATTGAGTAGAGTTTACAGTATCATAAAATAATTTTTAAAATTTATTAATATTTTCCAGTATTGTGAATTTTGACTTTGTACCATGAGGTTTTTCAGTACTCGCAACAAATGTGTCCTTTTAAGTGGCGACTAGAACTCCTACATGGGGGGCTGGAGAGCTGCATTCTGATTGGGAGGCGAGGCCTAAGGGCTCATGCTGAGGTAGCATTTGCACAGGACTCCAGGCAGATAGCCTATATCAGTGCTCTGGGAACACTGGGTGGCTTTTCTGAATATCATGGGGAAGGTAATGGATACTGCCACCACTTTGCTGCCTCTCCTGGCACATGTGCCTATTCAGATCTGTTGAAGATTTATTTTCTGATTACTCAGAAAATTCACACACTGTATTAGGGAAATAGGAAAACTGTTCACTAAAACAGAATTTGCTAAATTAGGTAAATAAAACAGATTTTGATAGGTAATACTGATTTAAAAAGAGTATTGGCAGATATAATAACTTTTCAAAATGCTTTTGAATATCCCTTGTTTTCCAAAGTCTCATTTCAGTTTCAGTCTTCTGGCATATTGACTAATCACCATGAAGGCAGTATGTGAAATATTTGGCAATGCAGGTATCAAAGACTTGCGGTAATGGTGATTGATGCACAGAATAGAGCATCATTATTGTTATTCACTGGCCTTGGGAACTACAGTTTTCATCTTTCTTCACCTTCATGTAGTACTGACTAACAATTTTAAATGATCTGATCCATATATCAAAAAGTATATTTTCTGGGGACTTGACAATTTATTTAATTTTTTATTTCTCGGATCACTCTATTATTTATTGGTGTGAATTACCAGATAATAAATGTATGTTGCCCTGTGGCAGTTCAGATGGAAGCCAACAGAACGAGAACAAACGGGCTTACCATCAAGAAATATACCAGATCCTAGAGCTAGTAAGGCAGAGGTAATAGGGTAGCCAATGGAGGGGAGGGAGGGAGGAAGGGAAACGGGAAAAGAATCAATACATTTAATTGACATAAAAGTTAGAAGTTATTTACTGAAAAAAGAAATATACTGTATGACCTTTATTAACAGATAAAAGGATGAATAATTTTATTCAGAGATTTCATGTTAAATTTGTGATATGCATAATCACAAATTTACAACTGACATTTTTGTGAAGTGTGAATTGGTATACATAGGCAAGGAACTTCAGAAAAACTCATAGAAAAAAGCATTTTGGTGTAGAAAATGAAATCTATGCATAGCTTTTTCATAATAGACATTTTTAATAAACTTGTTGAAGACCCTTTATATTCATACAAAATCAATCTTCAAGATCTTAGCCAAAAGATAAAATTTTTATTTTATCTTCAAACTTATATAAATATATAAATAAATAAATACATAAATTATGGGAAGTGACTATTTAAATATATATATACACATATAAATAAATTATGGGAAGAAATAGTCACAAAGAGCCAATACAAGGAACTATAAAAATGAGGATAAAAGGGATGATAATGATTAAAAATATTTCTAAATGAATCATTGATTCGATTTAAATTCTCTTTAGCTTTTAGCTGAAGAAATGAATATAAATAAAATTATTATACAAAACAGTTCTATTTGTTGTTTTTGTGTGTACTTGTCTGTGGTATAAACACCCAACAGATGGCATATTATTTAATATATATATTCATACTCATCTGTGTACATGTATCCATCATAAAAATGAATGCCTGTTTTCATTTGTATGCCTTATTACTTCATCAGCAGGAGACTAAAGTAAACAATGGAGTAAAATTTCTAAGAATTTTATTCAATTTTATTTATTATTTTTTAACCTGACCAGAGAGAGAGAAAGAGAGGGAGAGTGGTAAAGCAAGCCAACATGATCAAGACTTGAACTGTGTCGACCATGTGGGGAGTCCAGCATACCAGCCACCACACCACCTAACAGCCCAATGGAGTCAATTGTATTTGACACTTTGATTTTCAATATTCGGCATGTTCTGGACTCACATCTATGATTTTTCTATTGTTTTAATTCTCTCGAGATTTCAAGTATCAACAAATATCTTAACCCTTTCTAATATTTGCAAAGCAGTTTTTCTCTGTAAAGGGTGCTTGCGTATGGACAGTTGAACACCTGCAACTGTAAATGAATGTTTTATCCTTGACAGAAAAAAAAAAACATTCTAAATTATTCAGTTTGATAGTACCACTGCGACAGATAATCAGTTAGCTAGCAACCACACTAATCATTAAACATATTTTCAAACACCTACTTAATACTTCACACATTAAATAGTAGAAATACAGCCATAAACCAAATTCTGTCCCCACCCTCAAAGATAAGTGTGTAGAACAGATGGTACAAGGTGGAGCACAGTTCAGAGCCAGAAATGAAAGTCTCAGCTTTATTGCGATCATGATACACTAGTCATACACTGAAGTCATAAGGAAGCAAGTTTTCCATCCACCTCTTTGACAGCGTGGTGGTGAGGAAGTAGCTTTGGCTATAATGCTTGAATTTACACAATCTATTAATTGCATAATATCACATTACATAATCTCCATTTACTTAAATTCTGATATATAAAAAAGGTGATCTTTCAAATCAGTGAGAAAATGATAAATGATTTACAAAATGGTGTTCAGATAATTGGCTATATTATTTTTGAGTGTGTGTGTTTGGGAGTGGGGGCAGGTTTGCCATCGGGCCTGTATGCTCATCAGAGAGAGACAGAGGGGAAAGTGAGGAACCATTCCCCAGGGAGGACAGCCACGCCACAATTTCTTCTCTTATTTTTGTCTTGGGATTTGGGGCTTGAATGCACATACGCCCAGCATTATTTTCAAGCCACCAGCCAGGACCTAAACTGTGATCAGCAGTGTAGGGGTCCAGCACTTTAACCACCATAGCACTGCTGGCATCATTTGGCTGTATGTTTTATAGTCACAAGTTCAGGGCATCATTTATAAATACTAAGAGTAGATATCAAGTAAACTTCTCAGAATATATAGAAAGAAAACCCACAGACAAATATAAATTGCAATATTAAGGTGAAATTAACTTTCCTAAGCATAGCTCACCAAAAAAAACAGAAATATTTAAGGAAAATATTTATGGATTAGGCTTTATTGAAATTCCAAAAATACCATGGTAAATGTAAAAAGCAAATGTGAAATCAGGAAATGGTATTCACATTTCCTTTGATGTACTTGAGTTGTGACTACTTCAACAAATCAATAAGGAAAGATTAGTAGTATAATAGAAAAGTGGACAAGGCACATTGGCAAGAAACATTAAAATACTCAAGAACCCTAAATGTGTTAGCATCTCCATAGTCAAACAGAATGTAAACAGAGAAAGTCATTGCTGTGGAGGTATAAGTCATAATTTAGCAAGTTATAGTATTCATGTTTTAAATACATATATCATTAGGTGATTTCCTGTAATTACAGTAGTTTTCTCTGAATATTGGATTGTGGGTAGATTGTCACATGAGAGTGTTTAAAAATTTTTAAAGATATGTTATTTTTAAAAGAGCATAGGAAAGAAAATTTGGGAGAAAAATGGAGAGGTAAGACACTTGTGGGACACAGATAAGGTTTTTTTATCTGTTGATGATGTACACTGAGGTGTATATTAAATTGCTGGGTAAAGTCTCTTCATAATCTAAATGATGTATAGCATTTTAATGTATGAATAATAACTTTAAAAAAATTAAATAAAATGATAGCTGTCCATATTGATACTGAAATAAACTTTACAAAAAATTTCCCTCTATTTCAAAAATAGTATATGGTAGAAGAAAAATGATGAATCCACGTTCATATCTGGATAGTCAGTTTTCCATGTGATGTTTTAAACTTTTGCATTTCCCAAAGTATATTCAAACTTCAAAGCACACTCTTTGCTGTTAAAAGCAGCTTTTGGGGTGTAAACTCACACACATACACATCTCTTTCCCTAAACTTTGTACAAGGTAGGAGCCTAATGCCTTATCAGAAATTATGAAGGGACTTTAGAAAGTAGAAAGTGTTATTTAAAAAAACTATGAATTTCAAACTTTTTTGCACTAAAATAGATTTGTACTTTAATTCCATCT
Organism: Tupaia tana; assembly: GCA_026018925.1. Taxonomy (NCBI): domain Eukaryota; kingdom Metazoa; phylum Chordata; class Mammalia; order Scandentia; family Tupaiidae; genus Tupaia; species Tupaia tana. The sequence continues at coordinate 166,710,293 of JAKSZU010000001.1, forward strand.
TTTCATGAACTTTTTGAAGTTCTCATATATTTCAAGAGTGTTTTTTTAAGTATTAGATCATTGGGAAATTCATGATGTATATTTCTATTTTTTTTTTTCCGTGCAAAAATGTGTCATGACTTTCCCGATACCCCAAACAGTTCCTACTCTAGGCTTAACTGACAGCGAAGGACTTCGTAAAGCGTTCCGATGTATCTGGACTTCTTAAAGCATTCCGATTTATCCTTTTTTTTTTTTTTTACTGGGAAGAGATTTTATTTCCTTAAGTGTTTTGTTGCCTGAGTGCAATGAGTAGAGTATCCGGCAATGGAATTTAGTGGAACAGATGCTTCTTGTGATATATGAGATGAACTTGCTTCCCTAAGCACGCATATGCAAGAAATGCATCTGGCTTCTGTACATAAAAGTCAATTATGTTTCCAAATGTGTTTCTGTGCATTACACAGACTTTAAGGGCCAACACCCTACACATCCCTCAAATGAAGGCTTTACTTAATTATGAAGATCAAGGGCAACTCGAAGTTGGAAGTTACTAAATGTCACACTGGAGACACTTGATTAGGTGATGTTCTGACTGTACCAAATTCTGCAGAGAAGCAACTTACATGGGGAAAAAGGACTGTATGTAAAATGAGAATGTTAAAAAGCAAAGCATAATTAAGTGTCTGAGCATGTGGAATATGTAACAGATGAAGTCCCGTTCAGAGGAGGAAAATAAAAGGAGGCTGAGTAAAAGGAACAAATGAAGATAAACTTTAAAATTAAAGACTTAATGTAAACAGTGATGAGCGTGCACACAATCTGTAAGCATAGGGGACACAGCAGTGAGAGACTGTCGGGAAGGAGTCTGGCGTGTGTGTGCATTAGCAGGGGTGTGATACGCGACAATCAGGCCTTTGAAACAACTATTGTTCCTTTTGACTATCCAACTGGTATTGCTTATTCCTTCATTTTTTTAATTTTAAAAAGACCATCTACTGTGTGTGATGCTTAGTGTTAAGGATGTGAGATTCTTCTGGACTATTGAAGACTTTAATCAATATTCTAGTAGCTTAACCTTTTAAAATAGTTTCTGGGGACTAGCAGATGGCATAATGATTATGTCGCTGGACTCTCATGTAGTCAACTATGGTTCAAGTCCCAGACCTGGCAGCTTAAAACTCAAATTTGGCCGTGTGTATGCATGCCCAAATTCCTGAGAGGAGAATGGAGGAGAAGGGATTGTGGTTCGAGCATCCCCCCCCCCCCCCCCCAGGGATGATTGCTTGCTTTCTGTCTGTCTGTCTTGTCCGACTCTCTGGCAAGCGCCCAATAGTGACAGTATCTCTCTCTTAAAAAAAAGTAGTTTTTGATAGAAATTTTTATAATGTGATATCATTTCTAAATAAAATTGTCAGTCATGCCTTATACACAATTTTCCCTTATTTTCAATTACTTAGGTTGTAGGTAGAAAGATGTATATACCCTAGTTCCCAGAACCCATGAATATGTTATAATCCATGGAATGAGGGAGAAGAGTTAAGGTTGAAGGTGGATTCAAACTGAGGGTCGGCCATGTTCAAGTTTCAGACCTGGCCGCTTGCTTTCTCACTCTCCCTTTCTTTTTCTGTCTATCTCTGGTCAAATTAAAAAATAAAAATAAATGAACTAAACACATAATTTTTTTTAAAAGGTTGAAGGTAGTATTATTAGTATTATTAGTTACCTGAATTTATGATAGGACGATTGGGTCCAGCAGGTGATGTTGGTTAGGGAGGCTGGATCACACATCGCCGACTGTGTGGTTTGAATCCTAGACCTGGTGGCTTGAAAATCACACCAGATACATGTGGATGTGTGTCCAAAATTCTGAGAGGAGAATGGAGGAGGACAGACTGATTGCTGTTTGGCCATTCCCTTGGGAAGAGAGTGATTTTTCACTTTCTATCTCTTTTTTTTTTTTTTTTTTTTGCAAGCTCATATGCCCGATAGTGGTGTGACTAGGCCAGCTGATGGTATAATGCTTAAAGTGACTGGATCCCACATGGCTGACTGGGGTTGGAGTCACAGACCAGGGGACTTGAAAAGCACATAGGTGTGTGTGCACTGCATGCCAGAAGGATAAATGGAGAAGAGGTTGCAGCATGTCCAGTCTCCATGGGAAGTGCTTTCTCACTGCCGATCTCCCACCCAACCCCTGCCCAGACTCCTTCCCGACAGTCTCTCACTGCTGTGTCCCCTATGCTTACAGATTGTGTGCACGCTCATCACTGTTTACATTAAGTCTTTAATATTGAAGTTTATCTTCATTTGTTCCTTTTACTCAGCCTCCTTTTATTTTCCTCCTCTGAACGGGACTTCATCTGTTACATATTCCACATGCTCAGACACTTAATTATACTTTGCTTTTTAACATTCTCGTTTTACAACAATGTTAAATAAAATTCAGTGGATTTTTCAATAAAACTGTATCTTCTAGATTTAACCTGCTTAAAAATTCCTAAAGACTTTGTAAGGGACAACCCATTTTAGAGTTTATGGTATCTGATAAATCTGATTAGATCTTGGCAGCAAATTGAATTTACCAAAGTTTAAGTGATAAATTAAAGATCATGATCTGAAAAGTCTCCATCAGACATTTTAATACAGCTTTCAAATTCACTAATTCGAGTCATTACACTTGGTCCTATTTTCACATGAATTTCGGTTGAACTTAGCTGATACCATATCCCAACTTCAAATAGTCACAATTCCTGTGCCTCATGTGGCAAATTATTATTTCCAGAATCCCAGGGCTTTGAGCAGAAATGCATTTATTATCCTCTAGCATTTATGGAGAATTAGCCTGATTTCTCATTTGGAGATGGTATTCTCTCAGATAGGATCCTACTTTGTAGGCATAAATAAAATTTCAGGATATTCAAGGCAACTTAAAGATGGGCAATAGGTGGGAACCAGCAGTTAGCGTAATGGCTATGTCGCTGGACTCCCACGTAGTCGACTGCGGCTAGCGTCTTGGACCCAGTGGCTTACAACTCGTGCCGGGCGCATGTGCATGCGTGCCCAAGATCCCGAGAGGAGAATGGAGGAGAAGGGATTGCGGCGTGACCATCCCCCCTGGGGGTGATTTCTCACTTTCTGTCTCTATGTCTCTCTCTGTCTGTCTGGCGAGCGCACGCGTCCTATAGCGAAAAACCTCTCCAAAAAAAAAAAAAAAAAAAAAAAAAAAAAGGATGGGCAATAGGGTGATTCCCCTCTCTGTTTCATATGAAGTCTCTATTTAATCTTTGATCTAAAGAGCTCTAAGTATAAAGTAAAAACTGAAACCGCTTGGATGTAGTTTATATGTTAAAAGAATGAATTAAGCGCAGATTTATTTCATTACAGCTACTACAGAATTTGAAGATAATTCATTTTTATTTATTTGAATTTCTACAAAATGGGAAAAAAGTCAAATGTCTATGGAAATGGAGAAGTGAACTCTAGAAAAAGCTCGTTGTTGTTAAATTTACTATTCAGCAGGATACATTTCTCTAACTTGTATAAATGGAAATTTCGGGGAGAATCTATCCTCTTTAATTTATGACTGAAAAAAAAATCTTAGGTTATGTAATTCTTACAAGATCTTTCACCTAATTAATAACCAACCCGAGTCCAAGTTTCTCAAATATAAGACTATTATTCATGGATATGCTAATTACCTTGATTCCTTTTGTATACTAAAAAATCACACTATAGCCCCATGAAAATGTACAATTATTATAGGCTAGTAACAAAATCATGGAAAATAATAATTTTTTTTTTTTTTTTTTTGGAGAGGTTTTTGCTATAGGGCACGTGCGCTCACCAGACAGACAGCGAGAGACAGAGAGACAGAAAACAGGAAATCACCCCCCAGGGGGGATGGTCACGCCACAATCCCTTCTCCTCCATTGTCCTCTCGGGATCCTGGGCACGCACACACACGCGCCCGGCATGAGTTTAAGCCACCGGGTCCAGGACACGAACCGCGGTCGACTACATGGGAGTCCAGCGACATAGCCATTACACTAACTGCTGGTCCTGAAAATAATAAAGTTTTAAACACTCTTGCTCTTTACACTATACTTTCCACATTGTCCTGGGTAATCACAAGCTAACATTAGCAGTTCACACAAAAAACATGCTGCACGTGGAATGTGAAGCAATTTATTTTTTGTTCTTTTCCCTTTTCCTCCTTTCTTTTTAAGTTTTACTATTTATTTCATGTGTGACCAGTATACTCAAGGAGGGCTCCAGATTAATCGGTGACATTCCACATGGGCCTAATTTGCTGAGGATCTTGTTTTACCACTGCCCCACTGAAGAGCTCTCCCTTTCCATTCCCTAAACATACATACAATGATTCTCGTGCAATTTTCCAAGTGCCATGATGGCTGCGTATATCAGAAAGATGGATTACTCAGACTTCTGAACTAGAAACACTTAGAATTATGGAAAGCAGGGAGTGTTCTGCATTGACTTATCACATCTTCATTTTTCCCTATGTTGTTGTTTGTCCTAAAGGAAAATGTAATATATACATATATATTAAAAATAATTATTTAATTATATTTGTTATTACTATTATTTTAAAATTTGCTATAGGGCATGTGTATGAAAGAGAGAGAGAGGGAAATTGAGAAAGCAAGCCACATGTCCAAAATGCAAACAGTGGCCAGCCATGAATGAATCCAGTGCCTTAACCATCAAGCCACCTGCTGGCCCCCAGAAAATGTATCATATTTGTTTGTCTTGTTTGGGGTCTATTTTTAGAAGAGGATAGTGCTTGACTGAAGATACACATGCATGTGTGTGTGTACACGTGTTTGTGTATCTTAGCATTTCTTGCATGTTTGCTTTTTTAAAGTGAGCTCTATCTAGGGAAAAATAATAATTCAAAGATGGAAGCTATTGAGGTAAAAAGCACAAAAACACCTAGCCATAGTACAGACACTGCATCTGCCTATTTGTCCTTAAATATCAATAGAGATCTCATTTTCACAAGTATTTTCTTTCTAATGTTTTGTAGAAATGATGATTCATTATGATCGGCATAATGATGACTCAGCTGAGGCAGCTTCCACAGTGGAGCCCTTTATCGTTTCCCTTGTGCTCAGGCTAATTCCTCTTCTGTGGTGGTATGTGGCAATCCCGCAAAGTCTCCACAGTTGAAGATTGTGGAATAATAAATTTCCTTTGATGTAACTTCAAAAATAAGATTTGCACGTGGATAAGATACTTGTGCACTTCTGTGTGTACATATATGGGTGTCTGTGTGTTCGTGGGCATACACTGTTCATTGAATAAGATAAAATAAATTTCATAGTATGAGGAGGAGTTAGAGGAACAAAGAATTATTTGATTCAGGAAGTTTTTTTTTTTTTTTTTTTTTCTTCTTTTTTTTTTGGAGAGGTTTTTTTTTTTTGCTATAGGGCTCGTGCGCTCGCCAGACAGACAGAGAGAGACAGAGAGCAGGAAATCACCCCCCAGGGGGGATGGCCACGCCGCAATCCCTTCTCCTCCATTCTCCTCTCGAGATCTTGGGCACGCACGCACACGCGCCCGGCGTGAGTTTAAGCCGCCGGGTCCGGGACTCGAGCCACGGTCGACTACGTGGGAGTCCAGCGACATAGCCATTACGCTAACTGCTGGTCCCTGATTCAGGAAGTTTTGAAGGGACATTCTATGCCATTTCTGTTCAGTCTTATTTTTGTTTTTGTAGTACTTACTAAACTAGAGGAAACTGACCAAGGTGACTTTGCTACATTCTACAATGCCTTTTTTATTGTCTAAAATATAGTTCAGTTGACAACGAAGGATAGTTCTCTCTCTAGCCTTCACAAATTGAGACTAGTCTTTTTTCTCACTTCTCACATACCTGTAGGCAGAGGATGTGGTGGTGTTTCTTGCTCCCCATTACCACTTTCAGACTGCTAAATTTCTGTATCTCAAATTACGCTCTCTTTGAAACTCAAATGTTCTAGGAATTTTAGCCATTATACTTTTATACTGTTGATATCAACATACCTCATGCCTAATCTCATCATTTTCTTAAGACTTTAGATTGACACTCAAAATAATTTCCTTCATGGGTGGCGTACTGGTTAAAGGCACTGGATTCCCACATAGCTGACTGCGGTTCAAGTCCCGGACCCAGCAGCTTGCTTTCTCCCTTTCCCTTTCTCTCTATCTCTGTTTCTCTCTGGTCAAATTAAAAAGATAATAAGTGGAATTAAATAAATAAATAAATATTTTAAAAATCATTTTCTTCAGCCACATCGTGTCATCGTTTTCACTGACATCGATATCCATGTTGGAAGGACCATCAAAATCCCTTGTTCTCTCCATTTCTTGGCCTCTTTCTCTTCATTTTTTTCCCCCTCTATTTTAGAGGTTATCTCTGTGGTCAAATCTGTGATGCACTAGTAAATATACCACTAACTGATACCAGCAAATAGACCACTATGGTCTCAATGCAAATATCCCTACTTCTAGACACCATCCCTCCTCGAGCTCATTTGCTCAGATTTCCTCTTTTCAGTAGTTCTTCACCCTGATTGAGATTATCCCTAGGTCACAGCTTGTTGCTCCCTCACAGTCCATCAGTATTCTCCCATTTTTAATTTCCACCCTGCATTTTCACTACCATAGCTTACCTTTAGCACTTCCTCACACTTCCCTCTTCTCTGTGTACACATTGTCTGTAATTTTAAACCTCCTTTACCTACTAAAAGAGCTAAAGATTTCCAGTTCTTGAGTATGGTTCAGAACTTTCTTTTCAAAGCACATGGTTTACTTGATAGTAGCACTTGGATGGATCAGGGACAGCATGTCCTAGTTTCTTACACACCAGTTAGTGACGCTATCAACCATTAACCACTAAGTCAGAAGCTTCTGGGTCATTTTTGTAGCCTTCCTCTTTATTTTGATAATACCCAATTTAATATTCATTTAAAATATTTTAGTTCTAAATATATCTATAATTGCCCACTTATTTTGATTTCTGGCATTCCTTGTCTAGCTAGATCTAATCTTTTCATCGTTAGTCTACTACCTTTATTTCTTCATCCCCTGGGGTCTATTAACAATGCAGAAACCAAAGTGATCTCTTATATTGTCTATTGGTTTATAACTCACTCTACTTTTTCAGTGTACATGAACTAAAACCTACATTCTTAACCATTACCAATAAAACCCCATACAGGTTTGTATCCCCTTCTTCGAGACATTTCTAGTATTAGTGTCTAGCACTAGAGACTTTTTGAACTCCATCCAGATTTATATTTTTCTATTTCTTCTACATCCAAGATATTTCCCTTATATCAGGGTCCTTGAACATTTTATTTCTCTTCCTTAAAGGCTCCATATTGTATGCAACACTAGCTTGTTTTATTCTCAGGTCTCACCTCAGAGGTCCTAATTCAGATTGTCCTCAGTGATACCCATTTTACGAGGCATCCTGCATTATTCTGAAGCACAACATTTACGCACCACACTTTTGGAGGCAAAAGTGCATAATAATTACATTTCGAGGTGTCCAGTCGTTATTGTGCCAGTGACAGGTGATTTATTAGGTTTACCTGAACTAATGACATAGTACTGTTTTAACACTTTAGAGCTTACAGGACTCTCAGAGGTTTTTTTGTTTGTTTTTTTGTGAGTCAAATATATCAAGACTGAATCTTCAAGAGATTAATTAATTTGTCAGATTAAGTGGAGTTAGTACCCAAGCTTCATACACTGCCTGGATTATTTATTCTAAACCATGCTGGCCCATAGTATTTGCAGTCTGTGAGGTTTATTTTATCGAATAAATAAACACATTCACACACACACACACACACACACACACGTGTGTGTGTGTATTATCTGTTTATGTATAAAACACATATATTGTAATACTAATTTGGATTATACTAGACTTTGACCTTCACTGGCAAAGGCCAAGTATCAGTAGTTTGGATTAATATAGGTCCTATCTACTAGAATGTACTAAGGTCAAAGAGATTCCCCTTAAAAGTGACTCAACGGCACCCGGTCCAAGAACAATGTTAAAGTGAGGCTCCAGTCTATTTCTTCATCTAGTTTATTACTGAATGTAAGTCATGTGATAGCTTCTAATGAAAATTTCCCAGTGAAAAAAAATCAATGTTAATAACTGGAACTGGAGAGCTGTAATGGTCCCGGCTCTGTTTTTCTGGCTTAGATTCTGTTCCTATAATATGCTGAGAAGAGAAATTGATGACCTGTGAGCTGTGGTCACTTCCTCCTCTCATTTGATTCTTTGGTCTTTGGTTTTAAAGAGGCAATCAGAGAGTTGTTTTGTAACAGGGAAGTTGAGCAAAAGGAGCAACAAGCAGGAAGCTCTTTGTGAGAGCCTGTCACTAAAAAACACTTGAAGAAGAAGGGCCTACATGCAAAGAAGCTGTTCCAGAAAGGAATTTCTGTAAAGAGCTGCTATAGAAACTGATCTATAATAGAAGCTGACTAGGGCCACTCTCATTAGATTATAATGGAATGGCAAGCCTGAAGGCTTATCTGGTAGTAGAAATAGACTTTAAGAATCAACTTCAGACTTGCATAATACATATTAACTATTTGGTCAAGTCTGCTGGGTAGAGATAAAGAAAATATCTGGGAGATCCATTTTAGAAGTAGAACCACTGGGGAGGAAAATGTTTTCAAAGCAGGCTGCAAGTGTAACTAAGGATAACCTACAGTAGAAGTGGCTCTCATACCTGGATGTTTTTATAAATAGCTGTTGTACACACACATAATTCAGGACTGTCTTTCCTAGTTGGCGTCTTTAGATGGAGAGCATCCCTCAGACCAGGTGGTATCACTGTGGGCTCCAACCAACAGAGCACCATCCTGGAAATAGGCTTTAGAGGCTAAGAATTTTATGGCACCATCTCAAACTGCTGTTTACTTTAAAGTCCTTGCATAACTAAACAAACACATTTTGCTATTATGTAAGACAGAAAGTAAAGCAAACTACATTTCTAAGGTCTATTTTTTTTGGTGACCTTCAACATTTCAAAGAACACAATAAATGCTACTGAATCAAAATGTGTCTACATAGTTATTACCAATCTGAAGGCCAAGGGTCAAGCTATTCTATAAGCAGAAAAGCACAATGGCACCAACTATCCATCCTTTATGATTTATCCCAATCTCTGAAGAGCAATAGGTACAAGTAAAATGCATTAAACAAAGTGGATATTTCACATCTAGTTTCCATTTTCATGTGCACAAAGAAAGTGTTCCAACAAAATGCTAGTGAAGTCTATGGTATATCTTTCTGTTAAATGTTTCTTTAGCTTGTGATTCATCTAGTAGGGTTCTTTCTAGTTATTTTGTTTTTCTTTCATAAAAACAAAAACAGACCAAATTTGTCTTACACAGTTGTCAATTATCAAGGTTTTATAAATAATGATTTTTATGTATGGAATGGTAGGGATAGCATATAGATAGTTACTTGGTAATTAGGAAATATTAATTTTCTATGAACATCAACTTGTAGAGGAAGGTCATATTTCAATAAAATAACATTTGAAAGCTATCTCTTTTTTAAAAAATTTTACTAAAACATACCATGGAATTAGTGTTTTATATGCTAATACTTCCTAAAGAGCATTTTAAAATTTCTCAAGTATAAACTGGTCTCTTAGCCTAGTGATTACACAACTGGATTTCACATGACCAATCACAATTTGAATCCCAGCTCCAGTAGCTTGAAAACTCACCAAGTATTTGTGTGTACATGCCTCAAATCCTGATAGGATGGAGAAATGGAGAAGTGATTGTGCTATGACCACACCCCATTGGTGAGTTCTTTCTCCCTCTCTCTGACAAGGGCATGTGCCCTTTAGCAACTGGAAGAAAAACAGGTTCTCAAAAACTGCCTCAGTTCTACATAGGAGAGTAAAAAGTATGTCTTTTAAAATGATAGATGTATATATGTTACACAAAAATAAATTTACAAGAATAATTCATTGAAGGGTGACCTACACTTTCAGAGATGATTTTGACATTTTGCTACCATATAAAAATAACTGCATAATTGTAAGGGACAAAGATCTAACAATTAGTGGTTAGTATGCATATAAACACACAAAACCATACACACATGCATGCCACTTGGCAAAAACTTCCTATCTTCCTTCTTGTCACCTAAATAAATAATCTGTTGTCTTCTTTCTGTTTGGTAATATTACTCATCTATTTTTCAGTGTAAAATTAATGTAGAAGAAAAACCTCAGGGTGGCTGAATTTCTTTCCAAGTGTATTAGAATTATTATATTGTATTTGCTTTTGAGAGGTTTTTGCTATAGGGCATGTGCGCTCACCAGAAAGACCAAGAGAGACAGAGAGATAGAAAACAAGAAATCACCCCCCTGGTGGATGGCCATGCTGCTATCCCTTCTCCTCCATTCTCCCCTCGGTATCTTGGGCACGCAAACACATGTGCCTGGTGTAAGTTTAAGCCACCAAGTCCAGGACTCAAACCATGGTTGACCACATGGGAGTCCAGCAACATAGCCATTATGCCAACTACTGGTCTCAATGATTATATTGTATTTGAATAAGGGTTTACTCTAGAAATCATTTTAATTTCCTTAGCTTCATATTTTGTCAATTGTGGAAAAATTGAATTTTAGGAATTATTCTCTCTAATTTAAAATTCTGCTAGATAAATATTTTAAATTATTGCCTTGTAATTTCCTAATTTTGGCTGCGAAGATATTCATTCTTCTCCACTAGCATATTGTATATCATATTTATTCATATATAAAATATGTATTTTTGACTACTTTGTGTGTTTACATATAAAAGGCATAGTATTGAATCTACCATTCTGCAACCTGCTATTTTTTGCTTTGCTTTTTATTTTTAACACTTATCATATACATGTGGCTCATATTTATTTTAGCTACTGTATATCATTCAAGTATATGAATAGATAACAACCCTGCAGTAGACATTTAAGTATTTCCACTCACCAGTATGAAAACGGTAAAAATTAACCTTTAATTATATTTTATCATATGTATATGTAATTTATGAATATGGGAGAGCTTCTAAGAGTTATATATCTATAATTAGAATTACTAGTATTTGATCGCTGTAATTTTATTAATTTTATATACACAAAATTTGTGTACTTAATGAACCTCTTTAAACGTGTTGATGTAACTAAAATTACCGATATAACTAGAAAACTTGAGAATATTTTATGGGACATACTAAACTTACATAATATATTAAAAAAACTCATCTTTGTTTATGTGTATTCAGATGACATGGTGTTTTTAATGCATCAATTGCTTAAATAGCAAGTTATAAATAGTGTACATGCACAATTTTTTGCTTGACTGAACTTTGATAGCTATTTTGCAGTATCTTTTTAAGCATTCATTAGTTTAATGGCCTATTGTGCAAAATGATACTGAACAATATTATTCAGGTGAGTTTTAGAATATGAGGTTAAAGACAAATGAGTTTTCATATTAATCACCATCTTGAGAATCCTAAAGGGAAGTATGATTTTTTAAACGTAGCTCCTTGTAAGCTGGGTAAGTTGTAAATGCACAGTTTGCATGTTGGCTGTGGGATTTCATTGGTAATGCAGTCCTTTTAAAAAGTAATTTGTTATACTTTTTATACTTACCCCACTTACTATGCAGAGTTGAAAATGCAATGGCCGGAAGACGAGGAAGTGTCGCTGGAAGTATGTGGACGTGGACTCCGGGACTGCTGATGCTGACGGTGCTCTTGTGGGGGCAGCAGGGGAATGGCCAAGGACAAGGTAGGTGCAAGCTTGTTTTAATACTCTGAGAGCTGGATGTGTATTTCACGTTATTATGGAGTTATGTGGGCTTTTGGCTTGATGTTTAAGCAAAAGATGTTGTTTTCTGAGCTCTTAGTTAAAGTGTACTATAATGAATCCAAATCAGTTAAATGGAACTCGGATGAGGTGTGAAAGGGTGCATCAGCTTTAAAGTCAACTTTCTAAAACTGGCTTTACTCATTGTAGTAGATGCTAAATGAGTGTGCACACGTGTGTTCAGAGTTTAGAGCATGTCAAGGTTTATGAAAAGAGGCTTTTGGATCTATGTTCCTTTTCATTATTATTATTTTTTTAATTTTAAGATCATGTTCTCAAAGGCTGTAATGTTCTTTGGAAATTAAGTGGAAAATTTGATATTCCTCATTGCTCTGCCAAGTGTATTTGGAAGAAAATTAATGACAGAGTGATACTATAAGGTTGTCTTGTCCTAAAATGTTCTTTGGAGGATAGAAAAGGGCCACAGATTTTGTCATAAGCTGTTCAGTGTCTGGATGTGATCAGCAGCTGTACAGAGTGGTTTGTGCCAAAGCTATTGTCAGTGCGTGTGTGGTGATCAGTGTTGTACTAATTTTGGAGTTGTGTTGCCTGCTCAGATATGTGTTGCAATTTAAGTTCTGAACCCTCTGAAATTAATTTTTCCCTCTGAAAAGAGTACATTTGACATTGTCTCTGTATTTGTTGGGGCTTGAAAAAAAGAAATCTGTGAGCACAAGCTATGGAGTTAAATAGGTTACTTCAGACAAGGTTGAAAGTATGGAGTGGAATTGTATCATGTGTTGGAGTTGAGCTTTACTAGTCTTTTGATTTATAAAATATTCCATAAATGTGTATATTCAAATAAGTTTATTAAATCTTTTGAGAACATCCTTCAAAATGAACATTGTTTATTTGACATAGGTGATCTTGCTTAGTGAAATAGAAAGGTTGTTAAGATTGTGTTTTTCTATGCAAATGGCATATGTATTTGTGGCTGATGAATTTTAATAATTATGAAAGATTTTATCTTAAATATTTTATGCCATTAAAATATATATTAGCATTTAAATTCCCATTTTCTTTTTATTTTATGATAAAAATAATGTAAGAAAATCATATGTAATATACATAGTTTTTTTTTTCACCAAAGGTCTAAACCAAGAATCCGTAGGCAACTATCATTGCATCTCTGCTGGCTGAGAGTTGTTTATTCCTCAGGGAATGTGTCGCATTAATAAAATGAGGTCCAACAACTGTTTTCTGCAATAGTGAGCCAGCAGAGCGAGTATCGCACAGAACTGCAAACTCTTCTGTAGGCTCTTATTTCTTGGGATTGTGGTTTGTTCTAGATGGGTAATGACTTATTGTATACTTCAAATATTTGAGAAAAAATATTTTTGTTCAAATCCTTTATTCCTCTTCAATATTGATTCCTTGAATATCATTTCCTTTGATAGTGACCATCATTTATTTAAAAAAAAAGCCTTTAAATCAATTCCAAGCTATAGTGAAGCTTCTAATGCAAGTTAAGTAATTCAGTTTCTTTTTAAAAGAATAAATTAAAATAGACAAGTATTCAAAGGCAAAACAACTTAATGGGAAACATAATGGAATGCTTCAATATTATGGTTAAGGGAATTTTGTTTTCTTTACAAGAGGTAGATTGAGTGAAACAGATTATTTTTATGCCTGATGAAGAAATCTTCCAACTACAAATACAACTCAAGCTACATATTATCATTTAGATAAATAAGCCTTATTAAATATTGATCTTTTTTTACTTTAGACACACAATTAAACAGAATTATAAAATATAAGTTTTTAAATTAAACTTTATATTACAAGGTCTCTTTTTTAAAAAATTCATACCTCTTAACTATTGGCAAGAAAATAATATATTAAAATCTGTAAAAAGTTTTCTGTCTTTTTTCCTATTTACAACTTTCCCTCAAACATTGGTTGTTGTAAAGTTCAGGATTATGATTAAATATCAATTCTTATTTATCTTATTATCAATAGATTAAAAATCTATTCAAGTATCATTCTTATAGAAATCGTGCATGCCAAAAGTAATGAAATTATTTTCCCATAAGTTTAATTTTCTTGGAGATAAGAGTAAAGCTCAATTATGTTTTCTATACAAGTTCTTCATCATATTTTTGAGAAGATTATATTCTATTAGTATGTACGTCATTGAAAAATCTGGATATTCTTTTCTATAGAAACCATGTTAGAAATGGTTAATTTGTGGTTAATTTGTGAGTACAGAAGACAGAAATTCACTTAATCAAGAAGTATCATAATCAGTGTTACTCGAACCGTGCAACTTCCACTTATAACACTGGACTCTTAGAATGTTGGCCCATGACTCCCCTGGGGTCATCAGCTCAAAATAAGAGGAAAAGAAGGATAGTTGTTTCAAATCAGGTAGATATACCATGTCAATTTTGCGTATCTGCAAGAAAAGCATCTGACCAAGGGCATCATTTCCCTGACTACTGACTCATGGACTAACATAAGTGCTTCTCCCCAGGGTAGAATTTCCCAATGTAAACTCTTTCCATATCTATGCAGTTTAGGCGGTTTGAAGATTAGAAACTGCTTAACACGTGAAAATGAAGCCCATGCTTAAGCCACACTTAAGATGAAATACAATACATGTGGAGTTAAAAACAATGAATCTCTAATGTGCAAATAAACATGTAACAGAAAGCTCAGTTTTATTTTTATCTTTTAAGGCTATCACAAGGCAGTTGTATGGATACACATTTCCAAACACTAAGTTAGACATAACTTTGGTATAATCTAGATAAAACTAAGCTAACATCTAGTGAGGATAGTTGTCATTTATAGCACAACAGCCATAACCATGGGCGTTTCCTATAACAAGGGGCCCTGCAGAGGCAATGCAGAGTCCAACTGGTCTACAGGTTTCCAGGGAGTGCAAGTGGCAGTTACTATTTTTAGATCTGAGAAATTACATGGAAACTCAGCAATCCCACTTCTTCCTGTCCCCCAACAATATGTTTTAGCAATAATATGAAGTGTGTATTAAGTTCATAAAAATTTAAGGAAAAATCCATTCACTAAAATGAGTGTGACTGTAAAGGCGTTAATAAGCAATTTGGGATTAAGGTGAGTGAATGTCTTCCTAAAAACAGATACCCGTTTTGACTTTAAAAAGCAAATAAACCACTCAGAAATATTGTTTTGTAATTCTTTGAAATATTTTGAATCTTAATGGATTTATTAAAGAAGGGATGTTTTTTTCTCATCTAATAAATATATGCCATTTTTTCAGTACATGAGAATAATAAGAAAAGTGGAATGAATGTATCAGTTTGCCTTTAAGAGCAAGTTTGCCAGAGTTTTTGAATTTGCATTATATTAGTGTTCTTTTGCAACTAGTATGGGTTTAAATATAGTAATACTTTTAACATGATGTGGATACACAGAGAATTTTAATCAATTTGGTTTCCATGATGAGTTTACATGCTTAAATTCCAAATAGCAACCCTGATGCTAGATGTGAGAAAGTTTGAAATTTTGAAGGAGAAAGTGGTTCTATTTAGCAAGTTTTTAAACTGTATTGTCTTGGAATCATTACATGTAATTATACTAAGCCAATTTCTTGTGTTTTGTGTTTCATTGTCACACATCCAATTTTTCTCTAGAGGCATCAGAGAAAAACTATTCAAGGAAAGAAAAATGAATAAAGATCTTTTTCTCCCTTTCTTTCCCTCTCCCACCCTAATCCTCTCAGTCTTTCAACAATTGAGCCAAAATTATTTTTATTGTTTTTCTCATTTTCTCTTTCATTCAAGAAAGTTAAATGACTGTGTATTTCTGTCTATATTGGAAGATAGTATCTGACTTTGGATTAAAGATTTATAGCTATATCGTTTCAATTAGAAAATCTTGCATCATGCCATTTACGGGTTCTAACATCTTAGGACCACTACTAGTAAGGAATAGCACTTTGAAGGATCCTAAAGCTGAAGTTTATATGTTTTGAGACTGCTTGGTCAGTTATTTTCATCTCCTAATTGAATATTGTTTTAAGGAGGTGAGCTTAGACTGTTGGCAGTGAATAGTGAATAATGATAATTTGTGCATCCCAAGAGACATGACCTTAAAATATCATCAAGCTAAGTAGTAGTGAAATGGAAGTCTGCTATATAAAAAGAGGTCTTAATGCTTCTGACATTATTTATCAAATGTGGATATTTTTCCATTGTGTTAGATGAGACCCTATATACATATAACATATCATTGAAGTTAACTGAGTCTCCAGTAGAATTGTGTTACACAGATTATTTCAGTTTTTGATTCAAACTTCATAATATTATAAAGGCAAATATCCAGTATGAAAATCACAGGAATATCCAGCCCCAACAGCATTTAAAATCCTGACAGGCATTCCTAACAGGTTCTTCCTACCGAAAAAGCCAGCCTTTCTTAGAGATTTTATTCAATCTACTATGTCCAGAGCTTAAAAGTTTTCATAGTATATAGCAAACAGGGAAAGTAGCAATTTATTAATGTGACTGGATTTCCTTTAAAGATAATGTTTTCAAAAAACTTACCTTTAAAATTTGGAGTCTTGAGTAATCAATCTGGAGATTCATCATGTATTTCAGATTTTTTTCTAGGCATCTGAAGGTTGTATTTTTTAACGTAGTCAGTGCAAACCCTTTAATGCAATTTGCATGAAGACCAAAGAAAGGTAGAAGTTAACTGTAATGTCTAGTATTAAGGATTCACTTTGGAGTGCTCTCTTCAAAAAAAGAAAATTATTTTCCATAGAAAGGGCTTGCTTTTTGCAATTTACATGAAACACTTTTAAGTGAGATCATTCTGTAGTATTTTGTTTTTGTGATTTTAATGGTCTTTCTGATCATCAAACCCTAGAGTAAAAGTTATGAAATGTTCCATCCTTATATGGGAAAGTCTTAGTAATTTTTTGTTTTTCTTTGTTTATAAGTCAGGACACACATGTATTCTCTAGAGACAGAGGGAGAGGGAGAAAGCACTTTCCACTGGTATGGGGTCATGCCACGGTTCCTTCTCCATTCCTCCAGCCTACTGGGATTTGGGGCAGGTACACATGTACACCTCGTATACTTTTCACGGCACTGGGCCTGGGACACAAACCTCCCAGTCAACCATGTGACATTGAAGTCTCTTAACCACTAAGCCTTGGGACTGAGCTGAACTTGGTCATTTATAACTCTTTTTATTCAAGTTGCATTATAGTGCATAATATGTGAGTGATGTTCATTCACAACAGTATTAAAAAGTTTTCTGACAAGACTATAAAATAGCCTGATTTACTTCTCATTTATTTTATTTAATTTGTTCTGTAGAATAAATCTTATTTTAAAGAAAGTTCTGATACTGTTCAAAAATAAAATTTATTCAGGAGAAATTATTTTTATCACTATCCCAGGTGACAATTATTTTTTTCATTGAGTTTTATTGTTTTATTTGCATATATTTAGAGATTGTGCAGGCAATTGATTTACAACTTAATTTAGAGATTTTGATTTTAAATTTGTTGTGAAATTTGACATAAAGAATAGGAAAGTTCACTATACACTGTCATCTATGTCATACACTAGCCTCAATTATCTTCCAAGTCACATGTACAGAGAAAAAAAAATCAAGTCAGATTTAGAGGAAAGATATCATAAATATCTATAGTGAAAGGGAAAAAAAAAGAGCAAAAATTAGTGGTAAGGGCCGCAGGTGATGTGGAGGTTAAGGTGCTGTATCCTACATGGCCAAGTCACTTTCAAGTCCTAGACTTGGTGACTGAAAAACATACCAGGCACCTGTGCATGTGTGCCCCAAATCCTGACAGCCAAATGAAGTAGAAGGGACTGTGGTGTGGCCACCCACATGGGGGATGATTTCTCATACTCCTATCTTTTTTTCTCTCTCTCCAGCAAGCACACATGCCTTCTGGAAAAAAAAAAAAAAAAAAAAAAAAAAAAAAATCTAAAAAATAAATTAAAACAAGGGAAAAAAAGAAGTGATAAGAGCAAATATGTAGGGAACCAGCAGTTAGCGTAATGGCTATGTCGCTGGACTCCCACGTAGTCGACCGCGGTTCGCGTCTCGGACCCGGTGGCTTACAACTCACGCCGGGCGCGTGTGCGTGCGTGCCCAAGATCCCGAGAGGAGAATGGAGGAGAAGGGATTGCGGCGTGACCATCCCCCCTGGGGGGTGATTTCTCGCTTTCTGTCTCTATGTCTCTCTCTGTCTGTCTGGCGAGCGCACGCGCCCTATAGCGAAAAACCTCTCCAAAAAAAAAAAAAAAAAAAAAAAAGAGCAAATATGTAAAATACATAAGCAAAGGAATTCTAACACATGCTGATAATAGTAAAACATAATGTAAATTCTTAAAAATTAATCTGTATATGGGACTAGCAGTTGACATAATGGCTATGTTGCTGGCCTCCCATGCAGCCAACCACAGTTCAAGTCCCAGACTAGGTGGCTTAAACTCCCAGCAGGCATGTGTGCATGTGTGTCCAAGATCCTGAGAAGAGGATGGCGGAGAAGGGATTGTAGCATGGCCATCCTCCCTCAGGGGTAATTTCTCGCTTTCTGTCTCTCTGTCTCTCTCTGGCTAGCGTGTGTGCCCTATAGCAAAAACCCCTCAAAAAAAAAAAAAAAAAAAACACAAAACTTAATCTGTATATGAAGCATTTAGCAATACCCTCCATGAAAAAAATTGGAATAAGATGGAAAAAGACTGGGGAAAGAAGCTTCTTTTACCACCAGGAATCCAGCCTCTTCTGCTCTACCTTGTGGCCCTGAGACGGCCCCATAACCATCCTGTGGTATGAAGTGTTGGGGCTGTGCTTTAAGAGCCATATAAGTTCTTTATGTACAAATTAAAGTACCATAGCCTGGACATTGGAGGTGAAGAAGTTCTAAAAGCCTCTAAGTGTGAGAAAGGGTGCCCCGACATTTTGTAGAAATTATGAATTTGTTTATTTGTTTGTTTGTTTTTTAAGATATTTACCAAAGGGCACATGCACCCTCCAGAGAGAGAAAGTGAGAAATCACCCACTGGGACGATGGCCTCACCCCAATTTATTTTTACAAATTCTCCTCATGGGATTTTGGGCATGCATGCGCAAGTACCTACAGTGATTTTCAAATGGCCAGGTCTGGAACTTGAACTGTGGCCAACCATGTGGGAGTCAAGCATTTTAACCACACGACTTATTCATTATTTCTTTTCTACCTCAACCTATAATGCCTACCTATCTCAGCATAAAGATAAGCTTGAGAATCACTTCTCTGTCACTTATGGTTTTTCTTTTTTCTTTTTTTTAAGAATACTCATGAATTACACATGACTTTAAAGTGGTCAACTGAGATTTTAAGAGACTTAAAAAATAATTGGCACCTTTCCATTCAAAAGGCTGTAGACAGGGTCTTTAAAGGACCTCATCCCATCCATCGGAACTTTGCTTCCCTAAATCACCATATCTTGTCTAAAATCTTTTCTAGAAAGTTAGGAAGCACTAAGATCTATGTATGGTCAAATAAGAACATGGTCTGTTTATCAACTGTAACTTTGCCAAAGCAAAACTGTTCTGTGTTTTTTGGTTAATTATGTGTAACACAAGAATTGAGGTGCCATGTAATTTACTTTTGTTTTTTATTATGATTTTTTGCTTCTTTATCGAGGGTAACTTCTGGTGTTTGTATGATCTTTCTTCCTCTCTCTTCTCCATTTGACTATCTTTTGTCCTTTAACTCGGAGGTCATCTAGTCTATATCTCTTCCTGGACTTCCTGTTTTGGTGTTGCTTCCTGCGGCTCACATTGCTCTCCATGTGGAACGCCTGTGTTTCTCAATCTGCACTATAATTGCTGATTTGTGATTTTTTCCTATAAGTTCCTTAATGGCTTAGACTGTATATTCATTGATACAACAAATATTTATGAAGTATTTAGTATGGGCCAGGAATTCCTCTGAGTGAAGAAAATTTGCAAACAAAAGAGAAATCTCTGGCTTTGTGAAGCTTACTTTCTGATTTGGGATGACAGATAGCAGAAAATGAGCAACATATATATGTAAAACATATTAAGTTATACAGTGAGAAGTAATCCTGTGATGGGGACCAGAGTATTCTGAGAGTATGTTTTAATTGGATAGTCAAGAAAGTCCATAGGGAGAAGATGACAACGGAGTCCAGAGGGCTTGAGTCACACAGAGATTTGGGATAGAACGTTCCTGGCAGAGGGCACGGCAAGTGGACAAACCTCGAGTAGGATTATTCTAGGGTTTTTGCAGACAAAGAAACTTCGTGGCTAGAGGAAAACCAAATGGTTGAAGGTAAGAAAAGATCTGAGAACAGAGTGGGGGGTGGGAAGAGACAAGAATTGTGTAGAGTTTTATTTGTTATTGCAATGACTTTGGCTTTTGTCTGGAGTGCAGTGGAAGGCTGAGATTTTGAATCTGTTTCTGGTAACTCAATTTGACTTTGGTCACTACTTAGGATTCAGTAATGTTGTTTTATTACTCTCACAGTCAACTACAAACTAGTGTATTAAAGTAATGTTAAATTCTAATTTGAATTGACTGAAACAGGCTTTTATCTCTTTTGCTTTCCCATTACTGAATATCTCATTTTTAATTAATTTGAAAGCTTTCTAGAATAGTGAGCCAATGTAAATTTAGCATAATGTATAACTTATTCTTCATCAGATTTAGGTACTTAATTGAAAATGTTAATTAGAAAGGTCGCTTGTTCTGTTGGAACATGTTGATGAAACTGCTTTCAAATGACTATAGCACCAATCGATTTCATATCAAGTTGTGTTTCTGGAACCCAAATGTAGACAGTGGTATGAGTTAATAGCTCTAAGTAGACATCTTTCACCTCTGTACTCAAGGATATGTGAGGAAAATTTACTGGCTGCAAATCTCATGAACTAGGAATAACAATATATGTTTGTTAGATGGTTTATTTCCTGATGGAATTACTTTCCTAGTAGGAAGGTATCTCCTCCTTCTACCAAGGAAGTATTTACTCTACTTTGCCTTACCATGTGTTTTTGTGGTTGTGATTGATTTTCCCCAAAACAGGGTTTTCTTGGAGAAATTAAACTGTCATAATATAATGAAAGGAGAAATAACAAGGACATAAAATTATGTTTTAATATTGAGTAGAAAGTCAGAAGAGTCAAGAGGGAGAAAAATCACAGATTTGGAAAAGAGAAATAGCATAATTTAGAAATTAGTTTAAATGATTAGCGTATACATAGTAGTATATATACGAGTCTGTCAATGAAGTGTGTTTCAGGCACTTTGAAATATAGTGATAAAGAAAGCAGAGACTCAAGTCTGTGGGCATAAAGAAAAGTCTATAAAGTTATATTGTGGTGGGGAGGGATGAACACGAAAAACCTGTTACGGAGTGTACTTTTTTAAAAGAATTATTATTTTTTAAAAATTTGCTGTAGGGCACATGTACTCATGAGAAGGGGGAGAGAGAGGGGGAAAAAAAGAGAGAAAGCCACCAGTACTAAGTCTGGGACTCAAACCATGATCAGCCATGTGGGAGCCAAGTGCCTGACCAGCCACCTGCTGGTCCCTGAAGTGTACTATTAATAAGGACTTTAGATGCTATAACGTGGTTGAGTACAGCTGGCGTGTGGGGAGTCACTGATCTAGCTATAGTGGGGGCTAGGAATTTCTGTCTCAGAGGAGGCAATATTTCCGTTCAGACTGAAACAGAGAAAGAAGCAGATACTTCGAGGATCCTGGGTATTCACTAAAAATAACAGATATAAAGATTCTGAAATAGAGGACAGCTAGAAATTTCCTGGGAATTAAAGAAGGGCTATTTAGATAAAATATACATGAAGAAAGGATCTGCGGAAGATACGACAAGGGAACAACGAAGGGGCAAGCTAGTTAGACTTCACAGTCAATGCTGAGACACAGATTAGATCCCCTGAAAGGTTTAAGACTGAGAGGTGACAGGACCAGCTTGCTCTTAGACTACTCCCGGTATCTGCAATATGGCCAGTGTACTAGTGGGAAGGGGTGCAACAATGGAGGAAGAGGGCTGTGTACCTGACCATCAAGGCTGTGCTGTTGAAGGATAGTTGCTGCTCTTTCAATTTTAGTGATAAATTTGGAGAAAATTATTTGAGATTGAAAGTTGTTTTGGTGGTAGAGCTGATCAAGAATCATGCTAAGGTATATGGACTTGGCATGGTGGCTTACGGTCACTTTCATCGAGATGAGAAAAGTTTTGTGACGTGGGGGTAGCTTGAAAGTGACCACGGTGTGGATAGGTTCATGTGTATGATTGATTTTACACATTACGCCACTTAAATTTAGATACCTTAAGTTAGAATCCAAGTAGAGATACCAGGTAAAAACTGAGATTATCTGGTTAGTGATGTGAGTTTGAGACTCTTGGTTTAATAGATTTTGCTTAAAAGACATGGGTTTAAGTTGGGGGGGGCAACATATGGCCTGTGACCCAAATATCCTTTTTTTCAATATATTCCTTAGCTTTTACGTTATATGCTACCCATTTTTTTTTTATGGCCTAAGAGCTGTCTTCTTCCTTTTTTTCTGGTACAGTTGTTAAGTATAAAATATAAAAGACACAAAAGAATTCTGGCAAGGTTATGTGTTCTAATTTCCCTCTTTTCCCAAAGTCTATAACGTTTGTTTTTCTGCTCATTGTCAAAAGTTTTGCTGACCTGTGGTCTAGAGGAAACTCTAAAAAGGTTTGACAGGCCAGCAGCTGGCATAGAGGTTAAGGTGCTGGACTCCCACATGGTTGACCACAGTTCTAACCCGGATCCAGTGACTTGCTATCATGCTGGGCACACGTGTGTGTGTGCACAAAATTCCAAGAGAAGAAGGGATTGCAGTGTGGCCATCTCCCCAAAGGGTGATTTCTTACTTTCTCTCTCTCTCTCCCCGTCTCTGTGTCTCTGGCAAGCGTACATGCACTAGAAAAAATGTCTCTTAAAAGAAAAAAAAGAGAGAGGATACTGACAGAGAAGAAAGCACACAGTAGCAGAAATTTAAATTATATCAGCTACTGTGCACAGAGTGGGGAATTTAAGTCTGGATATAATTGGCAGTAAGACATCAAAGTGATAAATTCATGATCAGCATGATCAAGTAAAAATTCTATGGACTGGGACCAGCAGTTAGTGTAATGGCTATGTTGCTGGACTCCCATGTAGTCAAGCGCGGTTCGAGTCCCAGACCCGGTGGCTTAAACTCATGCCAGGCACATGTGAGTGAGTGTGTGCCCAAGATCCTGAGAGGAGAGTGGAGGAGAAGGGATTGCGGCATGGCCATTCCCCCTGGGGGGTGATTTCTTGCTTTCTGTCTCTCGGTCTCTCTGGCGAGCACACATACCCTGTAGCAAAAACAAAAATAAAACAAAAACAAACAAACAAAAACAAAAGCAAAAACAAAACTCTCAAAAAACTCTATGGACTAAAAGGAAATATCTTCATGAGACCATTTACTCAATCATATAAGAAGCCTAGGTAGGAAGTGTGCTGTGTTTGGAGATGGGGGCAAGACTAATGCAACTTAATTAAAGAAAGCAGAAAGACGATGACATTCTATCTAACTGGAGATTTTTTAAAAGGGCCAAATACTTCAGGCTTTTTAAAGTTATCTTTAGAGAAACAAGTAATCATTAAGAAATTCTGAAACTAGAAAGGAAAATCATATCTGACATGAAAGATTACTTTGGCTATACAAATGGTCTTCAAAACATTCATTAGAAGAGCTCATTATGAAAAAACTATGGATGGATTTTTTAAAAATATTTTTTATGTACCAGAATAAACTCATACTTTCATTTTTCCATGAAGTTTTTGAAGTCCTTGAGTATGTATATCTGGGATGGAAGGAAGTTACCTTGGATGAAGAATAAAATTTTCCATTGGAATTACTAGAGTTAAGACCCTAGGTGAGGTTGGCAAGGGCAGGATTGATGCAAAATCCATTCTGGAATGGGTTTGAGAATGAGTGGGAATGAGGACTTAGGCTTTATGTATAGTGAAGTTTTATCAATCCTTTCTCTGTATACATAAATGTATGCTTAAAATAAACTTCCACTTTTTAAAATTAGATTTGTTGAACTTAAACCCTGGAGTCAAATAAGTATAGATAGGGTAAGGGAAAAAAATCCAAACTCTCCTGGTAAATAGAACATTAATAATTCCACTAAAAATACTGAAAAGCAGTATTTACTTTTTTTAGAGAGAGAGCATTTTACTATAGGGCATGTGCACTTGCAGAGAAACAGAAAGTGAGAAATCACCCCCTGGAGTGGTGGCCACACTGCAATCCCTTCTCCTCCATTCTCCTCTCAGGATTTTGGGCACACGTGCCTGGTGAGTTTTAAGCCACTGGGTCCAGGACTCCAATCACAGTAAACTCCATGGGAGTCCAGTGACCTAACCATTATGCCATTTACTGGTCTTAAAAAGAAGTATTTTTCACTCTTTCATTATTTATGGAGCTATGGGAAGTATCGCCCTAACCCCATGCTAGTCTACCTTGTTTTTCAGTGTAACTCAGGTATCTTCTCCTATCTGTAGCCTTCCATATTTACACCTGTGGGATATGACTTTCTCTGCTTGGGTCTTCCCCTAATACTCTGTAAGAAGACATGCTACCCTCATGACAGCAGCCACCACAACCTACAATAATTACCATGATAACTAATTGCCCTCACTAGACTGTGGCCTCTCCATGGAGCCCGGGATGTCATAGTGTTTCTCTCAGCTGTAATAATATATTACTCACAAAATTAATGTTCTTCTATTTTGAATATACCATATTTTCTAATTTGAATATCCTTTTTTCAATATACAACTTAGCTTCTAAGTTATGTTTAAATATAAATTTTAATTATCTGCAGACATGTCAAATCTAATGCTTAACCAGTGAAGATTAATGTACATTTAACATCTGTTAGGATACTCATATACAGTATTTATAGCCTTCATTGTTGCTACCAAAATTTTTAATGTTTGTTTGAAAAACTGTATCATGAGGATTAGAATGATAAATGTGTAACTCTTACTCAAAGATAATATTTTTGGATTTTTCTGTATAAAATACCAGTTACCTGAACAAAAAGTCACATGCTATTAGCTTACGTTTTACTTGGTGTGCTGTATCGATTTCAAGTGAGATTTCTCAGTATAGACATGTTTACTTATTTTTGCTGAAATACTAGTATACTATACTAATCCAAAAACTATTAAACCTGAGAACAAATGCACTCACGTAAAGTTCAGATTACAGTATATCTACATGCCATTTACCATTTCTGCGTGACCTCACACCCTGCTCTTTATTTCTCTGTTTTGAGTTCCATTTACCTTGGAGATTCTTCCATTTTGGGAGTTCCATTGCATTCTAATAATTGGTACTCTTCATATACATACACAGATATTCCTTACCATATGTAGGGCTTTTTCCCATAGCACCTTAGATGTCCCTTCTGAGGATACTGATTTAACATGTCATCCATTAATATTAAGAAGCTTAAAAAAGCAGGATGGTGGGTGACTTTTGCTTTGACTTAAATTGAAATATTCAGCCAACCCCAGTGTTAAAAAGTTTTTTTTTTTCCTTAAATGTTACATTGCCTTATTAAAAAAAAAACAAACAAAAAAAAACCCAGAAACTAACATTTAATTTTGGTGTTCTAGAAAGTGGTCTTTTTCTCAATAAAATGGTTTAATCATCTGACTTCACGTGTCCTGGTTAAACATGGGTGGCACTGCATGCGCACATGCTGGGTGGGCTAAAACACACTGCTGTGACAACCGTGAGGCCGATTCAGGTTGTTCACATCTCAGGGATGACCTTTCTTTAAAATATCTGAATTCATTATAAGTTAGAGTCGTATCATTTTAACTTAAATTTATTTGTAATCTGAACTTTATGTGCAGTGCATTTGTTCTTATGTTTAATCTTTTTTGTATGTTAAATCATTTGCAAACATATGGCATGTCCTTGAGAAAGTTTAAGACTGAAGGTACATGAAGTGCCAGCAGGGAGTCTGTGCCAGTGGTTTTTAATCACTATATATGCATTTTTAGTGTGTGTATCACACAAATGTGGTCACAAACATTTGCTTGACAAAATTTATGTACAATCTCTAAATTATGATACCTTTGCATTAATAATATCCCTCTGAGTAAACATTTTTATCCAGAAACTGGTAGTTCATTTTGTAAAGCTCTAAGTTATCATTTGTCCTAGGAGAGAAGACAAAAAAACCAAGGATAATAAATTCAAGAAGTGATTAGAGGTCAGATTTCTCTGTCTCATCCCATTTTTCCCTCTCCCGCCCCACATTCCCACATCTCAATAGTTTCTGTTTGTTTGTTTTTAATGTGTAACAAATATAAGAAGAAAACATGTTCACTTTATTGAGGAAACTGAAGTATGCAAGATTATATTTTAAGAAAGTGAAATAAAAGATTAAAAATGTAAATAGAAGAAATACTGTTTATAATGCAGTTCCTTTCTAAGTGTTTTCTGTGCAGGTTATTATGTTAAGAAATCTTGTTAAGAGCCTCATTGTACTAAATAGAAGAAAATGTCTGCAGGTCTCTTAATTCTGAAATGTTTCAAAATGAGTAGACTTTTTAGCAAAATTACTAAAATGTACTTTTTTTTAAAAAAAATCTTGAGCTGGCAAACTTTTTGTAAAGGACTGGACAGAAAATATTTCAGGCTTTCTTGGCCATAGTCTGTCTCATCTCTTTCTTCATATTCTTCTTCTCTTCTTCCTCCTTCTCTACAACTCTATAAAAATGTAAAAGCCATTTTTAGCTCTCAGGTATACAAATCCAGCCATGGACCAAAACTGACCCAGAGGTCCAAGGTTTATGGACTGCTTTATATCATTAGATTGCTATTTTCAACTGTATTCTTTTTTTAAATGTATACCTTCTGTGAGTAACAGGCAAATGCAGCACCCCTAGCAGTTTTTGGTGCCACAGTCCACCTTCAGCTTCAGCCAACTCTAGACAGTGGGCATGAGGCGTTGCCTGACCTACCCAGGTGGTCTCCAGATGGGAACCAGGAGCTTTCCCGCAGGGGCCAGCCTCGAAAAACATTGTATCTTATTACTGTGCCACCCTTGACCGATAGATTGGTATTTTTCTTTCTGAAATGTCATATGTGAGAAACTAAATGTGCTTCTAGCAAAGAGAAATTGGCCTGAGTGAATGCTGAGCCTTGGAATGCAGTGGAAAACTATGAAAGCAAAGGCCCTGTTTCTGGAACCAGTGACACACTATCCATCTCTGCTCTTAGGAAAACAAGGGCATTACTAATTTAAAGGGCATTATTTAAGTTTTTTGTTCTGTTTCTCATGTATGATGGAAAGAAAAAGACAATTTTCCCTTTCACTTGAATTTTCACGCAATAGACATTTCCAGATCTGACTTCTGTTCTCAACAGTGGCTGGTGTCTCTCCTGCACTCTGTGTACATGTCATTATTTATTCTTGGTAGTGGAACAATCTTGTCCATGAAGCTTCTCAAGCAATGTAAAACAAATCTCTAGCTTAATATTTCCTTTAAGGTAAAGTACAATATAATATAAGGAAGAGAACGAAAAAGCCTAGTAAGCTGACCTTTTGATATATGCAACGAACATATCAGATATCAGACTTTTTTAAAAAAGAATTATTTTATTTCACTTTATTATTATTATCCAGTTTGATCAGAGAGAAATAGAGAGAGAAGAAGTGAGAAAGCAAGTCACCAGGTCCGAGATTTGAACCATGGTCAGCCATGTAGGAGTCTAGCGCTTTAACCACCATGCCACTTGCTGACCCCAGATATCAGACTTTAATGCTTTATATTTTAGGGTCTATCAGAGTGAGTCCACAGTGCTCATTGAAATTCACTGAAACACTGACATAACATGGAGGTTGGTGGAGTAAGTGTATTCTTCAGTGTGCTTCTCTTTCTGTCAAATTATGTTTAAGTCAACTATGAATTGAACTATTTGGTTTTAAAGAGCAGATTCTTTGATTTTGGAGGTGAAAATATTTATTATAATCATTGAAGTTAATTTCTTGAGATTTTTGATTTTCTGCTTTATAACAGAATGAGACTATATAAATGAAAACCATCTACAAAAAGTATAAGCATAATTGTAAGTTACTTACTAAATTTGTGTCAGTTTTTTTAATCTTTTTTTATGATGTTTAAATTTTTATTGTTTTAAAATAGACTTTAGTTTTTTAGGACAGGTTTGAGTTCAGAGCAAAACTGAGCATAAAATAAAGAGAATTCAGTATAAATACCGCTGTTCCCAAACATGCGCAACTTCCCCCATTACCAATACCTCCTGCCAGAGCCGTACATTTGTTACATTCTCTGAACCAACACTGACATGACATTACTACTCAAAGTTCGTAGTTTCATTAAGATTCACACTTGGTGCACATGCTATGGGTTTTGACAAGTGTATAATGACATACTGCGCACTATTTTAATATCGTACAGAATGGCCTCACTGCCCTAAAGATCCTCTGTGCTCTGTCTGTTGATCTCACCCTTTCTTCTAACTGTAACAAAAATTATTATTTTTTTCAAATTGCAATTTCTTGTTTCTTTGTGTGATACAGTATGTTTTTCTTTTTTTAAATTTATTTTTTATTTCATTTTCTTTTATACATTAAATCACATTATTATTTGGCTTACAAAATGGATATTTCAACAAGTGAACATTTCTCTCTGGTACAGTTGATAGAGCTACAAAATATCTTCAACAGATAATACTACATTTCTTTGTGCCATTATTGCTTTGCCTCCCTATTTTTCTTCTAAATGTCCTTCCTCAGACCCTCCTCTTTCACACACACTATATCTGGTAATTACATCTGTATACTGTGTTTCTGTATCCTTTAGTCAATCAGTTTCAGTCATAGAGTGCGGACACTTGGTGTCAGTTTTTAAAATTAGGTGGGAAAAAAAAATACTATTTTTAAAAAGTTAGATGGGAAAGCCCTGAGTTTTAAAATTTTAATAGACTTCGATAAATCTTCCTTCCCTTCTTCCCTCCCTCCATAGATACAAGGAGCCTTGATAGGTCTTTCCATGTTACAGTTCTTCCCTCAGCCTTCCAGCCAGCTGGGATCACAGGCACACATGCGTTCAGATTTAAGCAGCATTCAAAGCCTTCCCTACTGTGTAGCTGTAGCATGCTGCCCTACTGTCTCTTCTATTGCACTTGGGCCTAGACTTTGGGCACTATATCTGGTAATTACATCTGTATACTGTGTTTTTATATCCTTTAGTCAATTAGTTTCAGTCACAGAGTGCGGACACTTGGTATATATTAAGTGGGGACATACAATGCCTCTCCTTCATAGTCTGGCTTGCTTCACTCAGCAGTAAGTCTTCCATATTCATCCACTTTCTGTCAAAAGCTAGGGTTTTGCTGTTTTTTTTTTTTTTCTTTTTTTTTTTTTTTATGGCTGAATAGTTTTCCATTGAGTATATGTGCCACAGTTTTTCTATCCATTCATCTGTTCGTGGGCATTTGAGTTGTTTCCATGATTTAGCTGATATTAGTCTGATATTAGTCCATAGTTTACATTAGGGTTCACTCTTAGTGTTATACATTGTATATATTTAAAAACTATATAATGGCAATATTTACCATTCCAATATTATACATAATAATATAGTTTTACATCTCTAAAAATATCCCATGCTCTACTTCTTCATTCCCTTCTGTCCAAGTCTCTAATAACCACTCATCTTTTTTACTGTCTCTATAGTTTTGCCTTTTCCAAACTGTCATATTGTTGGAATCATACAATATTCAGACTTTTCAGACTGGCTTCTTGTACTTAGAAATATGCAGTTGTCTTTTGTGGCTTTATAGACTATTTCTTTATCTAGATCTATCACAGTATTATTCATTTACTGAAGGGTATACTGGTTGCTTCCAAGTTTTCATGATTGTGAATAAAGCTGCTATAAATATTCATGGACAGGTTTTTTGTGTGTGAATGTAAGTTTTCAGTAGCAGGAAGTATGATTACTAAATCATATGACAAAAGCATGATTAGTTTTGTAAAAAACTAATAATCTGATTTCCAAAGTGTTTGCATCATTTTGTGTTCCTACCAGCAATGAATGAGAGTTTCGGTTCTTTTCTTCACCAGTGTTTAGTATTGCCAGTGTTCTGGATTTTGGCCATTCTGATAGATATTTAGTGGTCTCTCATTATTGTTTTAATTTGCAGTTCCCTAATGCTATATGATGTTGGGTATAATTTTAATATGATTATTTGCCAATATGTATCTTCTTTGGTGAATTATTTTTTTCAGATATTTTGCCCATTTTTTTTGACTGTTGGTTTTCTTATTCTTAAGTATTAAGTGTTGATTGTATATGTTAGAAACTGATCTTTAATGGGAGGTGTTGAAAAGTTTTTCACCCAGTCTGTGGCTCACATTCTCATGCCTTTTTTTAAAAAAATAAATTGTTATATTGTTATATTTCTTCTTCTTCTTTTCTTTTCTTTCTTTTTTTAATTTTTATTATTATATTTTTTTTAGAGAGGTTTTTGCTATAGGGTGTGTGTGCTTGCTGGAGAGACAAAGACAGAAAACAATAAATCATCCCTCCTCTAGAGTGGCTCTAGAGTGGGGGATAGCCATATCCCAATCCCTTCTCCTTCATTTTCCTCTTGGGATTTTTCGGCAATAACACACACACACCTGACATGAGTTTTAAGCTGCTGGGTCTGGGACTCGAACCGCAGTTGACTATGTGGGAGACTAGTGATGTAACCATTATGCCATCTGTTGGTCCCATTCTCTTGTCTTTTACAAAGCAGAACTTTTTAATTTTATTGAAGCCCAAATTATATGATTTTCTCTGAATAAACATAGGCATTGGAAACATTTCCTATCAATTCAGATAATTTAATATTTAAGACTGTCGAATGCCAAGAACAAATCATAGAATCAATGACAAAAAAAGTAGAATTGACTCAGATCCTGATATTTTCTCTTCAGTTATTTTCCAATCAAGAACAGGTTACTGAGCTGTATAAAAATCAAATACAGGCATCACTTTTCAATAAAATACTAATTATCTTGATTCTGGTCTACATTATTGTTATTAGTCGTAAATGAGAAGCAGTCGAGTATTTCTTTTAGATTTCTCAGTTCTCCTCTTGCTATTTCTCTAGTATAGTCACTGGCATTATTTACATGGAGTTATAAATGACAAGCTCTTTGTAAATATGATCATCTCATACAGACTGATGCACTTGTCTGTTGATGCAGTCCACATAAAAGAATCATGCCAAGACGAAATGATGTGACGTACTAAATGGAGGGAACAGTGCCAAATCTACCTATCGTATCTGAACTTCCTTCTACGCTGTCTTTGTTCCTTATGCATATAGGTTTTCTATTCCTCAGACCTCTCCAAACTTACCATCCTGGGTTCTGCTTGATACCACTACAAAGCCATGGCTTTACCAAGCTCCTTTGATTGGGTTGAGAAGTAGAGGAAAGATATAATAAAAAATCAGGACCAGCAGTTGGCATAATGGCTATGTTGCTGGACTTCCATGTAGTCGACCATGGTTCTAGTCCCAGACCCGGTGGCTTAAACTCACGCTGGGCACTTGTGTGTGTGTGCCCAAGTTACTGAGAAAAGAATGGAGGAGATGGGGTTATAGTGTGGCCATTCTCCCTGGGGGGTGATTTCTAGCTTTCTGT
This sequence comes from Tupaia tana, assembly GCA_026018925.1. Taxonomy (NCBI): domain Eukaryota; kingdom Metazoa; phylum Chordata; class Mammalia; order Scandentia; family Tupaiidae; genus Tupaia; species Tupaia tana. The sequence goes on from JAKSZU010000001.1 coordinate 166,741,922, forward strand.
TTCTCTTTCTCTCTCTGTCTTTCTGGTGAGCACACAGGCCCTATAGCAAAAACCTCTTAAAAATCAAATAAAAAAAGAAATAATAAAATATCTCCATATGCAGGACACAGAGCAGACACAAAAAGGCCAGGTAGCAAATGAGTGTTCTCTTTGTCCAAAAATCACCTACATCTTTAATTCCTACCACCTAACAGGCCAAAAGAGATTTATGATTTATTTAAACTAGGGAAAATCTGTACTCTTTACCACACATTCTTCTCAAACTTGCTTTAGCAGGGCAGTTTCCAAATTGATATTAATATATGTTCTTGCCCTATCCCAGCCAGACTTCCAAGAAAAATAGATACGTTTATGAAAAAAATGTGTACTGTATCTCTGCTTTGTATTTATATCTTGATGTAAATAGTGAAGCTCCAGGAAAACTATTAAATTTTTTTCCATGTATTTTACCCAGAATTTTCTAAACATTGTAGAGGAAATGATTATTAACATCTTATAGAGATAATATTGCATTAAAAAATTAGCAGAATTCCAGTTATTTATGCAATACTATAGAAATGCCAATTTTTTTTTTTTTTGAGAGGTTTTCGCTATAGGGCGTGTGCGCTCGCCAGACAGACAGAGAGAGACATAGAGACAGAAAGCGAGAAATCACCCCCCAGGGGGGATGGCCACGCCGCAATCCCTTCTCCTCCATTCTCCTCTCGGGATCTTGGGCACACACGCACATGCGCCCGAAGTGAGTTTAAGCCACCGGGTCCGGGACGCGAACCGCGGTCAACTACGTGGGAGTCCAGCGACATAGCCATTACGCTAACTGCTGGTTCCCAGAAATGCCAATTTTAATATACTGATAAAATAACTTTTTAGAAGGTATCAATAATATGGTCCACTTTATTTTCTAAATTATTTTTAAGATATCTGTTTCTAAATTAACACATAATTATACATATTCATGGGGTACAGTATGATGTTTTGATACTTACATAACATGCACAGTGACCCAATTTGAATAATCACATCAGTCATCTCAAACATTTATCATTTCTTTGTGGCAAGAAAACTCAACATCTTTTTCTTTTTCTTTTTCTTTTTTTTCTTTTTTTTTTTTTTTTGAGGGGTTTTTGCTATAGGGTGCATGTGTTTGCCAGAAAGACAGAGAGAGACAGAAAGCAAGAAATCACTCACCTGGGGAGATGGCCATGCTGCAATTCCTTCTCCTCCATTCTCCTCTTGGGATCTTGGGTGTTATTAGTCATAAATCAGAAGCAGTCGAGTATTTCTTTTAGATTTCTCATGCGCCCAGCATGAGTTCAAGCCATGGGGTCCAGGACTTGAACCTTGGCCAGCTACATGGGAGTCCAGCAACATAGCCATTATGCCAACTGCTGGTCCCTCAATATCCTTTCTTGTAATTATTTTTAAATAAAAATTATATCATTGGTAACTTTAGTCACTACCATGCAATAGAACACTAAAAATATTTCTTCCTATCCGTAACTTCATATTTATTGACCAACTTCTAGTAACTATGGTTCTACTCAGTACTTAAATGAGATGAATTTGTTTGTAAGTAAGAAGCAAGAAAGTTAGAAAGTTAAAAAAGCACAGAACAACCTCCAAATTAGAGGGTGGAAAGTTAGCAGAAGGAAATATTGGAGGAAAATTAATAAATTCATTCTTTTGCTCACTCCCTATTTAGCTTTTTGCTAGTACAAGTAGAAGAAAATTCATTTCACATTTTTTGTCACTATGAATGTATAACCTAGCAGTAGCTATGAACCGACACGCAGTATGTGCAAAAAAATAGATGCAGGTTTAACATTGTTATTTCATTTATCCGCATGAATGCCAATGCAGAATTCCACTTAAGTTCTTATTTTCAAGAAGAGTGTTTAATTGAATTTCAGAATTCATTGTACAGTAGCGACAAGACTAGATCATAAATGTCTTTAAAAGAAAAAAAATAGTTTGTACATAAGTGTTTGAGAGCAATTTAATGTCAATATAATCCCCTTTCCAGACTTCCATTTACTACTATTTAAAATAAAGATAATCTCATAATGTGGCTGTGAAGGTCTTAAAAGATAATGCTAGTAAAGATTCTCTACACACCCAAAGAATGCTGTATAAACTTTTTTGTGGTTGACATTTTGGATTTACAAAGGGCTATCACTTGCTGGTAGATCAAATCTGACTCTGAGTTAAGTTTCCTGGTAGAATGTGATGTCTTAAAGGTTTAGAGCACAGGCAGACAGCCAGAAAACCTTATCTTTCCAGCCTGTACCACTTTTGCTGTGCCTTTTGAAACAGTTTTATTGTCTGTAAGATGGAGTATGACCTCCTATGTTGTATTATGAAAGGTTAATACACAAAAAGCGCCGGTGACAATGCTAGGTGCATTGTTTATGCTCAAGTAGATGGAAAGCATGGTAGTGTTCACTGGTCTTCGAATCTATCACAGTATCTTATAAGTTCAGTGCCTAACTTGGTTCATAACACACAGTAGACACTCAATATTAGTGTTTCAACTGCACAGAGATTAATTATATTGAATATGTTTCCCTTTAGGTGAGAATAGGTCCCAAGTTACTTCATTTAGCTGAGCAAAAATTGGCACTTGTTAGAAATGTAAATTTGAGGGCCAGGGGGAGTCACAAAGGTAGCGCCAACTGGTCCCACATGGTAAGGTCCCTGTGCGTGCTAGGTATGGATGTGCGTGCCCATCATCCAGGCTGGTTAAGACTGGCAGGTGGATCATAGTGTGAAAACTCTGTTGTGGGTACCTCTCTCTCTATCTGCTTCTCTTTCTGTTTTTCTCTCTCATGGGAGAAACAAACTAAGAAACATTTATGAAAATATAAATTCTAGCTTGAATATTGCCCATTTCACAGCAATGGAGAGAGTTCATCTCTTAAAATGATTCATTGTGGTAAGTGAAGAAACTATATCCATCCAAGTGACTTATATTGTCTGGCATATAACTTTTGGGTCCTTTGGCGATGATTTCCCTCTCATCAAAATTCACAAGATCTACTCCCTGGATCGTGAGGCTTTTGCTTTGCAAATATTAAGGTGCTATCTTAATGATATTCCAAAGCCACTTGATATGACTCATTTGAAATTTTAGTGTTCAGTGAGGAATTTTATTGTTAATCATCATTACTTTAGCATTATATTTTAATTAGTGGGTGTTAAAATCCAAGAGTATTTTCCTTGAAATATAAGGATCACATGGGATCATTGAAATACATTTGGAAATGTCACTCATTAGAGGCCATCCTAGTGGAAAACTGTAAAATGGCTGGTATTCCATCTTTCATATGTTCTCCAGCAGAATATAAAGTGAGCAAAATATAGGGTCAGCTAGTGGCATGGTAGTTAAGGTAGTTGGATCACATATTAAGTGTGATTCAGTCCCAGACCTGATAGACTGAAAAACATGCCATGTGCAAGGGTATGCATGCCCCAAATCCTGAGATCAGAATGAAGAAAGGATTGCAGTGCAGCCATCCCCCTGGCAGAGAGAAGTGCTTTCTCACTTTCTCTCACTCTGTTGAGTGAATGTGCCCTATGGAAAATTAAAACACACACACACACACACACACACACACACACGTGTATATGCTTCATGCTGGCAAGGATTCTCATCCTATTTGCTCAATGAACAATGTCTGCAGATAGCAGTCACTTCTTGCTATGCTTCGAATGCATGTGGAATGACATGCCACCCATGACTCTCACTGGCATTGGACCTCTTTGCCACACAAAGAAAACAGGACAAGATGCACTAAGCATTTCTGAGAAAAATGGATTTCTCTTTCCTCTTTTATTATAGTTATAACTCTGGGCAAGCTGATAGATATTATGACTCTCAGATTTATTATAGGCTGTAAAAAGAAGTTATTATACTGCTTGCAATTTATTTAATTATAAAATAAAGCTTTGAGTTTTCATTTCATTTTAAATTTATTTTATGATAGAGTTCTCTTAATTAGCATTCAAGATATACAAATATCTCACAATTTAACTTGAAGAAAATATAGACTTTTTTGGAGAGGTTTTTGCTATAGGGCACGTGTGCTCATCAGACAGAGAGAGACAGAGAGACAGAAAGCGAGAAATCACCCCCCAGGGGGGATGGCCACACTGCAATCCCTTCTCCTCCATTCTCCTCTTGGGATCTTGGGCACGCATGCACATGCGCCCAGCGTGAGTTTTAAGCCACCGGGTCTGGGATGCGAACCGCGGTCGACTACGTGGGAGTCCAGCGACACAGCGATTACGCTAACTGCTGGTCCCAAGAAAATATAGATTTTTTTACAAAATACTTTTAAATGATACATATTGAAGTTAGAATTCCAGATGGTTACACACACACACACACACACACACACACACACTTTTGATTTTGTTTCTTTGTTCTTCCTGTTAAAATAACCAACAGTATGACAAGTATTGAAAATTTTCAGTTTACACAACTCTCTTTTTTAAGAAGAAAAGAAAAAAATAAAAAATAGCTTTTAAAAAATATTTCCTATTTGTAATTAATAAGATATGAAAGGGAAATTTTGTGTTAATATGTACACTGATATATCTACATAATTTCCTGAAAATACTCTTTACTAAAGTTTTTAGACCTCAGTGTCAACCTTAAAGTCAATGCTATTGAGTGTCTTTTGTCTTCTAATTTTAAGCTACCTAATGTTTAATATAATAGCACATTTGATTGTTGTCGGTATAAATTTTATTGGTGTGTTTCTGAAAGCAGGTAGATTTGGAAAAAACATTGGTAAAAGGGATTTGTCTTTATTTTTGGAAAGCAAATTGGGATTAATTATTGCATTTAACCTTTGCCTTCCTTCCTAACTCCCATCCCAAATTGTTTGCTAAAGTTGAATGGTAAGTTTTCTGTTTTCTATTCTATTTTACCTTGCTAGATATAACTTTGTTCAGGTTTTTTTTTTTTTTTTTTTTTTTTTTTTTTTTTTTTTACTTTGCAGAGAAAAATCTCAGGTTATTCTATAATTTCTATCTACATGATAAATTTGTTTATCCAAATTTGTAACCATTTAGGAAAGGATTTATTAGGAATATAAGAATTTTACTTAATATGGGATTTTAAAACAAAAAGAAGAAAGCGATTGTATCAATGGTTTATATGTATCATCCTAATAGAGAGCAACTAATAGAAAAATAAGCATATTTCTGAATATAAACCTTGTTTTATTTTAGAAACTGGCTATCGCCAACTTTGCATGTCATTTATATAACTGTTAATATAATGAGATTTCGATGTGATCTGATTAACTGTCTTATTCAACTCGGGATTTAAATTTATTATTATTCTTTTTTCAACTTGCTAATGGGCACATGCACATGCTCATCAGAGAGACAGAGAGAGAAAAATGAGAAAGCATGTGCTGGTTCCCACATTTTTTTTTAGAAATTTTTGCTATAGGGCACATGTATTCTCTGGGGAGACAGAGGAGGGATACAGAGAGACAGAAATTGCCTCCAGGGGAGATAACCACACTGTAATCCTTTCTCCTCTATTCTCCTCTTGGAATTTTTGGGTGCACATGCACATGCAACTGGCATGAGTTTTAAGCCTCCAGGTCCAGGACTCAAACCACAGTCGGCCATGTAGGAGTCCAGCAACATAAACATCTTGCCATATGCTTGTCCCCTCATTCGCATAGTTAATAAAATAAATATACCTATTGTTACTTATTCAATCCTTTACTATTCAAGAAATACTTATCAACACTATTGCAGGACATCTCTTTTACAAGAATAGAACACATGAGAGGATTTCAAATGGGTTGCTTCATAAAAGCAGAATTAAAATACAAGTTTATTTTGGTGCAGAGAAATCTGAAACCTTTGCAAAGTTTGTTCATAATATGCATTTTCATGAACTTTCCCAACTTTTTTTTCATAGAGGAGCTCTAGGATTTTTTTTTTTAATTTTTTTTTTTTTTTTTTTTTGGAGAGGTTTTCGCTATAGGGCGCGTGCGCTCGCCAGACAGACAGAGAGAGACAGAGAGACAGAAAGCGAGAAATCACCCCCCAGGTGGGATGGTCATACCGCAATCCCTTCTCCTCCATTCTCCTCTCAGGATCTTGGGCACGCACGCACATGCGCCCGGCGTGAGTTTTAAGCCACCGGGTCCAGGACATGAACCGCGGTCGACTACGTGGGAATCCAGCGACATAGCCATTACGCTAACTGCTGGTTCCCTAGGATTTTTTAAAAAATGCTTATAAATTCCTTTCAGAGTCCAGTTATAACCTCTGTTCTTCACTATTACACTTGCTTGTGGATATATCTACAACATAGTTTACTTGTGGAACCTCCAAAGTTTATGTTTCAGTGTCAAAATGTTATCAAATATATTGTTCAATTCTTAAATAATAGATAAATAACTAAAAAAAATGATGGTGTGTCATCTAAGCCAGATTATTTTTAAGTTATTTATTCAATTTTATTCATTTCTATGCTTTAATTTGACAAGAGAGATAAAGGAAAGCAAGACAGTAAATTGCCAGGTCTAGGACTTGAACTGTGGTCAGCCATGTGGGAGTCCAGTGCCTTAACCACCACGCCACCTACTAGCCCTAAACCAGATTATCTTTTGATTATCATTTGATTATCTATTGTTAATGACACTAGCTAAAACTGCAAGGTATCTTCTCAGAATAGCATCATTTCATAGTGAAACTATTATATGCAATACAGAAAAGAATGTTCATAATCAATGCTGGCATAATACATTAAAGCAACACAAATAAAAGTATGTATATATCTACCTATCTTAAGTCAAAGCAAATTTTTCTTTCACTATAAAATATGGTGCTGTTTTATATTTAGACATAGTTAGACATAGACTTTCGTGATCATCAGACACATTTCTTGGCAGCCATTAGAATAGACGAGAGGAGTTTAGAAAAATTTGTCATTTCCACATACACTAAAATACGGCCATGAATGGTAATGACAAAATAAAGACTGAAACTGATGTATCTTGAACAGTATGTAATTTTCACAACAATTCTTAACATATTGAAAAGTTAATTGACTTATGCTCCTTTTAAGTACGGAGTTCTGGTTGTATGGATTTTACTATTATACTTATTATTATAAATATATATTGTAACTCAATATAATTATCACAAACAATATTTATGTTGATTGAATGTTTTAATATTCTCGTTACAAAATAATAGTAAAACACACATACCCTGGGGCCAGAGAATGGAAGAAAGATAAAACACATTGTTCTGTGAAGCTAACCCAAAAGAGAAGGTTCTGTTTGTGTCCGGAAACCTTCCTGAGGGGGCTGGCACGTTCATGTCCATGATATAGGGCTAACTGGAAGTGGGGATAGCTGGTAGCATCAAGACCCTGTGAAATGTGCTATCTTTTCTCCCTCTTTCTCCATCTATCTCCTCGTGGAAGAAATAGACAACTTAAAAATTACATATAGCTTGGACCAGCTCATGAAGTAATGGTTACATCACTGGACTCCCATGTAGTAGACTGTGGTTCGAGTCCTGGCCTGGTGGCTTAAAACTCATGCTGGGTGTGTGTGTGCACATGCGTGCACATGCTCACGCATGCGTGTCCAAGATCCCAAGAGCAATATGGAGGAGAAGGGATTATGGTGTGGCCATTCTCCATGAGGGGTAATTCCTTGCTTTCTGTGTCTTTGTCTCTCTGGTGACTGCATGCACCCTATAGTGTAAAAAAACTCTCTAAAAATTTACATATAACCTGTATTACAAAAGCTCCTAAATATGCTCACAACGTATAAATGAAAATAAACTTATTCTTCAAAGTTGAATAATTTTTAACACAAATAATATAACTAGGAGTAGAAAAATAATTTTCCTGTTTTGACAGGGAATTTAGTTCTTTAGCTCATTTCAGAATATAAGATAGAGGCCACTGTCACAGGTTAATCTACTATAGTCTAGGTCAGTTTTAACATGAAAACTAATTTTTTATAAATTCTTTCCTACTGAAAACTATTAAACTGAGATTCAGTGATGTGTAATTAGAGAAATATAAACTCATCACCAGTAAAAGGAAATGATTGAAGATATTTACAGAATTAATGATATGTAAATGGAAATATTGTCTATTTGATCACTTACAATATGAATTTTTAAAAGTTGAATTATCCTTGTTGTATATTTTAAATGCTTAAATGTTTCAAACACTGAAGCAGGAAGCGAAGTTGGATTAATAACATAATGGATGTTTCCAAAAATAAGACTGAGTTCTGTAAAAAGCTAGATTTTTATTCTTACTTGCAAACTCAGTTTTCTAGCAGTGGAAAAAAATTTTCCAATAGCATTCTGAAGTCACTTCCTTTAGTCTTTGTGACTACAGAATAAAATTTATCATATAGAAATGTTTTAGAAGGTAGTGCTGGACAAAATATTATAAATATTATTATTACAGGTCAATATATGAGTCCATTTTACATATAGTAATTTTAGTAGTACTTAAAAACTTCTAATATTTTATCAGTTAACAGATGCTCATAATTTCTAGATATTTTTGTTGGCTTAAGGCAAGCATACTAATTTTATCTGTTGATCTTAAAATGGGACATACAAAATAATTTCCTCTTTCTACAAAGAATTATGGATAGCTGGTCACTAAAATTTTGAATAAATATGCAAGTAAATTATACTTTTAATTCCCTAGTTATGTCATCTTTTGTAAATAATTGTTCCAGTTTCTAAAGAAGACTGCTTAGAACATACTGATTGGATCAGCATTAATTAGGGAAATGAGAATGGAGATATCTGGTTCGATATTAGAGCCTGAAATATACTTAGGTATTACTGAAAAATGAAGTGATGGGTTTTTCTTGAAATGATGGCAATATGTTCAAGAACATTTTGCTACTTTGGCAGATTTTTAACTGTCTTTTTTCAGTAAGTGCTTTATGAAGATTTGTAAGAGGATTATGATAAACAAAAGAGATGATCTTTGATCCTGGAATGCATGCAATGTGCCTCAATCTACTTTGTACTCCTAATTCTAGCAGACTTCCTAGAATAAACTTGGCAGTAGGGCTATTTGTCTGTTGAACTAAGCTGTTAAATCAACTTCAAAATTAAAAATTAATTTTTCATTAATAGTATTATTATTCAAGATAGAGCATAACATGTATTCAACAACATGCTAAGTAATTTATATTTAGATATGTTCTCTCATTTAACTTAAAACTACTGTGAGAATATATATAATATTTTATAGATAAAGAAACTGATATTAGCAAAAGTTGAGTACCTTGCCCTTCAATGGATACATTGCTGAGAAGTAGCTGAGCCACAACTGAGTCATTTCTTCTTTAACTAATATGCTCCACTGTAAATTTATAAGATAACATCTTGAGATCTGAGAATTAGATCTAGGTGAAGAATACCTTAGTAAATTTGAGCATTGCTTCAGGCAAAATTTTATTTTTAAACTTTATTTATTTATTTTTTGAGAGGTTGTTGCTATAGGGCATGTGTGCTTGCCAGAAAGATAGAGACACAGACAGAAAGTGAGAAATCACCCCCCCCAGGGGGGATGGCTATGCTGCACCCTTCTCCTCCATTCTCCTCTCGGGATCTTGGGCATGAGTTTAAGCCACTGGGTCTAGGACTCGAACCGCAGTCAACTGCATGGAAGTCCAGCAACATAGTCATTACACTAACTGCTGGTTCCTAAACTTTATTTTTTTTTAAATGCCAAAGGGCATTTGTGTGTGTCACAGGGAGAAGAGATTGACAAATCACAGACTGGGCCTGGTAAGGCCACACCTTTTTCCTTCAATTCTGTATCCCATCAGAATCCTGGGCAACCATTGCATATGCCTCCTGTAGCTTTCAAACTTCCAGGGCCAGGACTCAAATCTTAGCCAGCCATGTGAGATCCAGCTTCCTGTGCGGTGAATGATCATTGTAATATGGGTCCAACCCCAGCAAAATTCTTGAAAAAGGTATTTTTTTTTTTTTTTTTTTGGAGAGGTTTTTGCTATAGGGCGCGTGCGCTCGCCATAGAGACTGAGAGACAGAAAGCTGAAATCACCCCCCAGGGGGGATGGCCACACCACAATCCCTTCTCCTCCATTCTCCTCTTGGGATCTTGGGCACGCACGCACACGCGCCCGGCGTGAGTTTAAGCCACCGGGTCTGGGACATGAACTGCGGTGGACTACGTGGAAGTCCAGCGACACGGCCATTACTCTAACTGCTGGTTCCTTGAAAAAGGTTTTTAACCTTCTTCATAATGTGTTTCTTGTTGGGGCAGAAGATAAAGGAACAGAAAACAGAACTGAAAAGTTTTGCCCATGTAAATTCCAGCATGATGCCCTGAATACATTTCACGTACCATCTCACCTATCACGCTGACGCTCTTTGAGGGATAAGGGATGAGAAATGTTGTAATGACACTGTATTTGAAAACTGAGACTGGGGAAGATAGAAAAATATTTTTCCATCAAGAGAATCATATTCTTTAAATAAATTCACAAGTAATCGTCAATGTATGGAAATCTACTTTTACTCTTCAAAGTAGAAAAGAAATGTGTTGGTGAATATATTAGATTTTTAAAAAGTGTTCCATTGGCACAGAAACAATAACTGATTTCTCAGTATGAAGCAATCACTGATCAAATTCTACGGTTCCAAATGATACTTCTAAAATATTCCGCACACTGGTGTATAAGAAGAAATAGCAGAATAATATGTTTATTTTTTGCAAGTATTTAGAATGTATCTTTTGAAATTTTGTTCTCTATAGTGTAGATTCCTGTTCTCTCATAATTCTGTAGCAATTGTTTTCCAAATGTGAAAACGTTTCTGTTGCTCTTCCTGAAGATATGTGTTGCTTTATTTTAGCTGCCAAACAAATGTGTTCTTTCAAGTGTGAGGACTGTGAGTGTTGCCTGTGGGTGATGGATAGCTGCTTATTTGTTTGTTTCTTTGGGTTTTCACTTTACCAGTAGGTAGCTTATTTGAATCCCAAAGCTCATTAGTCATCCCTCCTAAACCTACCCTTTTCCTTCAAGTCTTTCAGCTGAGTGACACTAGAATTTCTCAGCATGAGATTAATATTGTGCCTAATTAAAAGCATCTGACTTTTACTTTCATAAAGGACAAGTTGATATAGCCTGTCATAATAAGGTATAAAACAGAAGAAAAGGGGACAAAATGTAATTGACAGCTTACTGATTTTATTTCAGAATTAAGTTTTAGAACTTAAAAATTGTTATCTTAATACATAATGAAATACGTTTTTATCATCTAAAAGTGCTACTGTCTTAGCTGGGTGCAGATTTTGGGAGTTCTATAAAGTCTTTTGGCCACACAATTATACTAATTATTAGCTTGCTGGGGACGCCATTAAAAATAAATAAATAAATAAATAAATAAAGCACACTGGTTGCCTTAAACAACAGGGATTTGGGACCAGCAGATGGAGTAATGGTTACATTGCTGGATTCCCATGTAGTTGACCACAGTTCGAATCCCAGACCCAGCGGCTTAAAACTCATGCGAGGCATATATGCATGCGTGCCCAAAAGCCCAAGAGGAGAATGGAGAAGAAAGGATTGTGACGTGGCCACCCCCCCCCCCCCCCCGGGGGGGTGACTTCTCACTTTCTGTTTCTGTCTTTCTCTGTCTCTCTGGTGAATGCAGGTGCCCTACAGCAAAAAGCTCTCTAAAATAATAAAACAAAACAAACAAAACCCAGAGGTTTATTTTCTCACAGCTCAGAAGGATAGAAATTCGAGATGAAGCTCCAGAAAGATGGTCTTCCTTTGAGAACCATAACGGAAGGGTCTGTTCTAGGCCTTTCTCCTTGGCTTATAGTTAGCCACATTTTCACAGCTATGTTCTCACATGGTTGTCCCTTTGTACATAGAAGTCTCTGGTGGCTCTTTGTCCTACTTTGCTCTTATATGGATACCAGTGAAACTGAATTAGAACTCACCATCATAGCCTTGTTTTAACATAACCACTTCAATCGAATCACTTCTTTAAACCTTATCTCCAACCGTAGTTACTTTCTAGCTGTTGGGTGTTAAGACTTCATATAAAATTTGGTTGGACAAAAATTAATCACCTCATGACAGAAATATGAGTTACTTACCAAGTTACTTGAGTGACTAAAGGAGATGATTTATTCTGTTTATGGAAAGAGATTTTTAATTTTCTTACATGTATGCCTAAAAGTGTATTTCAAATGTACGTAGCATGTTCTAAGAAATATAGAAGACTTTTTTATGTTTTAAATTTCTTTTGTCTGTATTATGGTATTTTGGCATAATTTAGGAAAATATAATGAATTGATAGGAGTACAGGGGTAATCAGGCCCAGCACTCACAGTGATATACGGGTTTTTGTTCTATGCACAGGAAGAATTAGAAATGTGGACACAGAGAGTAGGTTTAGCAAAGCAAGGAGTTTATCAAAGGAGAGGGAAGGGAAAACAAAGTTCCCAAGAAGGAAGGGGTTCCAGAAAATGGGTTGCTGAGGAGGAGCTGGAGTGAAGGGTTTTTATCTGGGTCTGAAAGGCCTAGTTCAGATTTGTTCTAGGTGGAGTTCTCACATGCATTCCCCTAGTGCTAGGGAGGGGCACATACTGGATGGGTCAGTTATTCTCCTAATTTTAGAGTTGATATGAAGGTCAAGAGATTCTTTGTCTAGAGACTTTGAACTATAAAAACCATTATTTTATCCTCTTCTTGGAATGTGGTGGGACCTGGAAAAAGCCTTTGTTTTAGGTCTAGGTCATCCTGCCTAGGTCAGTCACTGAGCCACTGCTACCTGAGGTCTCTCAGAGCAAGCAGCTGAGCTGCTTCATCTCCATTTTAAAACTTAGTTGTTTTGTGATTACGTTTTGGGCCTATACACTAACTGCAGTTTTAGGGTCTCTGTTTCTTACCTCAATAGGAAGGTATACAAACAAGAAATATAGTTGAAGTTGTTACATAAATTTTTTTTGTCGTTTCTTAACAAATATAGTTGTCTCATTTATCTCACTTCTCATAGGCACGGGGCATATTTTGTTTAATCTTTGGTCCCTTAATCATTCTGATGATGGTTCACACACACAAAAAAAATCATCATTTTGTCATATATGTCTAAATTTTATTATACACAAAACCTCAGATTATACTTCCTCTATTATGTTTCCCCATTTTATACATATATTTTCCATGACAATTCATATTCTAAGAATTTCCATTACAAGTACAGTTCTTCCAGAAATAGAAGTTGTAAGAAGTTGTACTGCTATTCAAGTGCCAACTCACTTTTCAAACCTACTCAGTCAGTATTTCTTGTTTTTTGCTTATCTGCAGCAAGTGAATTTTCACCCAAGTTTTATACCAGTTAGGGAATATTGTAATTCAAACTCCAAACTGTTAATGATTACTTTTCCTATAAGGTAGGCATGTTATAATTCCTGTTCAAAACAAACCTTTCTAATTCTGTGTGGAAGATATGGATAGAAACGGGCCAGTGCTGCCAGTTTATACATGGCTATTTTGCCTCGTAGTAATTATCATTTAAGGGACCATCTTGTTCTATAGTCATCATTTGTTGAATGGTTAAATGTGAGACATTTACAGGTTATTAGCTTATTAGATGTAATAGACAAAGTGATCTTTACCCATTTGATTAGTATAAGTACATATACTCATCTTGTTCGTGAGTTTTTTTTTTACTGTTCCAAACTATTTATTTTCTAATTTATCATTACACAGCATTTTTTTCCTCCCAAATTATATGAATGTTTATATTCTTTTAAAATTATTTATTTAATTTTATGTGCCATGATTATTATTTTAATTTGGTATAGAACACATGTGTTTACCAGAGAGAGAGAGAAAGAAAGAGAGCGAGGGAAACTGAAAAAGCAAGACTCTAGGTCCCGGCCTCGAACTGGAGTTGGCCATATGGGAATCCAGCACCTTAACTACCACAACACCAGCTGGCCCCTGTATGTATTCTTAAAGAAACAAACAAACTTTAGATGATGTAATTTTTTTTTAAGTTTTCCATTTTACCACAGAGGAAAGATAACTAAGGTACATGACTTCAGAGATAAGTAGAACAGGTTTAGATTTCTGAGAACTCTGATATACATTTTTGCATTCTTCTTATGGAAAATGAAGTATCAAGAAATGGGATAAATATATCATTTAATTTTATTATATGGTATTCTGAAGAAGATTTTGATGTTTCATCTTTTGAGATTAAAACAGTAAAATGAGTTTACCATAAAACCCACTAGGATAATGAGAAATAAGTAATTATGTATCACATTTTGTTGCTTTTCAAATTGCAGAATCTTCATTATTTCTGCAAGAGGTCACAAGTATGTCCATTTTAACTTGACTATTAAAAAGGCAGAATTTTAATTAATCCATTTTAAGAACCAGCCACATCATTCATTCCAAGACTGGGTAATTAAGTAATCCTATTAAAAAAGAGAGGTCATGCCTAAAATTGCTTGGGTATAATCAGGAGAAATAATTCCAGGAATGTGAAATACCTTCTCATTAGCATTATGCCTACTGAATAAATCTTTTAAAAGTCTTATGTGCAAAGACAATATAAGTAATGATTGATTCTTTGCTCCTGGTTCACCATAAAATACCTCCATTTCAAATTAATTAGTAAATTGATAGCAATTAATGGTTAACTGAAAGTTATAAAAATGATAATTTTTAGATAAACAGTTTTCTTTATGTTTAATGGGAACTTGTTTTCTGGAATTCATACAGCCTTTATAATTTTTGGATGCAGATTGATCTTAGTTGAAAAACATGATTATGTCATTGATAAAATAAAGACTGTGTAGCCACCATGTCTGGATTTGAGGATTTGAATCATGCCTTAACCATCCAATATAGCAGAAGTGAGGTAAAATCAGAACTTAGGGTTTTAGTTGTTGTTGTTGTTGTTTTTGTTTGTTTGTTTTTTAATATAAAAAAACAGCCAGGGACCAGCCAGGTGGCATGGTGATTAAGGCAACTGGATCCCACAGAGCTGACTGTGTGGTAAGTTTTGGACCTGGTGGCTTGAAAAACAGTTGGGTGCATGTGCACACATGCTGAAGTGCAGAGAGGAATATGGAGGAGAGGGATTGTGTTGTGATCATCACCACTGGGGTGTTCTTTCTCACTTTTCCTGTCTCTTTTTTTCTCCCTGGAAAGTGCAGGAGCCCTAAAGAAAAATAAATTATGTGAAACACAAAGCATAATACTTGCCACATAACAAGCATTCAAGTAGTAGTATCTATTTTGTAATCCCTGCTTCCCTTTTCTACTCTTTTAAATGATAAAAGCAGCAGTGTGAAAAAAAATGTGTTCAAATCCATACTTTCTGTTGTAGAAAAGTAAATAAGATACACTGTATTTTCATATCCAGTAACTCTTATCTCTTTGAGTCTCCAGAGTTGGGTATTTTCAATATATAATTCATTTAACCCTAGGTTTCTACAGGTGATTTTTTTTAACCAACACACTGCTGCTCACTATCACTGAGTTTTGGCAGGTGGGTTCAGGTTTTGATTTCCCTGCGCTGTGTGTGTGTGTCCATATTTATTAATTTTGCCTGTTAAGTAGGTGGGAGAAAAGGGCAGAACTATCACTAAAATTATTATTCCAAGATAGTGTGCTAACTTTTCTTTTAAGAAATCTAGCAGTATAATTATTTAAAGTTGGAACTTATTAAGCTAGCTTCTTTCTTCCTTTTTCCTAAGTATCTTAAAATGAAATGACTGTCAGCAGGATGAGGCACATGCCAGTACACACTGCCAGCTCAAGCTCGTTCTTATCCCCAGACTTTTTTTTAGAATTGTCTATATGCCAATCTTGAGAAAATCTCAGCTCTTGCAGAGCTTTTTTTTCCTACAGAAATGAATTCAGTTCAGATATTTTGACGAGGCTACTAGAAGTGTGCAAATCATTTTTTAATATAATAAGTTAAGTGACCCATTTCTCAAATAATTCTAAGTGTCTTGACTTTATATATATGTAAACCCAAAAAGGATAATAATTCTATACTATAGTAACTATAATAATTAAAGTAATATCTAAAACTAAAACAAATACATGGCATTCAGATATAGCATCTTGTGTGTGTATGTGTGTGTATATGTGTTTCTTACCACAGAAGTTATATGTTGCTTCATCCTAATAAGTTGTTCTAAAGTCAAAAGGGTACCCGATTAGGAGTAATATTGTTGGAGAGGATGGAGAAATCTTGCATTTTGCATTATGCTAGTCACAATGCATTAAAAACAAGCTTATTTTTACCCTCTTCAAATAAACTATTAGAATTAACACAAGGAGAACAATAGCATATTTAACTCAGTCTTTAGTGAACTGACAATACTATGGGTTTTATTATTATGCCCAATAAGTATAAGTCTATATTTACTGGATGATTGCCTTCTTTTTTATCTTCACAGTTTTTCTAAAAACATTGATGGGATTGCAAATCCCTCCTATTTTCTTATTTATTATTTGCATTTCTTTTAAGCTTTAAATTTTTTAATATATAAATTGTTCAGTTTTGGCCCATTGGTGGTGGCATGCAGGTAGTATTGCTGATTAGGAGACTGGAAGCCACAGGGGAAGGATGGGTATTGTTTCAGGCCAACCTAAATATGCTGAATGGGTTGCACACACCCGCAATCCTAGCTAAATATAAGGGTGAGGAAGGAAGATCCAGACACAGTAAGAACCTATTAGGGATGTGTATCTCTGTCTATGTGTCTTTGCTCTTCAGTCTTGTTCTTTCTCTCATAAAGAAAAAAAAAAGTTAAATTTTGATAATCTATATTTTGGTTTTATTTATTTTTTACATCCAAGGTACACTAAATAAAGTTTATGTGTATACACACACACACACACACACACACACATATAATTGTTACTGTAGTCAAGCATGTTAACATATTTATCATATTCCATAGTTACCTTTTTTTGTATGTGTTAGGTAAGAGTACCTAAAATCTATTAGAAAATATTCAATCTAAAAGATAATATTATTGATTATAGTAGTATTGACCAGAAGGTGGTGTGACAGTTAAGGCACTGGGCCCCCCCCACTTGACTGACCACGGTTCAAATCCTGGATGTGTGGCTTGCATCTCACACTTTCTTTCTCTCTCTCTCTTTGGTAAAACTAAAGAATAATAATAATAAATATTTCTAAAGAATATTATTAACTATAGCTATTAAGCTGTACATTAGATATTGATTTATTTATCCTATATGACTTCCAGGTTGTACCCTTTGACTTACACTATTCTCTCCCTCTCCCCATATCTGGCACCCATTATGTTTTTGAGGTTCATCCATGTTGTCACAGAGGGCAGTATCTCTTTTTATTTTGTAGTGTTTTTTTTTTTTTTTTTTTTTTTTTTTTTTTTTTTTTTTTTTTTTTTTTTTTTTTTATAGTACATGTGCACTGTGATTGGGATGTCCACACCACAATTCCTTCTCCCCATTCTCTTCTTGTAATTTTGAGCACATACGCACACTTGCCCAGTGTATTTTCCAAGCCACCATGTCTGGGACTCAAACTACACACTTAGTCATGTGGAATCCAGCTGCCTTACATACCACCCGTCTGGCCTGGTAGTTTCTCTGTTTTTTAAGATTGGATTATAGAAAGGTCACTAATTCTTAATTCTTTCATCTATCAATAGATACTTAAGCTGTTTTCATCTATTGGCTATTATGAACAATGATGCAGTATACATGGGAATCCAGGTATCTCTTAGACATACTGATGTCAGTTTCCTTGGCTATATGCTAAACATACTCTGCAGAAGGATTCCTGGCTCATGGTAGCCCTCTTTCTTTCTTTCTTTCTTTCTTTCTTTTTTTTTTTTTTTGAGGAAACTGTACTGTTTTCCTTAATGGCTATCCCAATTTACATTCTTTACATTCCCACCAACAGTGTATTAAGATTTTCTTTTCTCTAAAACTTCACTAACACATGCTCTTTCTTATTTTTAATTACACTGCCATCCCTTCTCCTCCATTTCTCCATCCTGTCGGGATTTTTAGGCATAACTACTCTCACTGTTTCTACACCCTCCAATATTTCGGTCTCTACTATGAAGTGTAGAGAGTCGGTATATAGTAAGTGGATACTTACAATATCTTTCTTTCATATGTTGGCTTGCTTTATTCGGCATAGATCCTCCTTATTTGACGACTTCTTATCAAATGCTAGGATCTTATTGTTTTTTTATGGCTGAGTAGTATTCCATAAAGTATATATGCCACACTTTTTCCAACCATTCATCTGTTTGTGGGCATTTGGGTTAGTTCCATGTCTTAGCGATCATGAATCATGCTGCAATAAACATTGATGTGCAAGTGCTTTTCTGACTGAGCATTCTCCCGTACTTTGGGTAGATACCCAGAAGTAGAATTTCTGGATCAAATGGTAGTTCTATTTGTAGATCTTTGAGGAAACTTCATATTGTTCTCCACAGTGTCTGAACCAGTTTAAATTCCCACCAACAGTGTAGGCGTTCCCCTTTCACCACATCCCTGCCAACACTTATCACTTTTTGTGTTTTTAATCTTCACCATTCTGATAGAGTTTGGTGGTATTTCATTGTGGTTTTAATCTGCATCTCCCTTACAATGAGGGATGTTGAGCATTTCCTCATATACTTTTTGGCTGTTCATATGTCTTCATAAGAGAGATTTTTGTTCAACTAATTTCCCCATCTTTTAATTGAGTTAATCATTTTTTTTTTTTTTTTTTGAGTAAGCTGCTTGAATTCCCTGTTTATTCTGGTTATCAATCCCTTGTCTGAGGCATGTTTTACAAAAAACATTTTTGCATTCTGAAGGTTATTGATTCACATTTGTTACTGTGTCTTTTGCCATGCAGAAACTTCTTAGTCTGATGTAATCCTACTTGTCTATTTTGGGGATTATGAACTGTGCTTTGGGGGTCTTATTTAAGAAGTCTTTCCCTTTACCAATGTCTCACAGAGTTTCCCTAGTATTTTCCATCAGTAGTTTCATAGTTTGAAGTCTTAGGTTTAAGTCTTAGATCCATTTTTGAGTTGATACCAATCTTACTGAGAGTCTTAATTATGAAAGGATGTTGTATTTTATCACATGCTTTCTCTGCATCAGTTGAAAGGATCGCTTGTTTTTTATCTGTCTTCCTGTTAATGTAGTGTATGGTATATTATATTTATGGTCCTGCATAGGTTGAACCACCCTTGTATCCCTGGGTTAAAGCCTACCTGATTGTGATGAACAATCTTTGTTATGTGTTTTTGGTCGTGATTTGCAAGTATCTTGTTCAGAATTTTTGCATCTATATTCATCAAAGATATTGGTCTGTAGTTTTCCTTTTTTGTCATGTTCTTATCTGTTTTGGGAATGTGGATCATGAAGGCTTCATGAAATGAATTTTGAAGGTTTACTTCCTTTTGGATTTTTAGAAATAATTTGAGTAGGATAGGGGTTAACTCTTCCTTTGAAGTTTTGTAGAATTCAGAAGTAGAACCATCCGGATCTGGGTTTTCTTTTTTGGGAGGTCATTTATTACTGATTATATCTCATGGTTTGTTATGGGTCTATTCAGATTTTATATGTCCTCCTGATTTAATCTTGGTCGATTATATGCATCCAGGAATTTGTTCATCTCATCCATGTTCTCTTGTTTGTTGGCATATAGTCACTCATAGTATCCTCTAATGATGTTTTGTATTTCTATCATGTCTGTCATAATGTTGTCTGTTTATCACGAATTTCATTTATCTGGTTTCTTCTTTATCAGTCTAGCTAATAGTGTGTCAATCTTGTTAATCTTTCCAAAGAACCAGCTTTTGCTTTCATTTATTTTCTGTATAGTTCATTTATGTCTGTTTCATATATTTCTGCTCAAATCTTTATGATTTCTTTTCACCAGGCTTTATTTTTTTGTTTTTGTTTGTTTGTTTGTTTGTTTTTTTGTTTTTCCAATTCCCTTAGGCATGATCTTAGGTTGTCTATTTGTCATCTTTCCATCTTTTTCTTATGCACATTAATTGCTATGAATTTCCCTCTTATGACTGCTTTTCCGTGTTCCATAGATTATGGAAATTCTTGTACTCATTATCATTTGTTTCCATTATATATATATATATATATATATATATATATATATATATGTATTATTTCTGACTTAATTTCTTCAGTAGTTAAGAAGTTATTTAGGAGTAGGTTGTCTAGTTTCTATGTGTTTGTGTATTTTTAGGGTGTTCCTTGAAATTAAAATCCAGTTTAATTTCATCATTGTCAGAAAAGATGCTCGATATGGTTTCTATACCTTTGAATCTATAAAGGCTTGATTTGTGTCCTATCACATGATCAATCTTTGAAAGATTCCATGCTAAGGAGAGAAAAATGTATATTCTTTGGTCTTATGATGGAAAGTTCTATAGATGTCTGTCAAGCCCATTTGATATATAGTATCATTTAGGTCCTATATTTCTCTATTTTTTCTTGTCTAGAAGAACTGTCTAAAGTAGATAATGGGCAGCTGAGATCCCCAGCAATTATAGTGTTGTAGCCTATCTCTTCTTTTAGCCCCAGCAGTCTTTCCTTCACACATTTAGGTGCTGCTTGGTTGAGCACATAGATATTTATAAGTGTTATGTCTTGTTGAATTAACTCTTGTTAGGGTTATATAATGCCCTTCTTTGTCTCTTCTTTCAGTCTTCGTCTTGAAGTCTATTTTATCTGAAATCAGTATTGCAACTCTAGTCCTTTTTTTATTTCCATTTGCATGATATATCTTTTTACAGCCCTTCACTTTTTTTTTTCTTTTTTTGGAGAGGTTTTTGCTATAGGGCGCATGCGCTCGCCAGACAGACAGAGAGAGACAGAGAGATAGAAAGCGAGAAATCACCCCACAGGGGGGATGGCCACGCTGCAATCCCTTCTCCTCCATTCTCCTCTCGGGATCTTGGGCATACACACACACGCACCTGGCGTGAGTTTAAGCCGCCAGGTCTGGGACTCAAACCACGGTCGACTACGTGGGAGTCCAGACTACGTGGGAGTCCAGCGACATAGCCATTACGCTAACTGCTGGTCCCTATAGTCCTTCACTTTTAGCCTATGTATGTCTTTATCCATAAGGTGTGTTTCTTGTAGGCAACAGATAGAGGGATTCTTTTTTTTTTTTTTTTTTTTATTCATTCAGCCAGTCTGTTTCTTTTAATGGGATAGTTTAATCCATCAATGTTCAATGTTGTTATCAATATTTCCAGACCTGTTCCTATCATTAAGTGAACCATTTTCCTGGTTATTTTTTGTTATCTTTTAACTGTCTGACTTTCTAGTTTTCCTGGTAAAGCACTCTTTTCAGACCCTCTTGAAGAGTTGGTCTGGAGTTGGTAAATTCTTTCAGGTTTTATTTATCAGAGAATGTTTTATCTTTTCTCTTATGAAGGATAATCTTTTTGGGTATAGTATTCTTGGTTGATACTGTTTTTCATTTAAAACTTTGACTACATTTCCCCATACTTTCCTTGCCTGCATTGTTTCTGATGAGAGGTCTGATTTTAGCCTGATTGGTTGATCTTTGTAAGTAATTTGATGTTTCCCTCCTGCCAATTTTAGTATCTTGACTTTGTCTGTGGTTTTGGCCAATCTGGCTATGATATGCCTTGGATCATAGGATCTTCTTGGGTTGATTCTATTGGGGGTCCTATATATTTCTTGGGTCTGGATATTTAAATGCCTCTCTAGGTTTGGAAAGTTTTCTTCCATGATTTCATGAAATAAATGATCAATGCCCTTTTTATTTTCTTCCTCTTTTGGGTTACCATTACAGCTTATAAAATAAATTACCTAACACTGAATACACTTCACACTAGTCCAGTTGAAGATATCATACACATTATCATTAACATATGTTTTCTTCTTCTTCTTCTTTTTTTTTTTTTTTTTTTTTTTGGAGACGTTTTTGCTATAGGGTACATGCATTCATCAGACAGACAGAGAGTGGCAGAGAGACCTGAAATGAAAAATCACCCCTAGGGAGATGGCCACGCCGCAATCCCTTCTCCTTCATTCTCCTGTCAGGATCTTGGGCACGCATGCACATGCGCCCGGTGTGAGTTTAAGCCACTGTTCCCGGGACTCAAATTGCAATTGAGTACATGGGTGTCCAGCAACATAGCCATTATGCCAACTGCTAGTCCGCATCATCATATGTTTTCTTTTGGAAGTTTTACAGTTTTAAGCCTTAATCCATTTTCAGTTAGTTTTGTGTGATGTAAGAAAAGGATCCAGTATCACTCTTTACATGTGGTTAACCAGACTCTTATGTGGTTTACCAAACTCTTTTTTCACAAAGATTATTGCCTATTCTTTGCTCTATTTGTTGCCAGGTATTGATAGCTCCTACTCATTCTTCAAGCCTAAGCACAAATGTTCCTTTTTCAGGAAGCCCTTGAGGTTTTGTAGGTTATGTTAAATTACCTTGTTCTTCATTTGCCAAGGGGCTTTTATTTCCTTGCTCACTAAAAATTCTACATTTAAAAGATACAGCCAATAGAATATACACTTCACAAGAATGGGAACATGGTTTATCTAGTTCCATAAGATATTCTTGATGCATAGTTTTAATTCCTGCTATATAATAAGAACAGAGAAGCATTTATCAAATTTAGTGAAAATCTGCAACACATCCTTACGTCTTTAGTTGTTGAGCTGAGGTTTTGCTTTTTTTACATTTCAGTGACACAAATGGCATGCCAACAGAATGTAATTTCTATAATAGATGAAATGAAAGGTTCTAAAGAGTGTATTTTTTTGACTCATTTGTGGGGAAAGGTAGGACAATTTTTCTAAAGGATGTTTTCTCTAAATTCTGCCTTAAAGTTGTTTGTAAGTAGAAAATTGAATTTACCTTACTTTACAAGACTATAAATTCTCTATTAAATTCATTACATGATCTTTAATCAAAAAAACAAATAAATGCATTATTTATTTTCATGTTTAAAGCACACATTCTCTTCAGCTGGAATGCCAAGTCAGGAAGAAATCATATCTAAAAATGGATGAAACTAAAAGAAATTTTTACTTTTCATTACTCCTACAGGATTTAAAGACCTAAAGCCTGTCTTACATCTTGATACATATATTCATAAGATACTCTTTTTTAGAAAGTACAACTATTCTCATTGATATGGAACTAACTTTAATAAATAATTTAATTTTCGAACAGTTACTCTATGCTAATGAAACATCTTTGGCCAAACATTTCTTAAGCCTATAATTTATTCTACAATTTTGCCAATAAACTAAAACGTTTTAATGGAAAATATTTTAACTTGCTACTTGAAATAAAAAATTTCATTCTTTTACCAAAGCTCCATATCCCTATTATTTTCAATACTTAAACCATGAAAAATTATGTGATTATGACCACTAAACAGCTAAGTATAATCATGTTGACTAGATCATGCAAAAATTAATAAAAATACCATGTTGTACATCAAAATATAATAATGAGCTAGACCCTTTCAAAGACTTGAATATCACCATAAAACTTCAGTATCAATGAATGATAGGTCATTTTAGTCATATTTGAGTGAGAAAAGCTATCACAGACTTCCAGCTAAGTTAGTGATTATATCAAAATAGTAATTAAAAACAAAACAAAACGAAACAGAAACTTATGCCCCAATCCTAACTAAGTTACTAATGGCAAAACTTTGGACAAGCTTTTTTTTTTTTTTTTTTTTTGAGAGGGTTTTATTTATTTATTTATTTTTTTTTGCTGTAAGGTGTGTGTGCTCGCCAGACAGACAGAGACAGAGAGCGAGAAATCACCCCCCAGGGGGGATGGCCATACTGCAATCCCTTCTCCTCCATTCTCCTCTCTGGATCTTGGGCATGCACGCACACGTGCCTGGCGTGAGTTTTAAACCACCGGGTCCAGGACGCGAACCGCGGTCTACTACATGGGAGTCCAGAGACATAGCCATTATGCTAACTGCTGGTCCCACTTTGGACAAGCTCTTAACCTCTGATTTATCATTTTATTTGTAAAGGAGAATTAATTAAATTCATGTTTGTCAATTGTTTTTGAGAGAAAGCTGCATACCTATAGAATTTTTTGGTACTGTATAATTTTTTATTCAACTATATTAGTAAAAATTTTGAAGATTAAAAAAATTTGTGAAGTAGAAATTTCAATAAATTCCATGAATCTACCGTTTCTAAATTTGGAAAAATTTTGACTATGTGGCTCAGCCATGGGGAATTAAAGCATATGTACACTAATACACTAAACAAACAAACAAACAAACAAAAAATTGTGCTTAGAGATTCTTAAGCTTTTCAGAAAATATATTCACAAAGGGGGCTGCTACATATTCAAAAATATATCCTTTGATTTCTTCCAGTAGTTCAAAAACATATATGAGTACATAATAACATTCTAAAATACTTGTTATCTTTTTATTGCTTATGTTTTTAGAGCAAAGGTTATTGCAAAGTTTATTAAAGAAAAGAATTCATTTTTCTGTGCTTTTAAAAATTATATTTAAGACCCAATTTCAGATGATTCATTTTTCAAATAGAAATGGAAAATTCTGCCAAGTCAACTCTACGTCCTTTCCTCCCATCTCCTGTGGGTCCAATAAATGATTATTGAATAAATGCTTATCAAAAGGCTATTTTGAGTAAGATACTTTAGAAGTAAAAATTATTTAGGCACACTTAGACATTTGTAAGAGATTTATAAAATATGTATAGGGATGGTCAATAAAAAGCAAAGTGTGCCAAGTACTGCAAAAATGGTATATTGTGTTATTATGGGAACACAACATTCATAAAGTGTCCTGGGGAGAGTGTGGAAATCCTGGAAAATATTTTTTGGTTATTGACCAGGACCTTGTTTCAGTGGAGGAAACAATAAAAGAGTGGTGGTAGGGCAGTAGCCCTGGACATCATGTTGAGCACATTTTTAACACAGAGGGAAAAATTCTGGAGCATGTAAGACCATTTGAGGAGAAAGCAAATTGTATTTAATACCTCTGGAAAATACTTTTTTTTAAACAAAGTCTAAAAAAATGGAACCCTGTGTGATTACATTAGGGATTACCTGAACAGAGACTTGGACTCTGGAGACTCTTAGGGTCTGCCATAATTTTTCTGAAATCAAATCATGTGTTTCTTAAAGTAAGGTCTCTAGACCAACATCATTAATGTTATGTTGATGCACAGATTTAGATCCTTCCCCATATCTACTGAGTCAGAAACTCAGGAGATGAAACCAGCAATCTCTTTTAGAATACGCCCTTTCAGTAACTCCATTGTGTACTGGAACTGCAGAAGTACTGTTATGGGAGACTCAAATCTCCCTAAGGTAGTCTGGGACAGATTGTGTTGGCCCGTTAAATGTAGATTCTACAGGAATACATAGCTTTTACATCATGTCTAAATTCCAATAACATATGAAGAAAAAAAAACAACAAGAAAACAAAATTGGATGACATAATGTGTAGGGACACATGAACTAAAAAGGGGGAAGAATAAAGCTGGCAGGTGGCTTGTGATTAAGGCTGTGGACTCCCACATGGCTGACTGTGGTTCAAGTCTTGGACTTGGCAGCTTACTTTCTCACTTTCCTTCTCTTTCTCTAGTTAAATTAAAAAATAATAATAAAATTAAATAATGTTTTAAAAATAAAAAGGGAAAGAAGAGGGATGAGAAGAATAACAGGGAGAAATGTGAGACCTTAAAAAAAAAAGGAAAGAAGGAGAGTGCATAGAATTTATTACCTAAATGGGATCAGCAGATGATGTAATGGTTACATTGCTGGACTGTCACGTGGTCAGCCACGTTTTGAGTCTCAGACTCTGCAGTTTAAAACTTATGCTAGACATGTGTGTATGTATGTTCAAAATCCTGAGAGGAGAATGGAGGAAAAGGGATTGCAACGTGGCCATCCTCCTTGGAGGGTGATTTCTCACTTTCTATCTCTCTGTCTCTCCAGTGAGTGCATGTGTCCCATAGCAAAATTCTCTCTCAATAAAAAAAAAGAATTTATTACCTGAATATGAATTAAGTGTAAAAGAAAATAAGCTGTCAAAATGAGTGGGAAAATGGAAATTTTGAAAAATGAGAGTAAGAAAATGGAACTTAAACTTTATACAGCATGTTGTCTGTTTTTTTTATCAGTCTGGAATAACAGCAGGACATGGAAATAACAGCTATGTAGCAGATGAATTGCTGATATAAAGTTGTAGATAAAGTGGAGCCCTAGTCATCCAAAAAATCAGAGTTAGAAGAAAACGGAAAAATCTAAAGGCAAAAGATTGAACTGAAGTGTTTATAGCATTAGAGGAAAAAATGGTCAAGAAACCAATACAGAGTGGGCTAATGGTCAAGTGGGAGGGAGAATGTGGGAAGAGAAATAGTAATGTGACCATGTATCGTGAGACAACTCTAGGAGGAAGGAGGGATTTCTTTCTTTCTTTTTTTTTTTTTTTAAAGGAGAAAGGAGAAGAACAGTATGTGATGGAGAATATCAAGTGCTGCAAAGAGCTCAGAAATTTGCTAAAACTGAAAGGCCATTGAAGTTGGTCAAAGTAAAATCATTATTGTTTTAAAATATAATGTATTAGTGAATAAAGAATATATAGGATGAAGTACAAAGGCTATAAAAATGTTTAAACACAAGAGATAATTTAGGCACTTGATAAATGTGAAATATGGTAGGAAAAACAATATATAAAAATGCATAGAAGCATGAGGTAATAGATTCAGATAAATATTTTTGGTTTAGAGGCAATCAGGTAAAAAGAGAAATCATGTATGCTGCTGTAATTGCTCTCAGCATGATAAGAGAATAGATTATGTACGCAGTGTTTTAAATGGTAGTTGACTTAGAAGAATAGCTATACTTTGAAGTAGCTAAATGGCAGTGTTATTGGGGTTACAATTTATTTTAAAAAAATCTTAAAACATTAAAAATTAGTGAAGGGGGGACCAGCAGTTGGCCTAATAGCTATGTTGCTGGACTCTCATGTAGTTGACCACGGTTTGTGTCTCGGACCCAGTGGCTTAAACTCACGCCGGGTGCGTGTGCCTGTGTGTCCAAGATCCTGAGAGGAGAATGAAGGAGAAGGGATTGTGGTGTGGCCATCCCCCCTGGGGGGTGTTTTCTTGCTTTCTGTCTCTCTGTCTCTCTTTGTCTTTCTGGTGAGCACACACACCTTATAGCAAAAATCTTTCCAAAAAATAACTAGTGAAAGGATCAGAAGATAGCCTAATAGTTATGTTGCTGGACTCCCACAGAGTTGACTGTGGTTCGAATCCTGGACTTGGTTCCTTAAACTCATGTGCATGGGTGTCCAAAATCCCAAGAGGAGAATGGAGGTGAAGGAACTGTAGCATGGCCATCTCCTTTGGGGAGTGAATTCTTGCTTTCTGTCTCTCTCTCTCTCTCTCTGGCGAGTGTACTGCCCTATAGCAAAAATCTGCAAAAAAAAGAAAAAAGAAAAAAGTCAAGGCAACATTGGCATAAACAATTAAATTTTACAAATTATATCTTTTCCTAGTAATTCCAAGTACCAAATCATATACAAATTTGGTAAACCATTGTTTAAATTTTACTGTGGTAGCAATTATTCTCTATGTTAGGTAAATATTTTTTTGTAGTTTTCACAATTCTGTGTGTTTAAATTCACAAATAGCTTTTTGAAAATTTTAGTGTGTTTTATATCTTCATATTGTGTAATAAATATTTTTGAGAAGCTAAAATATGTGGGTACATTTCATTCCATAACTTTTTAGTCCTAATTCACATTATATTTATTACAGTAGCTATAGGAAAACAGTTTTGAGCTTATGTAAAATAGTCAGAGTTATGTGTTTATAAAGTTGGAACTTCTAATAAATTGATATAGCAGAATTTTATATTTGTTGTAATATCACATAGTTCTCAATATATAATGAATAACATGGAGGGAACCAGCAGTTAGCGTGATGGCTATGTCGCTGGACTCCCACGTAGTCGACTGTGGTTCGTGTCCCAGATCCGGTGGCTTAAAACTCATGCCGGGCGCGTGTGTGTGCGTGCCAAAGATCCCGAGAGGAGAATGGAGGAGAAGGGATTGCGGCATGACCATCCCCCCTGGGGGGGTGATTTCTCACTTTCTGTCTCTATGTCTCTCTCTGTCTCTCTGGCAAGCACACGCACCCTATAGCGAAAACTTCTCCAAAAAAAAAAAAAAAAAAGAATAACATGTATAGAATGGTCTTGCCTTTTTTTTTTTTTACAATAACTGAATCATTATTTTTAGTATTCCTAATGTATGCTTTAAATATGGAAGACAATACTTTCTGATTGAAATTGGTGAGATATAGAATATTTGGCAGATATGCAGAAAAACATCATCATCACAGATTGATTTACTTTCTAATTGGTACAATAAGTGAATGTTGGCAAACTGGGTAAATATTTGGCATGCATGCAGGTTTAATTAAAGAGTATTCACACCAACTTAATAGATTGGTGGTCTTTCGCAAGACCAAATACTATATCAGATTTATATAAAAATACTGGCTATGAATGAATAAGATATTTGCATCTCTGAAGAACAATTTTCTCTGTCATTTACTTAAAACTTATGGTAATATATTTTAGAAGTCTCTGTATGGATCATTTAAAAATGACTATTTGTATGTCTCCACTTTCAGACTTAACTCTTTTTGTTCCATTACTTATCTGCTAATACTCACCAATGATTATTTTTCAGGTAATATGGCTGTTATTATCAATGGCTCTGATATTCAATTAACAACATAACTGAAAAATAAACTTATGAAAATTATCTCATCTTTGACTTGTTCTCAATAAATAGTAGATTCTTCCATAACTATATAGGATTACTGTGTAAGAATTAAATCAAAGGTTGTGTGCGAATCTGTGGTCTATAATTTATTAGAATAAAATAAGTAATTAGCAGAATTTGATCTGGCTATACTCAGGACAGAGAATTACTGATGTAAGAGAGGATGTAGTAGCAGTCATCTGAATTCTCTGTTACCAGGGAGAGTTTTGTTTGGTTGAGCAGAAGCTGAAGGCTATTCTTTTCTCATGGAAGACCTTTGAGCCATAAAATACCAATATAATTCCTAAATCAGTTTTGAGCAGAAACTCTAAATGTATATTAAACAGGAGCACTACTGCCAAATGTACTGTGGACCTTCAGTGGCTCTTTAGCTGGTTCCTGTGAATCTTTGTTGAAGAGGTGGGGACAGCTGGATCCCACATGGGCAGCTGCACAGTTTGAGTCCCAGACCCAGTGAACTGAAAAATATATGAGGTACATGTGCATGCCCACAATCCTGACAGGAGAAGGAATTGTGGCATGGCCATCCCCCATGGGAAGTGCACTCTCATGTTCCTTCTCTCTCTCTCCCTCTTCCTCTCCCTCCAGTGAGTGCATATGCCCTATAGCAAATTGAAAAGAAAAAAAAAAAAAAATCAGGGGCCAACAGGTGCAGTGGTGATTAAGGTGTTGTACTCTCAGAAGACTATGATTTGAGTCTCAGGCCTGGAAGCTTGTGCATGCTCCAAAATCCTGAGAGGTGACTGAAGGAGGAGGAATCACCTGGCGGGGGGAGTGATTTCTCACTTTCTCTCTCTTTCTCCAGCGAGCCCACATACCCTGTACAAAGAAAATAAAAATAAAAAACATATATGTTGATATGCATGTGCCATGACCCAGCAATTCAGCAGAAATGTGTACATGTATTATTCTTCAAAATGTTTTGGAATGTTTATCAGCAGTGTTCATAATAGCTACACATTGGAAACCACCCAGATGCCCAGTGAAAGTAGAATAGATAAATCAATTGCTGCATATTCATACAATGTAATGCTATCTAGAATAAGAATAAACTATCACCATAGGCAACAATATAAATGACTGTTAAAAAATAAAATGTTACATAAAAGAAGCCAGACATGAAAAGTACATCCTAAATATTTCCATTTATTTAAATAGAAAGGTGGGAGGTCGTTTTGTGGCTGGAAAGGGGAAAAAGAGTGGATTTTTTTATACACATTTATATATCTAATATTTAAAGGATTTTATTATATTTTTTAATTGCCAGAGGGTTCATGTGAGCGAGACAGAAAGGTCATGGTCATGACACAATTCTTCACAATTCTTTTTCCTTCATTTCTCCATCCTGTCAGGACCTTCGGCACAAGAGCACATATACATAGCACATATACATGCACAGCATGTTTTGCATGGCACTATGGGTGAGATTTGAGTCACAGTCAACCATGTGGAATTGGGGTCCCTTACCAAAGCTGTGTAGCCACCTTAAAGGTATAGTTTCTAAAGTAGTAATAACATGTACTTTTTTTTGTTTTAAGAATTATTATAATTAATTAATTAATTAATATTTGACCAGAGAGAGACAGAGTAAGAGAGAACAAGAGAGATGAAAAGTTAGAAAGCAAGCCACCAGGTCCAGGACTCGAACCGTGGTTGGGCATGTGGGATTGCTAAATATTTATGTGCATGAAATTGCATAATATGGTTAATAGTAATCCCTTCAGGAAAAAAATGTGAAAATTAGTAGCAAAAACTTTAGGCTAATTCTTGCCTGGTATCACTTTTTTTTTAACTTATTTTAATTTCTTTTATACATTCAATTGCTATACATCACTTAATTTGTAAAGTGAATTTCTCTACGTGAATACATTTCTCACCAGTCCAGTTGGGGTTACTATACATGTTACCATCAACAAATAATAATCCATTTTTTCATCCCATAAATGTTTTGTCTCTCTTTTCTCCTTAATGTCTTTCCTCAGACTGTCCTCCTTCTCCCACTCTCTTGCCATACTCTTCTTATAGAAGTGCCTGAGAACATAGTAGATGCTTGATAGGTTTTGAGAGTACCAAACTTCAGATTAGAAGAAACGTCTGTACTTACACTAAATGGCTAAGTAATGAATTTAAAATATATATATATTTTAAAATATATATATATATAATATAATATTATATATATATATAATTTAAAATATATATATTATATATTATGAATTTAAAAATATATATTTATATATGTGTGTGTGTGTGTGTGTGTATATATATATATATATATATATAAAATCTCTGCTTGCTAGAATATTGACCTCAAACTACTCATAGGGAACATTTAACTAAAGATCAAATTGTTATATGTAGAAGAATGATGTTGCATTTATGTATTTGATTTTAGCTGACTAAATAAAGAGCTAACCTTTTTCTAAACCATAGAGTAGAAACTCCTATATGAAATGTGTTAAAACCTTTCTGTATTTACCACATTTTATACTAGTTAGAGCCATTAATTGGGTTTATTTAATGTTTAAGGTTATACATTTATTTAAAGAAATAAATGGGAACGTGTTAGTTGCAATTTAACTAGGATGGATAAATGTGCATGATGAGGATATTTGAAAAGTTATGTTGTCTTATTTTATATACAGTTCAGTATGTACTCTTCAAAGATCTAGAGAAACTAGTGACGGAGATGGGTTACATTATATATTATTTTCTGCTTCTGATTATTTCCATTAGTTCCTAATTATATTTTAAATAAGCAATGCGACAGTCTTTTACACAGCAAGATTGATTCTGAATAGACTGCAGCGCACTCCATGGAGGCTAAAGCATGGACTACACTTAAGCATCTCTCACTAGCTCCTCTGCCTCCATGGAGAGACCGTACCAGGATCAGTCAGCTAGAGAATGATATAGAACATAGGGGAATTCTCTTGATTGAGGTCAAGCCAGACCAACCAGTTCCCCCTGGATCCACCAGCTGCTCACAGATTCATATGTAAAATCAGCTGCTCCCAGCTCAGATAAGCAGAACTATGTAGCCACTCTATAGACCTTTAGAAAACAGTGAATGATTGTTTTAAGCCATCAAATTTGGGGGTTATAGGTAATATAGAGTAACTGTAGCACTAATTAACTGACACAATCACACTGGAGAAAATCACCTAGTAAATGAATATAGATTTCTGAGAACTAATTCTGAGACCCTCTCATCTTTAGAGATGAAAAATGTAATGAGGATTTAGTTACAGCTAATGAGAAATGGCCAAATGAAAGAAAAATCAAGAAAGGGTGATATTCAGATGGTAATTCAAGAGGAAGGCTGACATTCAGAAAGTATGTGAAGAAAAATATTTCAACTGGGTGTGGAAAAGTAACTGGAGAGGAATAAAAGGATGAATACATTTCTAGGACCAGCAGTTAGCATAATGGCTGTGTCACTGGACTCCCACGTAGTCGACCGCAGTTTGAGTCCCAGACCCAGTGACTTAAACTCACGCCGGGTGCGTGTGCGTGTGTGCCCAAGATCCTGAGAGGAGAATGAAGGAGAAGGGATTGTGGCATGGTCATCCCCCCTGGGGGGGTGATTTCTCACTTTCTGTCTCTCTCTGTCTTTCTGGTGAGCACACGTGCCCTATAGCAAAAACCTCTCAAAAAAAAAAAAATAAATAAAAAAAGGATGAATACATTTTTTTTAAAAAGTAGAGGAATATCCATATATACAAATATAATAAATTCATATATTCAACTGTATGCTAATTATACCCTTCAATGAACAGAGGAGCAAGCTGATACAATTTCCTTAAATAGGCGAGAGAGAACAGGACCCAAGGCCCAAGAAATTAGTGCAGGTTGTGTGGGTGGTGTTGAAATCCACAAGACTGGATAATTCTTCTAGCAAGTTACTGTAAATAGAGAATAGTTCAGAGGACAGGCTCCTCACTCAGATCTAATACAAACATGAAGAAATTTTTTTTCTTTTCTCTCTTAAATGCTCAGGTGTACATGTGTACATGAATGCCTTGAGTGAGAGAAAGAATAAAAGCATCCGACAGGTACTGGTCATATTGTGATCCTTTTCTTCTATTAGGTCGTCAGGAAAGTCATGACACATTTATGTCGTGACTTTCCTGACGACCTAATACTTCTCTATCTAATCAGGATCCTCGACACACTTGTGTACCTGGCGTATAAGTGGTGGGGCCTGGACTCTAACCCGTAGTCAGTCGTGTGTGATTTGACTTCCTTTGCACAGTACTGAACTGCATTATCAGGCTGCCCCCCAAATTTTGCTTTTATACATGATTTTTAGAATTATTGATGAATACTGAGGCCATACCATGTAAAAAAGGCCATGCCTATTTGGTGTTTAAAATACAGTGGGTATTCCCTGTGTTTCTTGCCTCTCTTCAACTTCTAAATCTACTTCCTCTTATAAGCCTTAATATCTCCAAATGCAAATCATAACCATAAACATACATCTTTAACTTCACCGTAAGCCTTGAAATGTATTCATAATTTTTAAATTTTTCAAAGCAGAAATGTTGTACAGCTACTGTTGATATTCTTTAATCCAATCATTCAATCTTTAAGTTTCATGATTTTGTTCCTAATACTATTTTTAAGAAAAAAAATTGTTTCCCAAATATATGCAAGGGGGCCTTGATGAAGGTTATACATACTAAATCAGAGTAGTAATAATTAAAATTAAATATTAATAAGTAACTTTTTTGAGCTTTTTATGCTTGCTAAAGACTTCCAGTAGATATTTTCCTGTTACCATTAGCCAGATGAAAAGTAGTATCGATTGAAGTTGGCTCTTTCCAAATTTACAAATGACATAGGAAAAATAAGCCTTTGACATGTTGGATTTAAGATTTTATAATGTGCTGACATTTCTTTTATCAAATGAAATCCCAGAAATCCTTTAGGAAACTTTTCAAGCCTATGAAACACGAGTCTCTCTCTTCCCCTTTGCTTTCAGAAAAAAGTCAGTCCTCAAAAAAGAAAACACTGGGACCAGCAGTTAACATAATGGCTATGTCGCTGGACTCCCACGTAGTCAACTGCAGTTCAAGTCCCAGATCTGGTGGCTTAAACTCACACCAGGCGCGTGTGCGTGTGTGCCCAAGATCCCGAGAGGAGAATGGAGGAGAAGGGATTGCAGTGTGGCCATCCCCCCTGGGGGTGATTTCTCGCTTTCTGTGTCTCTGACTCTCTCTGTCTGTCTGGTGAGCGCACGAGCCCTATAGCTAAAACCTCTCCAAAAAAAAAAGAAAAGAAAACACTTAAGCACTTTCAGGGTTTCTAGATGTACTGGCCATTCCATTAACCTTCTATAAAAACATCCATGATCTGTGAGATGTTCGAATTAGAATTTCAGTTACATTAAAATAATACATGGCTTTAAAAAGTTGTTTTTTGTTTGTTTGTTCGTTTCCTATTCAGGGGGCATTGTTATACCTACTCTTGAACTTATTAAAACTCTGATGTAACAGATACATGTTATCTCAGATCCTCCTCATATTTACTTTTGAGTCTATTCCAAACATTAGTGTCCATGGCTGTGGAAAAAGCAGTAGCTGATTCTCCCATGAAATGTGGTTAAGTTTCTGTGCTCAGTTATACAAAGCTAGGCAGAACCTAACCACTGGTATAAATGGCAAAAGGCACTTAAACAATAATAATCTAGATCACTTGAAGCGCTGATACTCATTTAACTCCAAAGAGAATCTGGATGAATATGTAGATTTCTGACAAAACAAGAAGTTGCAAGACAGTTTAAATATTTGTATTGACTCTTCTTGATTTCCAAGTAATAACTTCTCCCATACCACCTCTTGCAATATTTTCAGTATGATATATATTGTGTGTAGGAATAAACATTGGTCATGAAATTGAAAAATAACAAACATAGAATAGTCATTAGTATTAAAATATATTAACAAGTGTTATTAATATCCATGGTATTGCTTTATACAGAAGTTTTGAAATTATATTGAACATGTCAAGTGTTCACACATGTTTTCTGCCTAGAAACAAGCTTGTTAATAATTTTGATATACTAAAATAACAAATATTAACCAAATCTTTACATTTTAATATCAGAGTTTAATGAATAAATACATTTGCTACAATACAATATTGATTACTGTGAAATATAGAATCAATGAAGATAAAGATCTATGCCTTTTTCAAGTATATTTTACAAATGGTCAGCCACTCATAACAATACAGAACTTGGCCAGTGAAATCACTCAATTTTGTATCTCAGTCATTGCTTGGCCACTTGATTTCTGAAGGACTTGGAATTAAAAATTTAAGTGCTCAGTTTCTCAGTTTTCCTATTTACACAAAGGAAATGTCTATATGCTATAGCCTAAACATACATCTAGGGCTATTGTGAAGATTAAAATACAGTATATATAATCTTGAGGGGCAATGTTAGTATTTGGTTACTATTATCTGCAAACAATAATTGATAAGAATCTAGGTATAGAATGCCTATTATATGTGAGAAATGTGGCTTATAATTTATATAAATGATTTCTTTTAATTATCACCCATGAATATTTACATTAATATTAAACAAGTTCTGGAAGAAATCATTACATAAAATAAGTATACACACACATACTATATATGCATATGTTTTTAAAGTTTATTTATTTTTTTGATGACAGAGAGAAAGGCTCCCTAGCAGGGATTCCATGCCATGATCTATCCCCAACCTCAGCCCAGATTGCCAGCATGCACATGTCTGGAGTATACAAAGACCCTTCAGGACATGAACCTACAGCCTTCCCATGTGTATTCCACATTGTGGAGTATTGCTAGTGCTACACTGTCTGGCCTGATAAGTATACTTCTTTTTTGTTATACAGCATGTTCACTCTCTGGAGACTGACAAGGAGAGAGAGAGAAAGTGAGAAAGTACCTCTAAGGGAGGACAGTATTACTACAATCTCTTCTCCATTCTACTCTCAGGATTTTGGGCGTGCATGTGTGTGGGCCTGGTGTGTTTTCAAGTCATTGGGTCCAGGATTAGAACTACACAGTTATGTGAGATCCAGCCTTTTTAACTACCATGCCACCTGCTGACCAAAATATCCTTTTTCATTCTTAAAATCCAAGTCTTTAAAGACCACTGGATGGCATAATGGTTACATCACTGGACTCCCATGTAGTTGACCACAGTTCAAGTCCTGGACCCAGCAGCTTAAAACTCACACAGGCACGAGTGCCTGTGTACCCAAAATCCTGAGAGGAGAATGGAGGAGAGAAGATTGCAGCATACCTGTCCCCCCTGGGGAGTGATTTCTTGCTTTCTATCTCTGTCCCCAGAGCAAATACATGTACCCTATAGCAAAAATCTCTCTTAAAAAAATCCAAGTCTTTCAGTCCAAGAATATGGGCTCCAGGATTTTACTATTGCACCTTATGCTTTGCCTAATAATTCACTTCACTGGTATTTTCTTTTTCTAGTCTGGATGCAGAAGTTTGAAAATGCTTTTGACACTTGACTGTGAAATTTGTCTGCTAGTCAACTTTCAACCTTGCCAGCAAATCCAATCAGCTTAAGAGCATTTTAATGTACCTATTTAAGTTCTCCGAATTTAAGATTGGGAAAGAAAGCAGGTCTGTGACCTTCATAAGTGGTATTCAATGGTAACTCAGGAATGATAGAATTAGTTTAATTTAAGCTATAATATGATGGAAATGTTTTCCAATTTAAAACCAGATACTCTCTTAGCTCCTACAACGTGAGGAAGGTTATATGCTATGTATAATATTTCTAATGCAATAGAAATATAGTCAAGTCAAACAAAATCTCTGTGTCATCAGTAATCAGGAAAAGGTTGCTTTAGATGTTTTAAATTCTAATTTTAATTTAATAAGAAAGCTTAAGTGTCCAGGAGTGTAGAGTATATATTACTCAGCTTTTTTTTATTTAGAAAGAATTGCAATATTTTACTTGACTCTGACCCTGAGCCACAAGCTGTAGCAGTAGGCGAAGAATCTGATTGAGTGGATAGTGCTTGAACTAAAATGAAAAAGGGAAGAACTGCTTTTAACATGACCAGATGGTAATTTTCACTAGTTGGCAGTGTAGTGAAAAGCACGTTTTCTGAAAGGAAAGTATACATTATAGACTGGCACACTAAATGTGTAAAAGCATCCCAAAAATAGATGAAAAATATTCTTCAGCTTAGAAGTAGTTATGGTAAACTTGTGTTTCCACATAAGGTAAGGACAGTAACAGAGAATAACCATGTAATCAGCGGTCCTTGAGGAATCAGATCTGAGTTGATACTATCTAACATCTGACATATGCCTTTCCAACTGGAACTGTGCTCCTCATATGCCAGTTCCAGGATAAATAAACTGAGAACAATAATTTAATATTAGCTGCTTATTAGCCCTATTGAGTTCCTGACCATCGGTCTTATTAACTGATATTTGAAGTTTCCCAACCAAATTTTTATATCAGTTTAACCCAAACCATCACAGGGTAACATTTTTTAAACATTTTTTATAAGGTTTTTGTCATAGGGTGCCTATGCTTGCCGGAG
Organism: Tupaia tana; assembly: GCA_026018925.1. NCBI lineage: Eukaryota > Metazoa > Chordata > Mammalia > Scandentia > Tupaiidae > Tupaia > Tupaia tana. Next base: position 166,779,425 of record JAKSZU010000001.1, read on the forward strand.
AGATACAGAGACAGTAAGAGGGATAGTGAGAAATCGCTCCCTAGGAGGGATGGCCATGCCGCAATCCTTTCTCTTTCATTTTGTTCCTGGAATTTTGGGCACATATGCATGCACACACACATGCGTCAGGTATGATTTTCAGGCAGCCAGGTCCAAGGCTTGAACTGTGGCCAGCCATGTGGGAGTCCAGGGCCTTCACCACCAAACCACCTGCTTGACCCAGTGTAAATATTTTGAAGTCTGCTAAGTTATTCACGTAATTGCTTATCTCCGTTCTTTATGCACATCAGTAGAGTTACAGTGACAGTACCAGAAGATTATGAAGACCATTACCAACCAGAAGACCATTACTTAAAAAAAAAATTACCCCATAGTTTCTTTATTTTCGAAGTTTATTTGTTTATTCTGAGAGAACCCACAACAGAGGCTCAATGCCATGATGTACCTCCACCTTCAGCCAACCCCTCAGATCACGGGCAGGCAGGAGCCTGGTGCACTCAGATGTCTCCAGATTTGTACCAGGAGCCTTCTCATGTGGGATGGCCTTGCAGAATACCATGGTTTACTGCTGTACCAATCGACTCCCATTTGTCTTATTTTTGGCATAACTGCTTTGCCTGATCCTCTGATCTGAGGTGTTCTTTTTTTTTTTTTTTCCTTAATTTTTCTAATAAGAGTAAAACTACTATTTATCTTTTTTTAGTTTTATAATTTCCTATTTACATTTAATTGTACATCTTTGTTGGATACAACTTATTTAATTTTCTTTTTCCAGAGGGTATGTGCACTCTCTGGAGAATGATGGAGAAAGAGAAAGTGAGAGAGCACTGTCCCCATGGGGCATGATTACACCATAATCCCTTCTATCCTATTTCTCTTCTTCATGGAAATTTGGGCATGCACACACATGTGCCTGGTCTGGGACTCAAATCACACAGTTTGTTGTGTGGGATGCAACCACCTTAACTAACACACCACCAACTGGTCCACAGTATGATTTTTCAAAGTATGTTTGTAGTATGTGATAATCAAGTCAAAGATATTATCATATTCATCATCTTCAACAAAGAATACTACATTATGTTGTGCACATTTGATTTTCATTTTACTAGTTTCATATATGTATATACTAACACACATACACATGTACCTATGATTGGCAGTGCCTTTTTTTCATTCTATTGTGGTATACTATTCGATAGCTTATTTGTTCATATGTGCTATTTCAAACATATTGGCAATCTTCAAGCTTTTCAAGTAGGGAAGCACCTGAATATATTAATCTAGAAATGATTGAAACAGTATTTCAATGCATCACTCTAAGTTAAAATTAGAACACTATTACATTTGGTAAAGACTACTGGAAGAATTTCGTAATATTGAATAGGTACAATGTGTTTTTTGAAGCTGTGTGGGTCAAAGCAGAGCAGAGTGCCTTGCTAAGCAGTCATATGCCACATGTGCACTATATAAAAACTCAGTGCTTGAAAGGAGTCATCAGAAAAATTACGGTGATTTCTTCTTTACTCTAGTTTTAAAAATGATTAAGTGATAAAAGTGAAGAACCTGTTATAGTGGTGTCATTCTTCCTTTTTTAAAAACTGTGAGAAACTCAGACTGATAGTCCTTCATGATTAGAGTTTTAAAACGTATGATTGGAAAATGGCGATAGTACAGATTAGGATCTCAACATAATCCAGTATTTAGCATTTGACAGAGGAGTGCAACTATTTTAAAATAAACTTGTAGCATACACTTCTTTCTTTCTTACTGCGGTCATGTATCCTAGCATTAATAAAAGTTAATTTAATTTAACTTGGTAGGGCAAAACAAAAATAACTAAAATAGCTGTGTGTGTGGGTGCACACACACATACTGTGTACTAAAACTGCTTGGTCCATGTATACTGTACCTGCATTTACATATTTAATTCTCACAAGAAATTCACAAAGCAGTGAGAAGTTAACTGTTCTGAGTGAGTCACATATAGAAGACAAGAATTCAACCCAGGCAGATTGGCTCCAAAATCTGTGCTTGACCAATGTACAATACTGCCTTTTGAAAAAATTAAAAGAATTATTTTGTCTCTACTAATTTCATCTTAGCAACATATGTCACATATTATATTGGTTTATTTTTAACTCTTCCAGTGTACAGAATTGAAACTCTATATCCATAATCAGTAAGTCCCCATTGCTCCTTCCCACCTGTTCCTAAAAGCCACCATTCCACTTTGGTCTCTGATTTTCAATTTTCTAAGTCCATCATACAAGTGGTATCATACAATATCCACCTTTCAGTGAATGGCTTATTTACTTTAATATAATGTCCTCATGTTGTAGTATATGTCAATGTTTTATTTCTTTTTAAGTCTGAATAATACCTACTGCTTTGCTTGTATATAGCACACTTTGCTTATCCATTTACCCAACATGCTTTAACTATTGTGAGTAATATTGCTGTGAACATGAGTGTACAAATACCTCTTTGAAATTCTGCTTTAAATTCTTTTGGGTATATACCCTGTAGTAGAATTGCTGAATGACATGGTAATTCTATTTTTTAATTTTTAAGGAAATGACATATGGTTTTCTACAGTGGTTATACCATTTTACATTCTTACCACTGGCATGCAAGGGGCCCAATTTGTCTACATCTTTGTCCACATTTATTTTCTCTTTCTTCTTTTAAAAATTAATTTGATAAGATTAAGAGGTTAAGCAAGAGAATGCATGTGAGAGAGATACAGTAAGAGAGATACAAGTACTTCCAGTGGGTGTCTCTTTCTCCAGACTTCCAGCCAGTCAAGATCACAAGGATCACAAGTGAAGGGGATGCAAACCCTGTATAGGTCAGGGTCGACTGAGGACAAGAATCATTGTTCCAACCTAATGAGACCTTGGGCATGCATGCACTTGCTTCTGGCGTTTCATAGGCTACAGGGTCCAGGATGTGAATAGCAGTCAGCCATGTGTGATCCCACTCTCAGCTACTAGGCTATGAAACCAGCCCTCTTTTTTAAATTTCATTGTTTATTTCCCTAATTATTTAACCTAATATATTAAAGGCAATGAAGTAAAATATTTAGAGAACTTAAGGTAGCTAAGAAGAATGAAAGGAGGGAGAAGCAGAGGAGAATAGAGGGAGGGAAAAAAGAAAAAGTGAGAAAAAAATAGAGAAAATAGAATTTGGTATGGTTGGTACTATAAGAGGAAACTGCAGAGCACCTAAATATGAACTGTTACATTAAGGAGGGAAAAGAAGAGGGGGTTCATGACTGAAACAGAGCAGAAGGCAGCTTCTGGCAGTGTTCTGCTTCTTGATTTGCTTCTTGGTGACATAGGTAGGCTCACTTTGTAACAATTCATCAAACTACACATGGGAAATGTGCACTTTTTAGTGTATATATTATATTTTAACTAAAATATTTCTAAATAAAACATGCTACAGGAGAATATGCTTTCTCTTCCATCTGTTTTAAATATGCATGCATGAGTGATTTGAAAGTGACTTAAGGCTTCTGTCAACTCCATAGTCAAATGTAATCTTTCCTTAGCAAAGAGCAGAGAGCATCAGACTGCTCAGCTTAGGTTTTAGTTTTGGCTCCATTTATAACTGAGTGTTCATAGACAGCAGTTTACCTCTCCCAAGGCCCCATTTTCTATTGTGGAAAGTGTTGAAAAATCAGGTATTAATTCCCATCTTGTTTTTCCTGAAATAGGATGGATAGCAAGTCTGGTATTTTTTGAGCTTCTTTGTTACAGAAGTTCTGTGCATTGCAGGATGTCCTGAAGTATGCCTGGCCTCTACTCACTAGATGCCATTAACCTCTCCCTTCTAGGACAACCAAAATGCTGCCACCATTGCCAATGTCTCCTTGGGGACAAGATTTCTAATATCTCCATTGAAAACTCTTAGTTTAAAGTAAAGTACTAGATGCTGAATTTGGCATGGAAAGAAGGAAAGGAATACTGTCAGGAGCTGCAAAGCCACCTGTCTTTGAAAGGGCCTCGAAAAATGAACAATAAGCACATAAAATAATTCCCACATAGACCAAGTAAAATCTAACCTGTCTAGATTGTACAAATCTCATATCAATTTTAATGATTGGGAAAGGGAGGCTATTTAGGATGTTTTCCACCCTGGCAGGTGGAAATTAAGCCCAATTTTATTGGATTTAGAAATTTTTTTGAAAGTCATTTTATGTAAGTCTCATGGTACAAATTTGTACCTGTTACATGTATTTAAAAAAAGTAGCAATGTTTTTAACATACAGCATTTAAGCATTTATTCCTATAAATATCACTCTTATCATTGCTTTCGATATGTCCCATAAGTTTTGAAGTTTTGTATTTTCATTTTGATTCATCTCTGTAAATGTTTTCTAATTTCTCTTGTGATTTATTTCTGACCCAATAGTCATTTAAGAATGTATTTGCCCATGCATTTGTTGGGCTTTGGCTCAGAAACAATATAGGAAAACTTTGAGAATGATTAGACTCTTGTGAAAGATGTTTATGAAGATATATCTTTTAAAGATAGCCCATTTTTTACTTTAGAATGATTTGAGTTGAGCTGTATTAATGCTAAATTTAATTTTTTCCTTAGTCTAAATAATTAAATTCTAACTCTTTTCCCTCTCTCAAGAAATGTTAAATAGACTAGCCTTTTTGTAGTCCATTGTTACAATGGAATATGCAATTAAATATTATGAGCTTGAGAAATAACACTGGGCTGGAATATCACTGTAAAAGGTTGAGGTAGGAGTTTTCTTTATATATTGAAACCCCAGCACAATATAAAGTACAATTCCTTTTCTTTCTTTTTTAATTTTAATTTTTTATACATTCAATCACATTATTTAGCTTACAAAGTGAACATTTCAATGTGAACATTTTTCCCCAGTCCATTTGATCAAAATATCTTCAACAGGTAACACCAATTTACTTCCCTTTTTGGTTCTTTGTTGTCTTTGTGATTTGATTGTCACATGATGGTTAACATTATCTATCAACTTGAAAGTTCTAAAGAGATGCCCAGATAATTGGTAAGATAATATTTCTGGTTGTGTTTGTGACAGTGTTTCCACGAGAATTTATCATTTGAGTCAGCAGACTGATTAAAGAAGATTCATCTCATTATGTGGGCAGACATTAATAAATTCTTTGAGGGCCCCAGCAGAATAAAAAGGCAAAGGAAGGTCAAGTTTGTTATTTTTGCTTGATCTGGTACGTTTATCCTCTCTTGTCCCTGGATCTTGGCACTCCTGGTTTGTGGGTCTCCAGTCAGATTGAATTATACCACCAACTTTCTTGATCCTCCTGCTTGCAGGCAGTTGAGAGTTGGACTTCTTAGCCTTCACAGTTTTATGAACCAATGTCCATAATAGGTCTGTCTGTCATTTCCTATTGTTGTATTTCTCTGGAGAACTCTGAATACTACAGTGATGATTAAAAAAAAAAAATCACAGGGACCAGCAGTTAGCGTAATGGCTATGTCGCTGGACTCCCACGTAGTCGACCACGGTTCGCGTCTCGGACGCGGTGGCTTAAACTCACGCCGGGCGCGTGTGCGTGCGTGCCCAAGATCCTGAGAGGAGAATGGAGGAGAAGGGATTGCAGCGTGGCCATCCCCCCTGGGGGGTGATTTCTCGCTTTCTGTCTCTCTGTCTCTCTCTGTCTGTTTGGCGAGCGCACGCGCCCTATAGCAAAAACCTCTCCAAAAAAAAAATCACGACGGCAGGCAGAGTTCTTAGCACTAGTCCCTGAGTTATCTAAGCCCTTTCTAATTTTCATAATTCTGTAATTTTAGAGTTCTCCCATGATCATTATCTATACCCCTTTGCTCCTTGTTATTAAGCAGAGGTAGACAGGAAAGGTGTGGCAAAGTGAGTTTCTAACCTCTTGGCTTGTTATGCTTGGTAATAAGAAATGGACAGCAGCCATACTGTCTGGGGGCACACAGGCTCCATGTGGTCTGTTGGTTTATCAGCTATGCCTTTCTTGATACTTTCTCACTGTTTTCAAACTTCTCCCAAACTCCAACCTTCTACCAAGGTGATATGAAGGTGTATTGCTCTGTTCACAAATACTGTATACTTCATTTGCAAATCACTATTTTTTCCCCCTAGTATACTGCACTTAACACGTAGGACCAGCAGCACAAAAACGTAGAGACTTTTGTTTAACAGAAATGAAGAATATAAAGGCAGTGACTGCAAAGCCTTAGTCCAAGTGCAGAATATTCTAAACACAGGCCCATTGTGACTTTATAGGTTATATGCCCAAGAAAGTGACCAGTCAACATGAAGGGTCCATGCAAAGATTGATCGGACCTGTTATTTTCTGAGCTGGACATTTTGTTTCATCTATTCAAATGCTACTTTGATTATGTTTTATTTCATTCTGGTACTTTTAATAACTCATCACCCTATAGCCTTTTTCAACTTTCTCTTAATGGAGCTTAGTGGTTGGGGCTGGCAGAAGGTGTGATTAAGGGCTCTGGATTCCTACATGGTCAACCACGGTTTGAGTCCTGGACCTGGCGGCTTGCTTTCTCACTTTCTCTCTCCCTCTCCCTCTCTCTCTCACACACACACACACACACACACACTGTCCCTCTCTAGTAAAATTAAAATAAGTAAATAAATAAATAAATAAATAAATAAAATCTTTAAAAAATGTAGAGCTTAGTGGCTGTATACTCATAAGTCATTAAGATTTTTCATATCATCAATATAATACACAGAGCATTTTTTAAACATTTCTGATTATTTTCAAAACTTTACCCATTCACTCACATTGTGTACTGCAAAAAAAAAAAAAATCTTAGTGATTTACCTTTCCCTCCTGCATTAAAAACTATTAAATTGTGATATATATAATTAATAATTACTTTTCAGGCTGCATAGTTCCTGCCAAGTTTGTGGTTTCCTTGTAATATTGAGTTAATTCTGCATTTCTTTTCTTTCTTTCTTTTTTTTTGGAGAGGTTTTTGCTATAGGGTGCATGCGCTCCCCAGAAAGAGACAGAGACAGAAAGCAAGAAGTCACCCTCCAGGGGGAATGGCCATGCCGCAATCCCTTCTCCTCCATTCTTCTCTCGGGATCTTGGGCACGCATGCACATGTGCTTGGCATGAGTTAAAGCCACTGGATCCAGGACTTAAACTGTGGTTGACCACTTGGGAGTCCAGAGACATAGCCATTACACCATCTGCTGGTCCCTGTTCTGCATTTCTTTAGGTCATAATATTTTGATTTGTTTTCTTTCCTAAGCCCCTTTAAAAATTGTATAAGTAAAACTACTAAATGAACTTAAGGCCTAATTATACCATTTCTTTCTTTGTCATTTGTCATTGTTTTAATAACTGATTAGTATAGAACAAACTTAGTGTAGAACATTATATAATTTGGCCTGGTCAATTTAAATATTTACTCTAAATAATATTAGAAATGTATATATCTTTCATAGCTATTTTTGGCATATACATTATTATTTGTGTTGTTTAATTCCTTCAATAATAGCCTTATTCAGTGCTGATATAATTTGAAGATATCAAATAATGTAAAATAAACAATATCATGTAATCAGTTTCATTTATGAATTGATCTGCAGTTGAAGACACTTCCTTGTGACAGGCTAGGAAATTTTTAAAAATATAATTTTGCCTAAAAAGTTGGAAAAAAACCTTGGAAATACCACTTCACTTTCTGTACCGTTGCCTGATCACACCTGGCCCAAGTCACCAGGTCTTGTCTTCTGTTACCATCCTACGCCTTGTCTCTCACCATGCAATTTCACTTATATCCCATCCTCAGAATGATAACGTTAAAGCACAGCCATCCTCACATGCTTTCGTGCATAGTCATGTGAATGTCCTGTGCCTGTGTTTGAAATGTTTAACTTTTGAATGGACTCTCTTTCCCTCATAGCATACAACCTCACCTGAGCATTGGGAGTTTGTCTTTTTCTACTTGAATAGTGTGTCTTACTCCTTTTGCCTACCAGTTTCCCTTACTCTTATTCTCCTTATATAGACTTTAATACTCATTTAATTATATATTTTCTCCCACACATATTGGAACTTGTAATACAATTAATGTATTTTAGTATTGAACTTTTCTCTAGGTTTTATGCATGGAGAGGAACATGGGTGCTCTGTACTGGCAGAAATTGATGTTGTTTAAAAAGCCTACTTTTACTTTCCAAATATGTTATTTCAAATAGAGCATTGTTAAATATACAAATACTTAGGATATTTTCTCTCTCTTTGCCTTGCAGGCCATCTGCTCAGAAATATGTGTGTTTTGTAAAACCCACAGTCTTGACCTCTTGGATTCCAACTGTTATCAAAATATGTATACATTTAAAAAGCAGTTAGTTAAAAAATGCTTGGTAGAGAGTTCTATTAAAACACAATCTATCAAAACTCTGCTGTATAATTATTTTCTACAGGAGAGAAGAAGCCCTATGTGAGTAATGTTGATGTAATTTGTGTTCATTATAACAAAAATAAATGTATTGCTTTAAGGCAATAAATTTCAAATTAATAAGATACATTTAGAAACAAGGTATACACAGAGGCCAGCAGATAGAAGGTTTATACAGAGGCCACCAGATAGCATAGTGGTTATGTTGCTAAATTCTCACATGGCCCACCATGGTTCAAGTCCTGGACCCAGTGGTTTGAAAATCATGCCAGGCACATGTGTGTGCACAGCCAAGATACCGGAAAGAATGGAGGAGAAGGGCTTGTGGCATGGCCAACCCCCAAGGGAGTGATTTTTCATCTTCCCTGTCACTTGTCTCTGTCTCTTTTTCTCTCCAGCAAGCCCACATGCCTTAAGTCAAAATCTCTTTAAAAAAAGAAGAAACAAGATATATACAGAAATAACATGAAATAGGTGGGATTATATTTCATAGTTTTTAGCAGATAAATAAAGACATACACTCCCATTCAGAAGTACTGACTTGAGGTCAGCAGGCGATGTAGTGGTCAAGATGCTGGGTTCTCACATGAACACCCACGATTCGAGTCCTGGACATTTTGCACACCCAGAATCCTGAGATGAGAGTGGAGGAGAAGGGATTGTGGAGTGGCCATCCCTCCCACCCCCAGGGTATGATTTCTTGCTTTCTGTCTTTTTCCAGTGGGCACACACGCCCTATAGCAAAAATCTCTGAAGAAAAAAAATATTGACTCTCTGCATAAAATACCATAGTGTTATTTGTAAATGTTAGAAGAAAAATCTAATTTTATAAGTTTAGGAAAATGTAAAAGTATTACAGTTTAACTCTCTGGGTAGTTCCAGTTGCTCAGTGGTAACACAGTGTTCTGCAGTGTTGAAGCCACAAGGGATGGTCCTGTAGTTTTGTCCTGAGGTCTCCCTGAGCATACTGGGTATGTGAACATGCCTGTGATACAGCTGGCTGCGGCCAGAGGTGGGTCACAGTATGAAGACCCTATTGGGTACAGCACACACACACACACACACACACAGTCTTCCCCACACACACTTTTCTTCTGCTCAGAAAAAAATAAAGAAAATATAGTTTCATTGTCTGACTCTTGATAACATTAATATAATAATTACATTATAGACCTCTTTCCTACTTTTGTCAGATTCTTAGGAATTTATTAATTTTTTTATCACTTCAGTCAAGCGACATGAGACTCTGGGAACAGAGGGTACCAGGGCTTAATCTGTAATACATAAATGGCTTGAACAGGTGGTACGTAATGTTGTTCCTCAAATTGATCACTTGGGAAAGTTCACAGTTACTGAAGTGCATACCAAATAGAATAACATTCACTTTAGTTACTGAATTAAGTCAGTCAAAAGATACCACTTAGAAGGATGCACAAACAAAAAATCCCTTTAATCCACTTTAGACTTCAGTCAGCAACGAAATCAGTCCAGCCATAAGTTAAAGTCCGAGTATAAAAAGATTAAGGCACAGCCTCTATTCTTTAATTGGTCTCTACTTTTGAAACAATAGATCATTAAACCTATTATTGTAAGACAGAGATCAGAGACCATAAATAATATTTCAACCACTATATAATGTGGTGTTCAATAAGGCAAGTCATTCTCTCTTAGCTTTAACTCATCTTTTCATAAAATATAATCGTTAGATACTTTGTAACTTTTCTTTAAACTCGAACTTTAATTGTGGTCAACTTAGGACCATTTCTCTTTCACACTGTCTCTGTTGTCCAGCCTTTTCCTAAATCGTAAGTTGTGAATGTCAGTATATCATCAAATATTAAACCAACATGAAGTTCCTTGGAGTGGTAGAGTATTGTGATCAACCAACCTGTTCTGAAAACGGATGCCCTGGGGGATCCTGTATCACCTACTTTCTATCTATGTCGTTCAAGGCAAGCTAGTTACTTTTTGAGCTTCATTTTAATCATCTCAATTGTTTTGAAGACAAGAGGAGTTAAAAAAGATCTATGACAAAAGGAGTTAAACCTTATGTAAAAATATGTCTCTGGCATATACAAATCCTGTGGAAATATTGGCTCTTATTATTTTGGGAACACAATAACAGAGCAATTTGATCAAAATATCCTTGTTGGATTCAAGCTGGGTTATGAAAATGGCTGTCTGAAGAGCGGGCCCTAGTGTGCATGCTGAGGTTGGAACATTGGCTATGCCTCAGATTGCTCTTAGAGATAACTGATAAAGCCCAATATGGTTACAATATGTGAAAAATAGACATTCCATTTTTTAAAGTTTAAGACTTTTATTAATAGGTGCTTGCAGTTTGTTGACTTTTTTTGAACAAATTAGGTCATAAAATTTTATTGCAAATTAAAAATGAAATTCTCAAAAATCTTGACTAGATATGAAACAATTTAATAAGCTTTAAAGGCATATTGAGAAAAACAGGCTTTAAAAAAACCCACATTTATTATTACCAAAAAAGAGACATCTTTAAGTAAAAATAATAAAAACTCCATGCTACATAGGTAATGCAGATATTTCTAGTAATCCAGTCAACAGGTAAAAAGCAAGCACTTAAGATGTTCAGCTACAATCTTTTTTCATTTCTTCTTGCTGGAATTTCATATTAACTTCTTTTTGGATGGCTAAACCAGATGATGTTAGGGATGGTAAGCTGGCATTTACCGAGCCCCTCCCTGCCTAGCCTCTGGAGTGGATGAATTCTCAGCTGGGGGGATCGGCTACCATCTTGTGGTTTAGGGTTCTCTGGCAGTCTAGGTCGGTAATTGAAGTTGCGGTGGCACTGACATCGAGATGGCTGCTGACCTTGGGTATCGTCTTGATTTTCCTTATCCTCTTCATTGCGGTTCTCTCTGGGCTGTCTTTCGCGAGGAGGGCACCTGTGAGTTTATGGTTTATAACGCCGATACATATCCGGCCTCACCGTTCTTCCTGTTGTTCTGCACCCCGGTTGTCAGCACCCTCCATCACTTCTTCCTGTCCAGGAGGATTGAAATACTGTGGTAGATGCTCACGGGAACATTCCAAATTTTTTGTTTTGTCTAAACTAGAGTTAACGTTTTATTCCTCAGGAATAAAGGAAAACAGGTAAAATGATATTAAGTATTTCCTTTTTGGGGGAGGGGGCTTGTAATGACATAAACTAGTGAAAAGCAAAAGATGTTCATGCATTTGTACATTCTATTGCTACATTTTGAAAGGAAAGATACTTTTGTACTTGTTCAGTGTGGCTGTATAGAAAGGACAGTGGCAATATTGGATTCCCAGACAATTATGATTTATCGAATGAGAATGCGCAGAAGGCTTCAACAAAAGTGACTCGAGGTGGTGCTATGTTACCGTAATTTTAAAAATGAACATTTTACATGGAAGTGTCATGGATGATAAATTAGGGAGTTGCAGATGAAAAGATCATAGGAAATAATCTGTTAAAAATCGCCTTCTCTAATATTGGAGAGATGGAAATAACAGAAATAGGAATAATTCTTGGAACTCTTGATTTAAAATGCTATACTGAAAACTGGGTTATTTTCTTCAACCACCTTCCAAGTTAGATTCTTCAGGTAAAACTTTGTGGTTAATTCTTTAATTAAAAACAATAATATAAGTACAGAAACAGACAGTAACTTTATTATATTCTCAGTAATATTTGTTACTATTTTTGTGATTGTTACAAGCTAAGACCTTACAATTCCAAAGATTAATCAAAAATCATTTAAAAATTACATGTAGCTTTAGTTTTTGAAATACATTATATTTTGAGAAAATAAAACTTTACTTTCATAGAAAAATTGAGCAAAAAGTATACAAGCTTAAATTTTTAAATATAAAATATATTTTTTGTAGCTTTAACATCTTTATTTTATTTAGGCCTGGGTAATGTTATAGTTATTTTTCCCTAGTTATATGCACTCAATTTAAGTAGAAAGATTCTCTTCAGATGGAAAGCACTTTCTAACTTAAATCTGTTAGAAAGTATTTTCTGTATTTGTGTGTATTACTACATGCTCAACTTCTTTCATATATTTTCTATTCTAATTTAAAGTTAAAACAATATAACTTTTCTGAGTAGTATATCACTAAATTTATACCATGATGTAGAAAAAGGTAAATGATCTTCAGAAAATTGTGTTTTTAAAGTTTTTGAGATTATAAAAATCTATTAATATACATGGGTATATATTCTGGTCACACAGTGAGTATGGGATAGAAAGATCTTAAAACTCAAGTTCTTGATACTTTAGTCTTTTTATTCATTATTATTTTATGGCAATGCAAATCATTCTCCAGCATGGTTGCACTAATTTCGTCCAGGGATTTTATTTTTAATTACATCGTGAATTTTTAATAAATAAGATACTCAAAAAATTGTATGGTTTGAATCCAACTATTTGGCTATTTTGTTTAATTATTCTTTATTTCCAGTTTTATTGGGTATATTCTATACATGTTTATTTAAATTTCTCCATAGTTTTATTGTACCAAACACCATGATTGCATTCTGTGAATCTGTTACAACCTTAATATGAGTTTGCATCATCTATCAAACATATTTGTATTAAAATATTTCATTAGGATTATGAACATATGATTCTTTCTTATAATTTCCACAAATTTTGCTTCATGGATTTTGAAGGTACACTTATATAGATCCAGTGCTATTATAGTGTACTGGTAAATATTTACGTTATTATTTTAAGGTGTTAGAGTTATAATTTTAAAGTATGAGGGAGAGAAGGAAGGAGGCACCCAACAGTGTGTGAATAAATTACAATGTCATTGATATCTAACCATGTGAACAACTAAAGGACCATAGAAGATTTTATATTTGACTAAACCAGTTTTTATGCAATTTCTATTTATATAGTTATTCCTCCAATTTAAGTCCCAAGCTAGTCATCACCCATAACATTACTGTTGTTGTTCTTTATTTTTGAGTGAGAGATTTTTGCTTTAGAACATATGCACTCATTGTAGAGACAGATATACAGTGAGAAATAAACCCCACAGGTGGATGGCCATGCTGCAATTCTTTCTCCTCCATTCTTCCTTTGGGATTTTGGACACATACACACACACACACATGCCTGGTATGAGTTTCAAGCCACCAGGTCCAGGACTCAAACCATGGTCAGCAACGTGGGAGTCCAGAGGCTTAATCATGACACCACAAGCTGGTCCCTTCTTGTTGGTCTTTTGACATTGATTATTTAGATTTACCAATGTATTTCCTAGTTACTATGTGATCCAGTGTATCTTGATTTCCACTTTCTCCTTTTAAAGGCAATTTTCTTTTTATTATAGTTTATCTTTTGGTACTTATGATTATGTTGCTATAATAGAATACCTGATAGCTATTTATAAAGAGAATATAGTTACTTGGCTCATACTTCTGTATACTGGCAAGTTCAAAAGCATATTGCTGGCATCAGCATAGCCCTAGTAAGGCCCAGGTGTTGTTTCTCCCTATGGCAGAAAAGCAGGAAAACCAATAGACGTGAGCAAAGAGAGGAAACTGGGCAGCCAACTTATCTCAACCACTTCTTTCATAGGAACTAATTAGGGAGAACTCACTCCCTCCTTGGAGACAGTCTTAATCTATCCATGAGTGATTCACTCCATGTCCCAACTCCTCCCACTAGGCTCACCTCCCAACACTACTGCACTGAGTCAAGTGACAGCATGAGGTTTTTTTTTTTTTAATTTATTTTTGGCTATAGGGTGCATGCACTCACCAGAAAAACAAAGAGAGACAGAGAGACAGAAAGTGAGAAATCACCCCCCTGGGGGGATGGTCATGCCACAATGCCTTCTCCTCCATTCTCCTCTCGTGATCTTGGGCATGCACGCACACACGCCCAGTGTGAGTTTAAGCCACTGGTCCAGGACTCGAACCGTGATCAACTACATGGGAGTCCAGCAACACAGCCATTACACCAACTGCTCATCCCGACAGAATGAGATTTTGTGGGAACACTCAAACCATGACAACACTCTTCAGTATGTACTAAGTGTATACTCAACCATTTGTTCAAAAATACTTTCTATTTTATTTTATTTATTTTACTTATATCACCCCAAAATAATAATTTACCCATATTTAGAATCGTAATGGATGTGACCTGTTTGGAAATAGGGTCTTTGCAATGATCCACTTAGGATGAAGTCCTTAGGGTGGGCCATAATCCAATATGACCATCTTCTTACAAACAGGGGAAGTTTGGACACAGGGATAGGCTCTCACAGAGATAGGAGGATGTGAAGACCCAGGAAGAACACCATCTATTAGTCAAGGAACAGCTGAGGCACCAAAAGCCAGAAGAGAGTCTTCTTCAAAATGATTTTCCCTTATAGCTCTCAGAAAGACCCAAGCCTTCATCATCATGAACTCAGACTCTAATTTCCAAAAGTATGAGAGAATAACATTTCTGTTGTTTAAACTACCCAGTTTGTTGTGCTTTATTAGGGTAGCCCCAGGAAAGTAATACAGAAATACATGTTTTCATTAACAAAAATACAATAAAATCCAGAGAAACTAGGCTCTCCTGATCTCCATAAAGTACCCAACTTGTCTTCCTCTTGGGTTTTATGGGGCACTTCATATATTAACTAGCAGGTTGGTAGAGAATCACATGGCCCACCACTTTGCTTCTCATGTTCTACACCAGCCTTCTCCTGTCAGGTACTTGCAGGCATTGCAGTATCAGTAGGGAATTATTTTCTTTCTGCAGTAAGCTATATAGCCCCAGCTAGGTGCTACTTTATAGGATGCCTAAAGTTAGACTTGTGTTCATGGAAATTTATATATCAGCTGTGCTTGCTATGGAAATATTTAGATTAATTAAGATCTTTAGTGATTCAATAAAATGTGGGGGGAAAACAGTATAGAAAGCAAACATAGATACCAGAGACAGTGTGGGAGGAGAGTGGGAGATGGCAGAGGGTAAGAGATAGGGAATCAAGGATGGGGAAAAAAGGCAAAACATGCAGGAAACAAGAAATGGAAAATTAGTTGTTGACAATAACATGTATGTTAATGTGCTTGATTGAGCCAATATACAGTGTACTCTATGGAAAATCTCATTTTGTATGCTGTAATGATTGATGTACAATGAATGAATTTAAATAAATAAATTTAAATAAAAAAGATACACAATTGGCAAATAAGTACTGTAAAGTTAGTTAACATCATTAATCTTTAGGAAAATACAATTATATCTACAATGTGATGCCTTGTATAGTTACTGTAACAGCTAAGATGAAAATTCACAAAAGACAATGTGCTGTGAGGATTTTAAGAAATTTAAACTCCCAGTAACTGTTGGTGGGAATGTGAAATTGGTATATCTGCTTTGGGAAACAATAGAAAATTTATTTGGTAGTTAAAAATACATTTATTGTATGACTCAGCTATCCCACTCTTAACTATTTGCCCCAGAGAAAGAAAAATAAATGTCTATACAGAGATCATTTGAAATGCATATAGGGTCTTTATTCACATAACCCTAAACTGAAAATAACCCAGATTCCTATTCATTGGTAAATGAACAGTCAAATGGAACAGTGTCCTATTAATACCTCCAAAAGAAATAACTATAGACATATGTAACAAGTATAAATCTTCAAAACTCAAGTTAAAAAAGCAGACAAAGCTATTGATACATAGTTTATGAGTCCATCTATATGACTGTAGTTGACAAAACTATAATATTAGAAATATGATTGTGGTAGAAAGGCTGGGAGTGGAGGTGGAGATGAAGATCAGGATTGATTGAAAACAAGTACATGGCGTTTTAGTCTCTTCAGGCTGCTATAACAGAATACCATAGGCTGAGTGGCTTATAACAGAGATTTGTTTCTCACAGTTCTGGAGGCTGAAAGTCTAACATCAAGGTGGTAATGTCTGCTGAGGGCCTGCTCCTTATTTCATATAAGACTGTCTTTTCTACATGGCAGAAGGAAGGGATATCTCTAGGGTTTCTTATAAGGCACTAATTCTGTTCAGTAGTGCTCTACTCTTATAACCTGATCTCCTTCCAAAAAAAAAAAAAAAAAGAAAAAGAAAAAAAAAAACATTTCCAATATCATCATAATAGTTTTTAGGTTTTAACCTAAATTTTAGGGGAACACAAAATTCCATCTATATCACCGGAGAAATTTTGGGGTGAGAACATATTTGATATCCCCATTGAGGTAATCTACCATATCTCTAATGGAACAGATGGCCATGTTGGGAGGTGTTTAGGTCATAATGGTGGTACTCCCTGTATGGATTAGTGCCAATGATAAAGTGACTTGAACCTGTGAGTTTGATCTCTTGTTCATCTCACCCTCTTTTTGTCCTTCTATCTATTGCTATGTGATGACAGAGCAAGAAGACCCATGCCAGATGTCAACCAACTGATTTTGGAATTTTTAGCATCCAGTTCCATACAGAGTGTTTTATAAATTGTCCATGCAAACTTGAGTATTTTCAGGTTAAACTCAGGTTAAAGCAGCACAGAATGGGTGAAGACATATGTATATTATACTTAAATAAATATCAATAAATATTGAACTTCCTTGATAATAAGACGATCTTTGAATGAGTATAGAATCCCTGTAAGCAAGGAGATGGACAAATATGAAGACAGAACTAGATTGAAACCAACAGAGCAGAAAAATCCAGAGCTTATATCTCCCATGAAGTAGCACCTGGAACTGAAAATTAGTAGTTTTGTGTTTTACTAGGTAGGGAACTGGACTTTCATTATGGAGAGGGTTAAGACAATAACAATAATTTATTTTATATAAGGAATTTGCATAAACTCAACATACCAATTATCTACTAAAAGATAAATTTGGGAGAGTCTAAAACCTAATCCACCTTTTAGGAAGTCTATTCTAGGTAGATTTGACTTCTAGGATCTATGCAGAATTAAAAGAAAAAAAATTGGGGTATTGTTTATTTTTTCTGAGAGAAGAGAGAAGAAGAGGCATCCCCAGTAGAGTGTCCACATCCTGTCTCAACCAGCCCACATTATGGGCATGCATGTTCAACTGGCACATACGGGGAGACTTCAGAATGCAAACCTAGGACCTTACCAAGTGATATTAGCATCACGGAGCGTTTCCTTACTGCTGTGCCACTGCAGAGAACCTATGCAGACTTCTGATATACCAGTGATTCCCTTCCTATAGAGGCACCCCTAATTCACACTTCAGAGGCTAATATTTGTTTCTAAATCTGCAACAAAGATCCATCATTGACTCATGAGCCCCTTGTCCTGGCCCTGCACTTAGGCAGCTCATGAACCTGATGTGTTTTCAAGCCAATCTGAGGATTTTGAACTCGAAGTCTTCCATGTCACTTCCAGCACTGCAGTTTAATTTGTTGCTGACTGCACCACTAGTCTGGGCCTATTGCAGAATTTTTTAAAAAGCACTCTTAAATAAGTTAAAGTAAAAATTAAGAAGGTGATTTGCATAGCTTTTTAAGATAATTTTTTTCTTTTCTCTTTTTAGTTTTTTTGCCATAGGGCATGTGCATTTGCTGGATAGAGAGAAAGAGACAGAGAGAAAGGGAAAGTGAGAAATCAACCTTCATCCCCAAGGGGGCATAAGTATGCCACAATCTCTTTTCCTCATTCTCCTCTTGGAATTTAGGCATGCACACACACATACCGTATGATTTTTAATACTCCAGGTCTGGAACTTGAACAGTTGTAGGCCACATGAAGTCCAGTGCCTTAACTACTACACCACCTGCTGGCCCATTAAGAGCTTAAAAGAAGATTTTTTATTATTCAGAGATTATAATAAGTAACATTTTTCTTATGAAATTAACTTTTTTATATTTGTAAACTATGAAACATAACTCCCATGCAAAACATTTTTATTTTTACTTTCTCATAGATATTCTCACTTATTTGATACCATATATCATTTGCCTTAGTAAAAGGTTTGCTTTGAAATAACTTTTTATTCCAATTGTACTCAAGTTGGGTGGAGGTATATTTTAAGGTAGATAAAAGCAAATATTTCTACAAAAAGAATCTTAAATATGTCTATTTGCAGGTCCAGAATTTAAATAATTGAAAATGAGAGCCAGAGGCAAATGATGCCATGCTGCTCCTCTGACATTAGAGGTATACATGAAATGAAGACATGTGTATGGTATCATAAATAAGTGAGCACTTCCCATAAGTAACTAAGAATGAAAATGTTTACTTAAATGGAAACTATCACTCATATATACATATATATATGATATACATAATATGTATTATATATATATAAATTATTGCACATGAAGCATGGCAAAATCATAAATTCAATGTAATAGTTCATCTGCATTTTATGCATTATTATTAAATTCAAAATTTGCCAGAGGGCATATGATCTTGCCAGAGAGAGATAAAGACAGACAGGAAGAGAGAAAACACCCTGCAATGAAGCATGGTCACTCTGCAATGTCTTCTACTCTATCTCCCTCTCTTTTTGGGATTTGAGGCATGCACACACACACACACATGCCCAACGTGCGTTTCAAGTGTTGGGTTCAGGATTTGAACCATGGGATTGGCCATGTAGGATCTGGCTCCCTTATCCACTAGGTCATGGGGTTGGCCCATGTGTTTCATATTTTTATAAAATTTGGAATGATTTATCACAAGGAAAATAAATCTGTTAAAATAAAAGTGAATATAGCCCCTGTAAAATATAAATATTCTCTCAAACATTCTGTGCAAATGACCCTCTGATCTTCATTTTAATTTATAAGAATGCTTCCAAGATTATAATTGCATAATTATAACTCTAAGTAATAACTGTATAATTAATTAGGAAAATTAGAGGAAATTAAAATATATCATGATGTGTCAACAATTTTTAAAATTGCTGCTAGTTAAATTTTTGGTTGTTACTTATTTCTATCCGTAGTAGTCTAATTAGTGCTTTCCTTTTTAGTAAAGAATGATACTTTTACAAGGATGCACAGTTTTCTGCATGAGGTGATTTAATTTCTCATGGTATAGTCATGGGGTAAACTCCCAAGGCTTGGTATTAGCAGTGCCACTGCTACTCCTTAGAGTAATAACAATGTCACACTCAGAGTAATAAAAAGTCAGACTTTTAGGCCCTATCTTGTGAATTTTATCTCTGTCTATGTGGACAAAAATCAATAAGCAAACAAACAAACAAAACCACACAGTAATTAAAATGCCAAATTTATATTCTTTCCTCCCAAAAACCTGAATATAAAAATGTCAAAAATTTTTAAAATTCAAATTTATTTATTTTTTTAAAGACAGAGTCTTGCTAGGTGGCCCTTCTCCTGTCTCAGCTTCCTAGTTGGAATAATGGGTAGGACCTGCAATGCCCAGCTCTTTTTTAGACAGGCTCTTTCTATGTTGCTCAGGCCAGCCTCAAGGTCAAGATCCTCCTGCATCAGCCTCAGATGCATTGGAATGACAGATGTATGTGCCTGGCCTTGAGGTTGGACTGGAATAGAACTGGGCCTGCTATGTGGTCCTAGCCTGCACACCACGGTATCTTAATGGTGCATGCCACTGCCCCTGTCCCTCAAACCTCCTTTTACACATCTGAATACATTTGTGATGGTGTTAGGACTTCCCAAGTGATTTCAGGTTTTTTTTTTTCTCTCTTGAGCTGAAGATTTTTTAAATTATAATTTTAACTGATATATAATAGTTGTACATATTTTGGGGGTACATTGTGGTTCTTCTATACATGAATATAATGTGTAATGATGAAAATGGGCAATAAACATATGCTATCTCAAATATTTATCATACTTTGTGTTGTAAACATCCACAATCCTCTTTCTGCTATTTTGAAATATCCATTCAGTTGTCCACCCACTGCAATTACTCTACTGTGCTTTAGTACTCCACAACTCATTCTACTCATCTACTTGTACCTGTGGTACTTAGAACTCATTCTGCTGCTCTCTCTCTCTCTTTTTGGAGAGGTTTTTGTTATAGGGCATGTGTGCTTGTCAGAAAGACAGAGAGAGGGAGACAGAAAGTGAGAGATCACCCCCCAGGGGGAATGACCACACCACAGTCCCTTCTCCATTCTCCTCTAGGGATCTTGGACATGCATGCACACACCCCCGCATAAGTTTAAGCCATTAGGTTCTGGACTTGAATCAGGGTCGACTACAGCGGAGTCCAGTGACATGGCAATTATACCAACTGCTGGTCCCATCTACTTATCTCTCTTGTATCTGTTAACTAAGTTCTTCCTATCCATCACAAGCATTTTGATTTTAGATTGGGAGTTTGAATTTTTTTTTCTTTTTTTCGGGGAGTTTTTTTTTGGGGAGAGATTTTTGCTATAGTGCATGTACATTAGCCGGAGAGACAGAAAGACAGTAAGTAAGGAATCAACCCCCCCCATCCCCCCGCCCCCCACCGCCGGCAGGGTGGATGGCCACACAACAATTCCTTCTCCTCCATTCTCTTCTCAGGATCTTGGGCATGCACGCACACATGCCTAGCATGAGTTTTAAGTCACCAGATCTGGAACTCGAACTGCGGTCAACTATGTGGGAGTCTAGGGACATAACCATTATACCATCTGCTGGTCCCAGGGAGTTTGATTTTATACCTAAAAATGATCCAACTTGAATCACACTGAATATCTTTTTGCAAAAAATTGTATGTTTTTCCCTGTATTTTTACTTGTCATGTAGGGAAAAAGAGATTTCTTTTCCCTTCAATCACTAGGTTCATAGCTGAGCACCTATAACAAGAGACAGATTAACAGGAGAGAAGCATGCAGATTCATTTCCTGTAAATTTTCCGTGGGGTGGGAGCCTGTAAAATGGGAAACTAAGAAACAGGAAAACCTGTGCATTTTTATGCTACGTTCGTTGAAGAGTAGACAGGCAGAAGTATGGTTGGACAGCAGAATATGATCTAATGGAAATTAACCAGGGGAAACTTAGCAAGGCCTGCATATTCAGATTATTCTGTGCTTTGTGTGACACTTCTGTCCTCTAGTGGCAGGGCACAGGAGGGTATTACAGTCTGCTTCAGAGGAAGACCAGATCATTCTTTTATGGCTTGCTCAGGGAATAGAGTGGGAGAAAGTAAAAAAAGAGACTTTCCGTCTGCTGTTTTCTCAGATGCCAAGGGGCCATATTTTTGGTTAGCATGTCCTGAACTGCACCTCTGACATATAAATAACTAAACTTCTAGATACATTTTTTTCAGAAAGCTACCAAACTTGTTTTGTTTTTCCTCCCACATCAACGTTAAGATGGTCAGTTTTTGTCCATACTTAAGGTGTGTTTATTTTCTCTTTCACCCTTGACTTTTTGGGGTAGGTACAATGTGATATTTCTGTATCAGTTTCCTAGAATGTCATGGTTTACTACCTTTTGTAAAATGTTATTTTCACTCAACAAAAAGCCTTTTTGCCTCTTATCCAGGTGGTGACTACAAATTAGTTACTGCCCTGAAGACATTCCTTTGCTTATGTCTAGTACAAAGTTGCTTTATAGTTTTCTTAATTTTCATTGCTTTACCAAGCAAAGAAAATCTTTAGATCACCAAATGAATAGTGAAGACTGCTCCTATCAGAAAAACAGAACAAAGTAGGCATAAAATACACAACCTAATTTCATAAAGTTTTCTAATTTCTATTATGGTTAATATTTAAGAAAACATTCTCTCATACTTCCATGGTTTGGGAAAATATAAGTGGATAGGAATGTTGGTTGTTGAAGTTCTTGTAGTCCAGAAAAAAAAATCATGCATTTTTTTTTAAAGTTGATACATTTGAAGAAAATGTATTTCTAACCTTTTAATCTTTCTGCTTTATAAGCATTTTCAATGAGATAAATTAGTTTTTCACTTGAGTTCTTTACTGAAAATTGGTGTACTTGTTGGAAAGCTTAAGTTTCTGCATTTTTCTTGTCACAGCCAGTGATTACTGATTTTTTTCCCCCTAGGTCCTTTACATGTACTCTGATTTCTCATTGACATTCAAGCAACTCTGGAAAATGCGTTGGAAGTAGAGATAATTAAGATGGACATCTGTAGATGCGTGTGCATTCAAAACATCTACAGAAGTATTTTTTTAAAAATATTAATTATCAACTGGGACTTCTGTGTAGTAAACAGTCGAGGGGACAATGATAGCAGATGCAATCAAGTAGGAAGACAATGGAAAGAGATTTAGATTTTATCATGATGATAAAGACTCATAGGCATTTTAAGAAAGAATAAGACAAAAACTGAGTATGCATTGCTGCCTGCTCTGTCAATGCAGTACTGGTGGCTTTACCCATGCCCGTATTGGAGCACGAGCTCAACATGGGGCTTCTCCATACGCTGTGAAGGGAGTTTGCCCCCTGAGTTGGTGGGACGACTGCCCTTCACGTTGCTGCCAGCTTCCTCCACCGTCCCAGTGGTTTCACATTAACATCCATGACTTCGAAAATGCCCGATTTCCCCAGGGTCATGCAATGCAGTGAGTTGGCCCTCCGAGGCTGAAAGCCATATGGCACCAATTGGAACTGTTTTGCCATCATTCTTAAACATATCCATCTAACTGATTTACCGTGGTGACCAGATGCTCACCTTGAATGTAAGTTCTCATAAAAATTAAAGAAAAACTGCAGTTTTAAATTTACAATTAATCTTATCTTCCTGAAAGAAGAGGACAAAGTGGCTTCCCATTGTCAGTTTACAGCATTACATAAATCCACTTGGAGAAAAGTGCTAAAACGAATTTGATGAAAAACTAAGGATGGACTTGTGGATTGTTGAAATAGTGGTTTTAGAACAATACTATGTAAGAGTGAAACATATATATCACAGGGGAAAAAAAGCATATATGGATCACCTTGAAATTTTGAACTCACGTACTTTTCTAAAAAAATATAAATTTAATACAGTATGTTGCCTAAATGCATCCCAGAACTGGGGGATATTCAGAAAAAGAGGACAACTGGAGGTACAGATGAAGTGACCTCTGCAAATGAACACAGAAAAAGTTCAAGGGAAGTAGGTGGGGGCAAGGGGAGACTTAAATACTAGAGAGAAATAAATTAAGGATAACTTTTTAAAAAGGATGAGAAAATCTTTAAATTTGAAAGTAGCGTATGAGTAGACATGGTGAAACTTCTAGAACATAACATTGTTCCCAGTCTTCCTTCTTTCAGCAATATGGCCCACTGCCTTGACATAAAGACCTCTCCGGTTTTCCTCTGACCTAGTTTTAAACTGATCAAAACTCAGAGGTTCAATTGGAAAATTGTTTTTATCGAGATTATTTCACTTGTATTTTAGCTAATTAGCAATATAAATTCTTGCCAAATAAAGAATCCGAATTCTTCAAGATTAAATTTTATTTAATCTCTACCTAGAGGTAGTGAATCAGTCTTTTGGAAGGCAGAAATTAGGATGACAGCCAACATTCATTCATTTATTCTGAAGTAAAGTATTTCTCTGTAATTAATCATTTTCATAATTTTAGGAAGAGGCATGTTTCAACAATTATAAATATGAAGTATTTTATATTTGCAGAAGAAAGTAATAAGCTACAACATTAAGATCAAAATGATGTTTAAAGGAAAACTATAACTATAGTTTTAGTATATTAAAATATGATTTATGAGAAATATTTTATACTTCTATCCCTGCAATAAAAAGCTCTTTCAATGTATAAAAATTCTATTGGTTCATGCACAACAAAATTTGATGAAACTAAATATACAAAAATTTGACAGGGTTGGTTTCCTTCAAATTAGATTTTAACTAATTCAATAAGCATTTATTGATGACCAATTGTATGCAGTGCATTTTGCTGATATCAGGTATATTTGATTTTGTTCTGAAGTCATGGATCATAGTACTTGTGACTAAGGATATAATTTACTAAATGTTTGAACTTTTTAAAATATAAGCAATATAAGTATATAAGTAAGTGCATAAATTCTTTTTAAAAGCATCTAGGTGATATTTTGAAAGGTTGTAAAACTTCTCTAAGGTCCACTTCCATTCATTAGAAATAATGCATGGTTCATATTTAAATGAAATAATATATACTAGGGCAATTATTACATAATGGGTGTTTAATAACTCTAGCTGACATCAACCTGTGCCCCTATACATTGATAATTTTATGTTCTTATTGACTCTGAAAAGTTGTGTATTATAATCTTTGGTTTCCTTTTCTGTGACTTTACAAATTTATATTAGACTGTAGAGTGAAGAATAGTATTATGTAATTTTTGTTAATTGCTTACACATAATTTTCATATCTACATTTTCTGTGATGATCCAGTTATAAGTGGCTACATATCAAAACATACCTTTCTGGATAGTTTTAGCTGTTTAAAGTATGAAGGAACTTAGATGCATTTATATGAAAAATTATTTAAAGTCTGCATATGTTAACATTCCATATTTACTTAACAGATATCTAACAAAATTCAGAGTGCACCATGGCATTACACACATATGGAAAGTTGTAAATAGAAAAAGAGAAACGTGCTCTCTCTTATGAACATAATACAGACATTTAAGAAAGAAAAAGTCAGTCATGCAAAAATCAGGTTGAATTGTAGAAATATTTGCAATTTATCTTTAATAGAGCATCATTTTGTGATTTTTAAATTAAATTATAGTTTATGTATAACTACATTTTACATGATTCTAACCACCAACAGTTTAAAGACTAACTTAAGTTATACATCATACCAAGAAAGGTAGCACGTTTTTTTATGTTCTGGTAATGGAAGAAGAAAGACATTTTAAATATAAAATTTACTATGCACCACAAAATGGCCAGATGGTACTCACAATTCATTTGTTGAAAGGCTTCTAGTTCTTTCAGTGCATTGGAAGAGAACCAGGTGACAAGTTAGGCAGCAGTTTTGATCTAAGACATTTTCAAATTGCATTAGACCTGAGAATAAAGATCTGGAAGATGATTTCCAACTAAAGTAAACCACTTTACATCTACATTCAGAAGAATTCACTACCAGTAATCACAAATTTTATATTTTCAAGTTTAAAAATCTACTCTGCATTCTCCCCTGGCAGTTTCAGTTTTTATAGGGCGGTTATGCACATCAAATTATTTTTCCTTTTTCACTGGATGGTACTGGCAGTAAAGATGAGAAAATATCTCCTTGCAGTTGATGACTTTTCCAAAATCATGGAGCTGGTGAATACACCATGTGGTTCAGATAAAATATGAGAATGGCCAATATTGGGTATATAGAAATGAGCAACACTGAAACTCTTAAAAATCCCTCATCTTACTAGTTGGGCTGTTTATGATAGTAAATATGGAGCCATACATTGTACTGAGTGAATTAAAAGAATAGCAGTTATTTAATTATTTTTAATGGCATGCATCTGCTTGGGACAGACTGCGTTTTTTAGATGAACAACTTGATCCTGTAGTAAGAAATTCTGGAAAACTGTGGTATCAGAGCTCAATTAAATTTCATATTTAAAGTCTTTGTATTAAAATGCTGAATCTATTCATGAGCGATACAGGAAAGAGATTTGGTATAAAACTACAGTATTTTCATATGTTCATTTTCAATATCGGTACCTAGCTGGGATATTAATTCACAAAGGAATATATTTGACATTCTTTGATGTCAGGCATTTATTTTAAATTTGTCTGCTTTTCCTTTCTTTTTTTTTGGTAGAGGAACTTTAAGGAACATTGGAAAGAGTTATGGTAAAAAGGCTCAGAGGTAAAGACTGCTCACTGAATGTAATTGACTTGATTATTTTGATTATCTCAATTTTCTAGAAAAATAACAAACTGGAAGATGCAGACTCTTCATGCGTGGGCCACAATGAAAGGCAGTAAATAATCGAAATAAATTGCCAAGATACTTGTGGGGGTCCATCTGTACTTACCAGGATCTCGATTTTACGTGATTCCCTTAGGCTCTTTGAGAATATTCCAGAAGGCAGTAGTTTTCAAAACATGCTTACATTATTTCGGTTACTAAAAATGATTTACCAGGGAGACAGAAAAAAAAAATGCAGGGTAAATGTGTTAAGAGGGAGTCCACATTTGGATTAAATAAGGTACAGTATGGCAGTATGTTAGGCACTTTGTATTAAAGCTCATTTAAAATGCCATTGGTTATATGAGGTTTCAGAACAACAACAACAACAACAACAAAACAGTCTGTTCTGTCTGCTTAAAGCATCTGCTGGCCCATTTGCAATGTGTTATAGAAGGTGGATGGAGAACTAGCAATCGAACATCCTTTGTTCTGCTGTTCATCTTTCTCCTGGTCATTAGTCAACTGCAACAATTTGTTTCATATTCTTGCTTAGTATACATTTCAGGGTAACACGTTCTTGCTCATTTTGACAAATGTCACTTAACAATTGTGATATCAGCAAGGAGGATCAGACTCTTCCAGGTGTGCAAAGGTAGACACAGTGTTTCTTGGAGATAAGAGCCTACCAACTTTAGGACAACTCATGATATATTTTCATTATTAAAATCAGTGAGGGGCCAGGTGGTAATGTACCTGCACCCATAAAGAAAGGTCCCTGGTTCATGATTCGAGACCTCCCTGTGCACTTTGGGGCTTAAGTCAGCCTGTGATCCCAGCTGGCTGAGTGGGTGTGATTAGCAGTATGAAGAGTCTATTGGGTCTCTCTTAATAAATAATTTTTTAAAAAAGCCAGTCAGATATCTATCTAATAAGTAGAATGCCTAAGAATAGGTCCTGGTCTATTCTCAAGTTCCATTCATTCTCAAATGGGTCCTGATTGGTCAAATTTTTGTATGATCATCATTCTTCAGCATGATCTGTCCTCATACAAGAAATGACACGAAATGGCAACATTATGAACTTTGGGCGAAGCAGGGATGAACTTTGAAATTTATCTAAACAGCACTTCAATTACCTCCCACTTAGTAGAATGATGTTTGCTAAAGTTATATTTACACACTTTCATCATATTTGTATAACACACATATGAGAGGTAACTCATATATATACACTAGTTTTACACACATATACACTTATTTACTCATAAAATATCATAACTTAATTAGGAATGAAAGTTTCTAAAATTCAAGTAAAGTGAAGCAAAACTGTATCTTATTTAAACTGAAAAAAGTTTTAAACTTTATAAGTTATAAGCTTAAACCTTATTTTAAAATTTAAACTTAAAAAGGTTTTTGTAAAAGATTGTTCTATTGAATAAAATATAAAACTGTGCTTTTCAGCTCCTTTTATTTTTAACATGGAAAATAAACTGTCCAGAACATTTTTCATTTTTTAACTATGAGGAAAAATTCTTTGTCAGATCTTATTGAGGAATGCCATCTAGAGAAGGAATGTTGACAACGTTTAGGAAAACTGAGTATGTGCCTTCTCTAAAAAGCACATAATTTTACTTGAAGTTTCCACTAACACATGTAAATGGAAAACCCAGAGATATATATTAAAATATTTACAGAAGATAGCCAAAGGGAGATCAGAAACGCAATTAGTGTATAGGCCACTGTGCGATAGTTAAGAGGAATAAATTAGTTCTCTATACACATCAATGAAATAGGTCTCAGAAAAAAATGGAATGTAACAAGCTAAGTAAAACTGTGCCACAAAATTTTTTGTGTAAATTTAAAGTTAGAAAATAATTAAAAACAGTGCTGGATATATATTTAAGTAAAAAGGATTAAGAATTTAGTATTCAGAGTAGAATAGACATATTTATTAAATATATAAGAACTACTTTTGAATTTATTAATCCTTTGCATGTTTGTTAACTGTTACTGAGTTTTCTTTAAGTAATTTTCTTTCATCTGCTTGAGTTTATTCTATTGTTCTTTTACTAATATTTCAATGGTTGAATTTGTCAACTTTACTGCTTTCTGTTGTGTTTTAAGTATGTGTCTGTATTTCCAACTCTACAAATCTTTAATTTTTTGATTTTTTCTGGCTTATCACCTATGTTTTGATTAGAGAAAGGGATTTGCATGATAATTTCATAAAACTAAAATTTTTTTATAGACTTTTCATGTGGTCAGATTTTGTTGAAGTCCTATGTGTATATGAAAGCAATGTTTATTCCTTTAATTAATGGATTTGCTGACTTCTTACACAACCTCTCATTTTACTTTATACATTTTAATATAAAAATGCAAAAAGTTTTTTGACACATCCAACTTTGGATGAGTTTATAAATTAATTCATTTTTAAAAAATTCTATAAATTGAGTAATTTATTGATGCTAAGTGATATTTTCTATTATATAGCTTTATACTCTGAAGAAAATGATTTATGATATTAATATAAATGTACCAAATTTCCTTTGACTAATATTTAAGCTACTTAACTTTCTGTCCGTTATATATCAGTTTTGCCATATCCTTATTTGAATTGGTGCCTCTTGTCAATAATATAATTCTGGATTCTACTTTTTATTTAGCTTAACTTTTAACTAGAAATTAATCCATTTGCATTTACTAAAATCACTGTTATATTTGGATTAATTACGGTCTTATTTCTTTAGTGTGTTCCTCTTTGCTTCATTAGTTTTTATTTTTCTTTACCTTTTTTGCTTTCTATATGTTAAGTTTTTAAAAATGCCATGTAGTTGCCATGAAATTTATATATATAATATGTATATATACACACACACGTATATATATATACATATGTGTATGTATGTGTATAATTTTCTCTGTTCCCATTTTGTATAATATAACATACGAATCTTAGAATTTCTAAAATCACATTAGCCACTGTCCCATCTTATTGTTGTCATGTGTTTTAATTGTATATTTTTTCTCCCAAATTAGCTTTGTTATTTCACACAGACTGTGTGTGTTTAGATTTATCCACATGCTTACCACTTTCTTTTCTCAACAATTTCCTTGCATCTCCAGCTTTCCTTCTGGGGTTAGTTTCCATCTTGCAAAAATAACATTAAGCATTTGTTAAAGTGCAAATCTGTTGGTGATAAATTCATTCATGTTTAGGTTCTCTAAAAGGAATTTTAGTTTTTCTTTTATGTTTACTTATATTTTACTTTGAGATAATTTCAAACAGAATATATGTAAGAAAGATTACAGATAATTCCTATATACTTTACACCCACATTCTTCACTTGTTTTCATGTTACTAAACATAGTTTTATTCACTTTTCTATAGGGCACATTTTCTTGCCAGATAGAGAGAATGAGGGGGAAAGTGAGAAAGCACTTCTGTTGCTACCCACAATCCCTTCTCTCAGGACTTGGGGCACGCACTCACCACACCCAGGGTGTTTTTCAAGCTGCCAATCAGGAGCACAAAACTTACAGTTAGCCATTTGGGGTCCAGCTGCCTTCACTGTCACACCACCGGCTGACCCTAAGCACGTGTTGAGAAGAATTGTTCTTACTATCCTGTGAGGGTTTTAAATCAGCCCCACTTAGTATCAATTGAAGGTTCCAAATGACAGAAAGAAGGGTTATTCTGTGAATCTCAATAGCTTCTAGTAGAAATGGAAGTCGAACAGATCACCTAGATTGAAGGAATGTCGCAGGAAAATATGATCATGTTACCATCAGAGCAGCAGCACATTCATCTTCACTTTGTTTTCTAGTGTATGTTTTATAGCAGTTAATACAACTAACTTGTCCACCAAATTCTGCACCACTCTCACCTCGTAGTAACAGATAGAAAAATGGAAAAATTCTTTCACCAAAAAGTCTTACTCATTTCATTGGTAATTAACTACTTATCTAAATGCTCTTATGTAAGTGACATTATTTGATTTCTGTTACTACTGTGCCAGTAGCATTGTTTCTTCCTCTTCTACATAAAGACATAAATGTCCCAGATTACATAGCAAAAGGCTGGCAGAAATTAGGTGCAAAGCCAATCTCTCTGATGCCAAATACATGTTCTTATTCATTATAGCCACTGCCTTTTACCTTATGTTTACATATTATGTAATCTAATGATATTTTATAGATCTTATATAAAAAACCTATTGTTTACATTGTTCCATTAGTAGTATGTATTCTTTCCATGCAATGTGGGAAATACTGAATATACTTAACTACTAGGTCATTGGGAAAGTCTTGATGTATTTTTCTATGAAAAATGCATCATGACTTTTCCCAACAACCCAATAATACTGTAAATCATCATTTGAACTATTGCTTGATAAAATATAAAACAAATCTTAATCTCTAAAACATTTTAGAATATAGCCTTAAAATAAGGGTGACTCAGGACAGCAGGTGGCGTGGTGGTTAAGAGCCCTCTCCTCCCACATGGCCGACAGTGATTTGAGTCCTGGACCTGGCGGATTGCTTTCTCATTTTCCCTCTCTCTTTCTCTCACTCTGTCCCTCTCTGGTCAAATTAAAACAATTAATAAAAAATAAAATAAAAATAATTTAAAAATAAGTGTGATTCTTCTGAACTAGGAAGGTAAGGACTTATAGCCTCTTCAATCTACTGTCATTTAAAAGGAGAGATGACTGCGTGTTCCATCTTTACAAGGGAGATGGAATTTGACTAAATATTGGGAATAAACCTATCTTAGGAATTAAAAGAAGTAAATTAACTTATGCTTGTGTTTTACAGTTTTTGTTACTTTAAAAAAAAACAGTTGAGTTTCCTTTGTATTTATGAGGTACTATTTTTACATGCATTAACTCATTTGCATATGGCTGATTTCTGAATATTCACTGTCATCCAATACCTAGTTTAGTATAACCTGTGGTGTACCTGCTAAGCATTTAAATAGATTTACCATACAAATTAAGACTGTGACAAAGTATTTTCTAATGTAAACTGTATGAACAAAGTATTAGAAAATGCAAACAAAACAACAATATGTAGATCCCTTTTCAGTTACAGGTCAATAATAACATGAAAAAATGACTTAGTGATGATTTATGTATTTAATAGTGTTTTCTAATGTTGTACAGAATACAATTTGGGGAGTTCTGTTGAATGTTTATATCTGAATTAGGTTTTAAAAAAATTGTGTTCCTCTTTGTATTGGTGAAATACGAACTGTTATGTCTTTATATGGCCACTTGATGGAACTCTTTCGTTTTGCTTTCAACAATCTCTAAGCATTAACAAATTTCTGGGAGGGCATAAAGGAATATTTCTTTTCTAAAAAACTTAAATGAACTCATTATTTAGCATATTTAATCTGGTATACAGTTACGGTTCTCTATAGAATATTAGTAAATCAATGGACAGAAAAGAATAAAATGCTACTTTCAAATTAATTCTTGTTTTTATTGTAATTAAAGAAAATTGTGCTGAAAATATTAAGTTATCCTATTAAAATATTAAAGTATCCTAAATTATTTTAATGTAGTCATATTCAGAATATTATTGTTCTTCACAATCAAACTGAATCACCATTTCTAGGATATCCTCA
Source organism: Tupaia tana (assembly GCA_026018925.1). Taxonomy (NCBI): domain Eukaryota; kingdom Metazoa; phylum Chordata; class Mammalia; order Scandentia; family Tupaiidae; genus Tupaia; species Tupaia tana. The sequence continues at coordinate 166,811,301 of JAKSZU010000001.1, forward strand.
AAATTGATAGTTTTTTACATGTATTATAAGGAAAATTTCTAGAAGCACTCCCAAGGTTGTGAAGTTACAGGATGTTAGGAAGTTATGGGTAGTTTCTAATAATTATGTTGGGGAAAATAGAATGGGGATGAGAGACTGATTCTAAAACAAAGTTTCTAATAAGATTATATGAAAAAGTTAGGAATAACTGTTAGTAAAGTTCAGGAAGAAAATAGCACTGTCCCTGGTACTGACACTACAGAGCGCCATAGGGGCTGTGACTCAGGCATCCGTTGACTTTCTATGACCTTGTCACTTTACCTTTCTGAAATTTTGCATAAATAGAAATGACATATGTCTCTTTTGCAGCCCAAACACAAACTCACTATACTAATACACTTGTAAATTGTAAAGACATTGTGTAAGAAGTTCTTAGAATTATTAACTCAGTGTAGAGATAACCCACAGAAGTATAGCTCAGGGCAAAGGGCATCTTAAGGGAGTCTGTGCTGTAAGATCTTTTCTGCTTGAATATGGTATGACTCTGGCGCAAGAAGCTCAGTAACTGTTGTCCCTTTTTTACCATTTCTTCGAAGTGATCTCTGAGAGTTTATTAATGCCTGCTCCTCATCCCATGATTGCCAGATTCATTTCTCCAATCCTCAACCTCGCTATGAATGCCACTGATTCATTGGATACTTCCCCTGCTGTGTTTCAATCACTGTAATTCCAATGTGTCCTAAACTACGCCCACTGTTTGTCCTACAGAGCTGTTGCATGCACTTGGCTGACAGAAATATTTTGTCTTTCAGACTGAGGACCATGATTAGTTTGTCTTTCCTTCCCGAGTACTAGCTTACATAGAAGGTAACCAGTTAGCCATTGAGTGAATGAAGAATTTAAAGTTCAAGACTTTGCTTAGACCTAATGTTGGTAACATCAAGCATTATCATATTTTATTGTATCTTGATTATATACTGATTGAAACAACATTGCTTTCTTTTTTAGTGATTTCCTTTCCCTATTTTGGTCTACACAAGGTGTTGAAAATATAAGTCACTGAATGTGCTTTTAACTTCAGACAGTTTAGAAGAAATACCATTGCTTCTCTAATGACAAAAATTCAATGAAATCTCTTTTAGAAATAAGTTATAAAATACTATTAGTGATTATATGTATATATGTGTGTGTGTGTGTGTGTGTATATATGTATATTTAAAATATGTATACTTTCTCCCATTCAGTTATTGGAGTAAAGGGATTCATTTAAGATAAATGTTCTTCAACAGAAAATGCTGTAGAAAAAAGTCTATTTATCTTGCTCTAGGAAGTGCTTTGAGATTGAAAAACATGCATATTTTTTCAGGCTCACAATATACCATGAATGAAGAAATGTTCAAAATGTTCATGGAAAATGCATTCTGAAAAATAGTGCATAGATTTTGGGACCAACAGCTGGTGTAATGGCTATGTCACTGGACTCCCATGTAGTCGACTATGGTTCGAGTCCCAGACCTGATGGCTTAAATTCATGCCAGGGCGTGTGCCTGCGTGCCCAAGATCTTGAGAGGAGAATAGAGGAGAAGGATCCCTGGGGGATGATTTCTCGCTTTCTGTCTCTCTGTCTCTCTCTGTCTTTTTGGCAAGCACACACGCCCTATAGCAAAAACCTCTCCAAAGGGGTAAAAAAAAATAGTACATAGATTTAAAAGGATTTTTTTGGACCAAAATAAACTTGTACTTTAATTATACTTTTCTGTGAACTTTTTGAAGTTGCCTCATACTGTTGAAGGTATTAGAGATAAAGTTGTAAATAAAGTACACATCCGGCAGCAGCATAGTGGTCGAGTGCAAGGCTGACTCACATTGGGAGGTTCTCAGTTAGCATCTAGAAACCTCTCTGAGTATGCCAGGCAGAAGCACACCCATAGTTTGAGGAGCACTGGAACTGGAGCTGGATCATGTCATCAAGACCTTGTTGGAGATTCTTTCTTTTACTATTTCTAAGGAAATGATTTTTTATGACCACTGGTTTTTTTATTGTGAGAATACTTTTCTTCCTAAGGTCATGTTTACCCTTGTGTTGACTGTAAAGAATTCCATATACTTATGCCGTCCATTCCGCAAAGTCCACTCTTCTCTGACAGCCCTTGGTTTTCTCAAGATATTCCTCAGCAACATTTGAACAATAAGCTAAAGAAACAGTGAAGAATTATTCCATTAGAATAGGATTACTAGGTCAATTATGGGACACCCATTTAAATTTGAACTTTAGGTAAATCACAAATAATTAGGGATGTACTTACGATAAAATATTATGTGTTGTTAAAGTTAAATTCAAATCTAAATGGCAACCCTGTATTTTTGTTAAACCTGACAACTCTATGTCAGTAATACTCAGGCAGAGGAGAGTAAGATGTTCCTTCTGGAAACCTCAGATGACTTACTTCTGTTAGTCCATCAATCACAGCCAAGGAGCCAAGAAGATAGAAACTTAGAGTTTAGTGATTCAGATGTTTTGGTAAAGAGGTGGGTATGGCATTGTTCAAGACAAAGAAAAGGAAGGAAGGTAACTTTTAGATATAAGAAATATTCTGTTCTTACCTCTAATTTGACTAAAATGTTCTTACATCAGAAAAATATTTTTTTTTTTCTGGGAAAGAAAGCCGAACATAAGCATATTAGGGCACCTGAAAGATAAAGCACATTCTATAGAATTAAACTATATTCAAATATTTGATTTTAAGCAAATATGAGAAAGGATAATTCCATAGGAAAATTGACTACGTTTTCTTCTCAGAAAAATGCTAGGCTCGGGCAATCTGTGGCAGGCCTAGGACACTTGTAATGAGAAGAGATGTAGATGCTAATGAGAACCATGGGACATTTTCAGCTGAAATGTATATAAGAAAAATCATTAAGCTTCTAAGTGAGGTAAAAAGTAACAGGATTATTCCCAATCATGTGATAAGAAATGAAAAAGTATTATGATTGATAGAATTCCAGGGTCACAAGAGACTTGTTACTAGATTCTAAAGGAATTTGTTAATGAATAAGAAAAGCTGTTAAATAGACATTAAAAAACTACAGGAAAATGCATTATAGTAAAATTAAGACAAAAATATATAACTACTGTGGTAGAGAACATTCCAGTTTGTGAATTTTAGATAGAAATGCCTTCAACATTTTGGAATTTTGTAGAGAGAGAGAATGAGAAAACAAAAAGAAAAAAAACAAAACCTTTCTACCAAAGGCCAATAGTATGTCTAAACGTTAGAAATCTCTTAATAACATAAGCAGGTAACTAGACTCAACTTGCCTAAGAAAAATGCAATGCTAAACAAGTATTTTTACATCAAAAAAGTTCAGACTTATTTGAATTCGATCTCTGACTTGGTTGTACGCTGGGAACTGAAGTCATATGACTTTGCATCCCAACCCTCCTGTGTTTATATTTTGGGGGCTTGTTCCTGGCAAAGATGCTATATGCTTCCTTGCCAAATTATCTAAATACTGCCTCCTTGTTATTAAAATATCAGTTGTTGAAGTTAATTATCCAACTCATGTACACAGCCTTGGATAAGAAAAAAAATATTATGCTTATGACAGTCCAACTGAAAATGGGGTTAGAAGGCTTCTTTTGGAGGAAAAGAACCCTAGCAAGTTTTACAAATATTCAGTTTTTGCTTGTTAAAAATACATTTCAGGCCAAACCTGTAGCCTAGTGGTTAAAGGAGCTGGATCCCACATGGTTGAGGTTCTAGTCCTGGTATCATGAGAAGCACTTAGAATGAATGTGCATGGGTTCCCCAAATCCTAATGGGACAGGAAGACAGAGAAGGAGTTGTGGCATGACCATACCCCAGTGAGAAGTGCTCTCTCCTTCTCTGTCTCTCTCTGCCTAACACAGACCCCCTCAGGCAATTTAAAACAATAAGTAGGTTTCCGATGACTGGATGATGGCACAGTAGTAACATAACAAGAGGCCGACTCACATGGGAGGTTCTTGGTAGGTGCCCAGAGACCTCACGAAGTAGCTGTGTGCCTATGGGTGAGGGCAGGCTAAGGCCGCAGATAGATCATGGTGAGAAGACCCTGTTAGGGGTACTGTCTCTGTCTCTCTCTCTCTGTGTCTCCTTGGCCCCATCTCTGTCACTCATGGGAAAAAAAAAAAAGATATATTTTTTAAAAACTAAGAAAAAACTGTTCCTAATTATTTTGAAGCCTAGATGATAATTAAAATAAAAGTAGAAGTTACAAAAATGAATAAACATTTATCATTTCTATTTGTTTTTGTCAGCTATCTTTGGTAATTGTTCAAAATAATCATGGTATTTTATTAGTGTCTCATTAATCATTGTAAATCTATAACTTAGCACTTTTTAAATTTCTTTTTTTTTTTTGAGAGAGAGAGAGAGAGATTTTTTCCTATAGAGTTCATGCACTCGCTGGAGAGATAGAGATACAGAAAGTGAGAAATCACCCTCCCCCCAAGGGGATGGCCACAACTCAATCTCTTTTCCTCCATTCTCCTCTAGGGACTTTGGGCACGCATGCACATGTTCTCGCATGAGTTTCAAGCCACCCAGTCCAGAAGTCAAACCACAGTCAACCTATGGGAGTCCAGCAATGTAACCATTATGCCATCTATTGGTCCCACACTTTTTATAATTCTAACACACAACTTTTAAAATGTGATGGCATGCTGGTTTGAATAATTATCTGTTGGAATCACTCAATAGACCATATGTTTTTTAAAAAGCAATATTCATATCACATGCAATAAATTTTCCTTATGATACTGTTTAGGGAAGATAGCATTCTCATTTAATATTACATTGTGTGATATATTACAAATGATTGTGTTGAAACTTTGAAAAGACAGAAATAAAGAAAAGCCCAAACACATCTGGCTGGCTTTAAAAGTAAGGATATAATCAAGGAGGAAAAGAAAGAAGCAAAACATTTTAGGTACACAAAAAGGAAAGTATCTGTTGATAGCATGTGTATTAATATCTTTACCTAGACTAATACACAGTGTAATCAAGCTAGAAAAAATCATTTTGCAAGTTCTAATGATATATAATGATTGAATGTATATTTTAAAAAGTAAGAATACATAATTATTCTAAAACACAAAATGGATGTAACAGCAAACTAATTTGGGAGAAATTGCCTGTTTTTATTTTTTCTTCCTCAAGGGAAGAAAAAAACCAGCATTTTAAAAATAATTGGGACACATTTCTAAAGAAAAAGGAAGCTCAGTATTTTCAGTGGATTTTCTGATATCTTCTCCAGCCGAGATCACTGTCCGACTTGGCCTGACTCAGCTGTGACATGCGTACAACGCTATCCAGGGACGCAGGGATGGCATTGCTTTTGCTTCTTGGTATGATGTTGAAAAGGCCATCAGGTCACGTGCTGCTCTTTCTACATTGACTCCCTGTGTCCCCTGCTGCATATAGGGCCTGCTACTGTGGCTTTGCCTCCATGTCCCACATTGTGACATTTTTGTACTAATTGAGTCCCCAGATGTTTTCTACACGGCAGCATGGTCCACCACTGGGATTTTCCACCGTAAAGGTAGCAGTGAGCATGTTACCACTCATATTTTTTGTCTGTTGCTGCCTAATAAACTACCCCAGAACTCGGTGGCTTCGAGTCACAGATGTTTTATTGCTCGTGATTTCATGGAACATCAGTTTTGGCCGTACTATGCAGAGATAACTCATGCTTTCTCGACATGGTTTTCTCTGGGACAGCTCCGCTGCAGCCAGGTGGATGGCCTTGGCCTCATTACCACCTGGGGCTTGGGTGCTTGCTGCTGGCTGGCGTGCCATGCACGGTTCTTCTCTACCTGGACTCTTTCTGCTTGTGGTCTCCCATCTTCCAGGGCCTGTCCGTCCATGTGTCCATCTTCTCTATGAAGAGAGCCTGGATTTCTTTGTGTGGAATGGGGTTCGAAGAGGGAAAGTAAAACCTAAAAGACTGTCCCAGAATGTAACTTCTGTCACATTTAACTAGCCAAAGTAAGCCATGTGGACAGCCCAGATTCAAGAGGTAAGAAATAGACTTCGCCTCTGGTTGACAAGAGTGATGTGTGCTTCACAGAGGGCCATAAGCCTGTTCCTTGGTGGGTGATTCATACCATTTTACTACGCTGCTCTTATGAGCGATTTCTTGGAGCCTTTGAAAAGGACAATTGTGCATCTCCTCATTTGTTTTGAGTAAGGCAGAGCATATACTGCAAATTTTGCTGTAGATCATTTCGTAAATTAAAAAAAAAGCCTACTTATTTGTGACTACAACGTTAAATATTATTTTTAAAAAGTGGAAGAGGTGGCAGCTGGTAACATGGTGGTAACCCTGACTGGGTCCCACATGGCCAAACGTGCAGTTTGAATCCTGAAACTTGTGACATGAAAAACACATGGGACACATGTGCAGGTGTGCCCAAAATCCAGAGAGGAAAATGGAGAAGGGTTTATAACTTGGCCACCCTCCTATCCCAGAAGTGCTTTTACACTTTCTCTCTCTGTCTTATTTTCCTCTCTCCTATGAGAACAGGTGCCCTATAGCAAATAAACAAAAACAAAAACAAAAACATAACAAACAACAATAATATAATCTCCTCTTCTTCAGAGAGCTTAACTGGGTAATTCAGGAGACCTAAAAAGCCTATATCTTTATTATATATTTTTTCCTCTCTTTTTTTTTAAAGAATTATTTTATTTAGCTTTATTTATTTATTTTTAATTTCACCAGAGGGGAACAGACAGAGAGAGAAAGTGAGAAACCAAGCCACCAGGTCCGGGACTTGAACCATGGTTGGCCATGTGGGAGTCCAGCACCCTTAACCACCACACCACCTGCCAGCCCCATATTTTTTCCTCTCTTTTTGAATAAACAAGTCATCTGTACTTGTTTATGTCAAGTCATCTGTAAAAGTGGGGTTTGGGTCTCTTGCAGAAAGGACTCAGAGCTGAGATATTGGGTCATATGAGTTGTCATGACACGTTTTTGCATGAAAAACAGAAAACAATATGTCATGACTTTTCTGATGACTCAGTAATAAAATTGAAAGTTTTGTGTCAGTAAGGAGCAATGTTGAATACTAATAACTGGCATGAATTCTATTTGTTGAAATTTTTGGAGAAATGAAACACTTGCTTTGCAGCTAAATTGTATCATTCCATTTCCTACTCACCTGCTACAGTAACTACTTTTGTTTTACCAACTTGAATTGACGTTTTTATGATGCTGTGTCATTATCTTGCATGAGGCACTTCAGTTTCTTCCTGTGTCATGTAGAAAAAGTGAAAATTCCTTGGTGTGACATTTAGAGTCCTGACCTGTTTCCAGCTGTCACTCATCATTCATCATCTTGTGGCTTATGCCCTGCCAATCAAACTCCCTATAATTTTCTTAAAGTATCATCTGGGCCAAACCCGTGATACTTCTCTGTTACAATGCTCTCTGTTGAATCATCTTTTCTGGGTCCCCTTACATTTTTTTACTCTTTGTCTTCCCCAAGAGTAACTTGCCCTAAGAACACAGCTACTCTTTCTCTGTTGGCTTTCATATTGACATGTAAATGAATCTACCTTACAATTGCCTCCTCTTTCATTGCCTGGCTCATGCAGCCCATTCCTAGACTCTCATCTTTGATATTGCTGCATTTAATTATTTACTTGTCTTTCTGTACTGGACTACATTCAACATTTTATCTTCGAATCCTCTCTTCCTAAAATGATGACTGACATAGGTTTGGTATTTTGAAAACAGTATTTGTTGAATTACTGCACCTAAACTCAAATCTTTTTGGCTATTTAGCCTAGTAACATGTATTCTAGAAAGGTTCCAAGGCAGATACCCAAGTACTAAGTCTGCCTGGATTATCTCAATATGATTCAGAACAGATTACTCATTTATGATACTATGTTTTTAGATCAAGACCTAAAGTATGATTAGGAGCTGTCTGTGTTCTATCTGAGGATGTACTAGGCTAGATTTTCTCTTCTGTGACATAATCTAACCAGCAGACTGTTTAAGAGCAACCAGAAAATCGTTTTTCTCTCGGAAGTCTGCTAAGACATAGTGTTTGATGTGCTTGCTTTCCAAGGCATACATTAGTTGCATGCAATTAAATAAAGGAATGTTGAATCCACAAGCCATATTGCAGAGTGTGCTTTGCAGAACTGTACCTTGAGACTCCACATCATTCTCATCTCCATGTGGAGGCCTGTGCTCATTACCAGTTGGAGCCAATCCCACCTAAAACAATAGTCCTGATTGAAATTTTCATTTGAATCCTGCAAGTTATTGCTAGGGCCATAAAGACTATAACTCTTTCACCCTTTAATATATATTTAGTTCCTCCTTTTGAAGGAAAAAAAAGATAAAACTCTTAACTCATAGTATTGTCCTACTAGCTTTCAAAGGATTACTTTCTCTCTCCCTCTTTTTAAGGTTTTAATTTGTCTTTTCTGTGAGTGAGTGAGACAGAGATAGAAAGAGAGAAAGAGATGGAAAGATGACCCCAGCAGGACTCGACCCTATAATCCACCCTCAGCCTTCAGCCAGCTCCAGGGCCCGGACACAGGCATGCTGGTGTACTTTGAGTGCGCACTCCAGACCCTCCATGTGAGTCAGTCTTGCAGAGTGCTGTCTTTACCACTGAGCCACCATCCAGCCACCCGTGGATTACTTTCTTCACAGTCGTTTTCCTCTTTTTTACTTAAATTTCTAAAGCTAAGGTCAGAATAGTTCATTATAGTGCTGAAGAATGTCCATTTGGAGGTCAGAAAGAAATTATTCAAAATTATTATTGTGCCCTCACTGGAAGAAGACAGACAGGAGAGAGGGAAAGCAAGAAAGCGCCTCTCTCCCCCAGAACCCATGGAGAATGATCACAAGCAACCCCTACTCTTCCCTTTCTCCCTCCTCTCAGGACTTTGGGCACACACACACACACACACACACATGCCTGGCATGATTTTCAAGCTGCCAGGTCTGGGACTCAAACCATACAGTTGGCCACGTGGGATCCAGCTCATTTAACCACTGAACGTAGACTAGCCCAGTCCTTCTCCTTTTTACATCTACTTTCTCATCTGCAAGATATTCTTTGTTGCTGCAGATCGCTGTTTACCCAGAAGGTCCAGGTAAATCTTGTTTCCATTTACTTCACATCTGAGCATTTTGCAAAGATGAATTTAGCCATGTTAGTATTATAGATTAGTTATTTAGAATATTTTAAAAACCAAACTATTGGGACCAGCAGATGGCATAATGGCTACGTTGCTGGACTCCCATGTAGTTGATTACTGTTCAAGTCCTGGACCCGGTGGCTTAAATCATGCCGGGCTTGTGTGCATGTGTGCCCAAGATCCCAAGAAGAGAATGGAGCAGAAGGGATTGCAAGGTGGTCTTCCCTCCTAGGGGTGATTTCTTGCTTTCTGTCTCTCTGTCTTTCTGGGAAGCGCAGGCACCCTATAGCAAAATCATCTCAAAAAACAAAACCAAAAAAAAAAAAAAAAAAGAAAAAACACAACTATTTTACAGTCCTATTTATTATCTCCTGATAGTTACTCCCTATTTTCATTGGTATTTTCTGTTACTCTCAGGTATAATTGGCTTATTCATCTTCAATGTGTGCCAATAGACCTTTAGAACTAATCCTAACTGTAAACCCTGTCTAAAAAATGACTCAGAAATATTCATTCACCTACATTTTTCTTTTCTTTTTTAGAGAGAGATTTTTGCTATAGAGAGATAGAAACAGAGAGACAGAAAGTGAGAGACCACCCCCCTGGGGGAGGTGGCCACGCCATAATCCCTTCTCCTCCATTCTCCTCTTGGGATCTTGGGCACGCATGCACACACGCCTGGCGTGAGTTTAAGCCACCAGGTCTAGGACTCGAACCATGGTTGACTACATGGGAGTCCAGAGACATAGCCATTATGCCAACTGCTTGTCCTCCATCTATATTGTTCTTATACTCTCATGTTGCCCACATTGTGTTCAGGGGTAGAAACACGTGCTACATTAAGAATACATAGTCCCAGCCTAGGTAGTGAGTCCACAGTGCTCTAGACTCCACTGCTGGAAACCACATAGCTGACCACAGGTTTAGGTCTCCAGGTTGGCCTGAAAACTCCCCGGATGGCTCTGCAGGCACTGAAAATCCTGAAAAGTTGGAGGGCTGAGAAACGGTGGTGGCATGATGGGACCGTGTGGAAGGTGCTTTCTATCTCTCTCTTATTCACACCTGTTACACTCTCTATCATGAAAAATATATATATATGTTTAAACAAATGTATGTGCATTTTTACATCATGGTTTTATTCAGCATATATACAAATAAAACTTCTGTATGCCAAATTATTTTCTAGGCGCTAAGTATAAACTGAAAAAAAATGTAGTTTTCCTCTGTCCCTTTGGAACTTACAGTCAAACAAGATGAAAACATATTAAGGATTAAACATATAATATTTTTATTGCCAGAGGATATTTATACTTGCCAGAGAGACAGAGGGAGAGAGAGAACCCCCAGTGGTGTGTGATCATGGTGCATCTCTTTCTTCCATTCCTCCTTTCTGGCAGGATTTTGAGCACACACACACACACGTGCCTGGAGTGTTTTTTAAGCCACTAGGGCCAGGATTCAAACTACAGCCAGCCATGTGGGCTCTGGCTCCCTTAAACATTGCTCTATTGATGTAGGGCCAGTCCTCCATAAATAATTTTAATTGTCATTTAAATGAATACAAAGATGCAATAGAATTATAGAAAAAAATTCCTGGACTACCCTGGAAGCATGAAAGCCATTTACCTTGAGGATTTCAGAGTAAATACAGATTCAAGGTCTAGACAGTGGTGCAGAGGTAAAATAGGAAGCTCTGGGAAGCTGACCTGCATGAGAAGGTTCTGGGTTTACAACCAGAGGCCTCCCTGTTTGTCAGACATATGTGTGCTCATGATCTTGGGCAGGTTAAAGGCTGGGGTGGATCACAGACTCAAGGACCTGAAGAGAATGCTGTTTCTTTCTCTTTCTGGCTTTCACGCTCATAGATGAAGTAAAGAAATTTAAAAAAAGAATAAATAATGACCAGCAGGTGACATAGTTGTTATGGTGCTGGACTCCCACAGGGCTGACTGCATTTCAAGTCCTGGACCCAGCAGCTTGAAAATCACACCATGCGTAGCTGTGTACATGTCCAAGATCCCAGAGAAAGTTGGAAAATGGAGAAGGAAATGCAGTGTGGCCACACATCCCCCCCCCCCCCGTGGGGATGCTTTTCCTCTCACTGTCTCTGTCTCTTTCTGGTGAGCACTCACAGCCTATGGCACAAACCTTAAAAACAAAAATAGAGAAACAAAATCATCATAATAAATAAAGATTAATCCCATAAATGGGGCTGGGGAAATCCTCAACATGTAAAATTAAGCTAGAGATAAATTTGTGGGAGAAGTGTGGATCTGAACGTGCAGAGCTATGGAAGAGCCACTTTACAGATGTCCACCTCGTCTGAAGGGCACTGGGAACTCACTGGAAGGTTTCAGCAGAGAGCAGCTTCCCTCCTTCGTAGTTTTAAGGAAGTTGTTCTAGCTTCTCTTTGTAGAGCAAGAGAAAGAAAGAACTCTTGGGATAGAGCACGTGGGGGAGATATTACATAGAGTTCTACATGTAGGTTTGTAAATGTGAGTCTAAATCTTGAAGAGACATTTGGGGTAGATATAAATGTGAACTACATTAAGCTGTAAATTTAATTTTTTTAAAGATTTTTGCTATAGGGTGCATGCACCCACCAGAGAGACAGAAAATGAGAAATCACTCCCCAAGTGGGATGGCCATGCTGCAGTCAATCCCTTCTCCTCCATGCTCCTGTTGGGATCTTGAGCACGGATACACATGTGCCCAGTGTAAGTTTTAAGCGCGTGGTCCGAGACATGAACTGTGGTTGACTGCATCGGAGTCCAGTGACATAACCACTGAAACAATACAAAGGAGTTGATGAGATGACTTGAGGCTGTACTGTCAGAAGAGAAATGGAAAAGAATCACTAGGAGGGACCAGCAGGTGGTGTAATGGTTATGTCTCTGGCTCCCACGTAGTTGACTGCATTTTGAGTCCTGGATCCAGTGGCTTAAACTCATGCTCTCTGCGTGTGTCTACATGCCCAAGATCCTAAGAGGAGAATGGAGGAGACGGTATTGTGGTGTGACCATCCCCCTGGGAGGTGATTTCTTGCTTTCTGTCTTTCTGTCTCTCTCTGTCTTTCTGTCAAGCCCACGTGCCCTATAGCAAAAACCTCTCAAAAAAAAAAAAAAAAAAAATCACTAGGAACTCCAACATTTAAAATCTGGGTAGAAAAATAAGATCTGGTGGAGAACAATCTAGAAGCAATGGTTATAGAGTGTGAGGAACATTCTGAGAATGAGGTCCCATTGTATGTACAACAGACCTGTTTGGGGGTGGTTTCAACTGAAAACATCTTCCCCTCACAAGGTCATACTTCCTTTTAGAAGTGCCCTACAACCAATGTGGGGGTATAAAGACCCACTCTCCTGTCCCAGCTGGAACTAACTAGATCTTTATACAACGCTGAAATATTATGCAAACACCAGATATCTGCATTTGGCCAATGCTGGAAATCAGCCTTCTCTCTCACCATGCCCGATCACGTTTCTCCCTCCTTTCTGAGTACTTATCTGAAGAGGATTCCATAATCGATGTTCTTTTTGTTAATACCCATCTGACAGTCTTCCCAGATAACTCAGCCGATAGTACATGGAAAACAATATATATTTTAAGAAAGAGAAGATGCTAGATTGTGTCTATTAATCTTATACAGTCCAATGTTGTTTGGGCTAGAAAATACTGGTGGCCACCTATTTCATTTCTGGAATGAATGTTATTTTGGTTGAAAGGCAATAAAATTGGACGGTGTAGAGAAATTAATGAGAATGGAGACTTACGCTCAAAACATGCTGACAATCCTGTTAAAAAGTTTATCATCAGAAGACATAGAATGTGGTACATGGGTGATTTGGTTAAGGTTTGAGAAACTGAATAATTGATTTGGTAATGTGCCTGTACACATGAACGAAATGAACATAGTCATAGTGTGGATTGGTTTGGTTTTAGGTTGGTCTAGGGAAGGATGCAATAGTTTCCTGTCCATGGCTTCTATTTGTCTCGAGGACGTAAGAGGGAAAGAATAGGGTAATAGAAAGGTATTCAGAGAGTTGGGTACATGGGAAAAGATTGAAATACTCATGTTGAAGGGTGATGGATTGAATTAAAAGAGAAATATAGTACTTTATTTCTAGGTAGCACTGGCAGTCCAGTTGAGGATAATAATTTTTATATTGGCCCAAATTTGGGCAAATAATCATCTACTTTTTTTGTTTAATATAAATGTCATGCAGTTTGGGTTGCTTGTTAAATGATGCTTGCAATGAAAACATCTGTTTTTTATTTATTCCTATTCCCTTAAGAAAAAGCCATTTAAAGACATTTTCAATTATCTTTTGTTAGAAAAGAGCACATGAATAAGCTTATGAAAACATCTTCTTTGTGGGGCAATGCTTGCTAAGAGTCTTATCCTTTCTGTGTCTGTGGGGTCAGAGGTAAGAATATTATTTGACTAATAAGTGAAAGGAGTGTTTGGGAATTTGTAAGGATGATCACATACACATGTCAGTCTAAACGCACCCTGGTGAGCACTCATGGTTAGAATATGATTGGTGAAGAGAAGACATTTGTGTGTGAGGCAGGGAAAGGCTTGGAGACATTTATTTCCCTAGACGTGTGGATAAATGGATGGCTCAGATTAATCAGTGTTGTGTGTAGAGTTGATCAAATTCTGCCACAGAAAATAAACTACACAACAGCTTTGAGTTCTTTTGAATTCTATAAATGATAGGTGACATAAATTTTTGCCTGCTAAATAATATTTATTTTTACCGGGACCAGCAGTTAGCGTAATGGCTATGTCGCTGGACTCCCACGTAGTCGACCGCGGTTTGAGTTCCGGACCCGGCGGCTTAAACTCACGCCAGGCGCGTGTGCATGCGTGCCCAAGATCCCGAGAGGAGAATGGAGGAGAAGGGATTGCGGCGTGGCCATCCCCCCTGGGGGGTGATTTCCTGCTTTCTATCTCTCTGTCTCTCTCTGTCTGTCTGGCGAGTGCACGCGCCCTATAGCAAAAACCTCTCCAAAAAAAAAAAAAGAAAAAGAAAAATATTTATTTTTACCAAAAATGTATTCAGGGGCCAGCAGATAGCACAGTGGCTAGGTGCTGGGCACCCACATGAGTGAGCACGATTAGAGTTCCAGACCCAGTGCCTTAAGAATCATCCTGGGCATACATGCATGCATGCTCAGAATCCCAAGAGAAGAATGGATGGGAATGGATGAGCATGGCCATCCCCCCGGGAGGGAGGGTGCGTTCTCAAATTCCCCCTCATTGTTTCTCTCTGGTGACCACATGGACCCAATGACCAAAAAAACAAAACAAAACAAAACAAAAAAATTAGGTTTTATCGTTTCTTTGTTGTCTTTTTATGCAGAGAGAACTTCTGGAACTTTTTTTGGGGGGAGAGGTTTTTGCTATAGGGCACGTGCACTCACCAGAAAGACAGAGACAGAAAGCTAAAAGTCACCACCCAGGGGGAATGGCCATGTTGCAATCCCTTCTCCTCCATGCTCCTCTCAGGATCTTGGGCACACACACATGCCTGGCGTGTTTAAGCCATTGGGTCCGGGATTCGAACTGCGGTTGACTACATGGGAGTCCAGTGAAATAGCCATTATGCCAACTGCTGGTCCCAACTTCTGAAACATTTTTAAGACTTGCTATTTGATTTATTAAATGTATAGATTTAGAAATGCAGTCCTTCCTCATGTTTGTATTATTAATATTTATGAGTCTAAAGATTTTTAGTAATTATTTTAAGAGCTTACAGATAATATTTTATCTTGTTTACAAATATAAAACACTGTCAAATATGGAACCAGCAGCTGGCATGGAGCTGAGGTGCTGGACTCCCACATGGCTGACTATGGTTCGAGTCCTGGACCTGGCAACTTTCTCCCTCCCTCTCTCGTGAGTGTATGTCTCTGGTAGCAAATTAAGAAATAATAATAATAATGATAAATAAAATAAATAAATAACACTGTCAAATGCTTTTTAAGCTATTTATAAATTTGTATAACTTTCTTTTTAAGTAATAGTTTTATGATAGTACATTTTTTCGGAGTATCTTTTATAAACCTAATTAACAAATATAGTGATCCTAAAATTCTTATACTTATTCCAAGGCAATATATACATAGTAAGATATCAAGTTAAAATATTGTCTAAATCAAATGCTTTTTTGCACATTTAAAATGTGAAATTATTAAATTTGCACATTTACAATTTGAAGCTATAATTTTCATTTACCAGCATTTCTAAATGTAATATATCCTAATTCTTCTGTTTCTATTTCTCTAGCTGTCAGTATCAACAGTTGTTTCCAGAGAATGTTTTTGTAAAAATATTGGAAGTGATGAACCACAAATTCTCGCCAAATGTTTCAGTCCTATTTATGATATTAATAAGACACTTAGGACTTATCAGTGGTCTAGTGATAAGGCAGTTGGATCCCACATGACTGAATGTGTATCAGGTGGTTTGAAAACATGCTGAGTATTTGTATGTGCTTGCCCCAAGTCCCGAAAAGATAAAGGATAGAGAAGGCGATTGCAGCGTGACCATCTTCTGTGGGGCTGCGCTCACTTTCTCTTTCTTGTCTGTCTCACTCTCTCTCTGGTGAGTGCATGTTACTCGTACAAATATTTTAAAAATAAGAGATTTAAAATAAAATACCTGCATCAAGTAATCAATAGCTAATTTACTATCTTACTTTTAAAACTATGACTCTCATGGGCTAGGCTCTCTTAAATATGATAAATACATACATCTCTAAATCTACATTGCTCCTTCCCAAAGTGTCACCAGCTCTACTGTAATTTTAAATCTTTTAAACATTATCTATAGTTAGCTGTAAATCCTCCTGAGGGGAAGGACACATGCATCTACTACATGCAGTCCACTGGTTGAAACTATTCAAAATGCTCTGTACTTAATGCTAAGTCTTTTTTCTTTATTAATTCTAAATCTTTGTTTTAATTAAATTTATTTATTTACATTCATTCACTGTACATCATTGCAGCATACAAAGGGAGATTTTCCATCCAGAGTACACTGTATATTGGCTCAATCAAGCACATCAACATACATGTTATCGTCAGCAAATAATTTTCCATTTCTTGTTCCCTGTATGTTTTGCTTTTTCTTTTTTACCATTCTTGATTCCCTATCTCTTACCCTCAGCTGTCTCCCACTCTCCTCCCACACTGTCTCTGGTATCTTTGTTTGCTTTCTTTATTATTTTTTAAATTTTTTTGAGAGGTTTTTGCCATAGGGCGCATGCACTCACCAGATAGAGACAGAGGGACAGAAAGTGAGAAATCACCCCC
This sequence comes from Tupaia tana, assembly GCA_026018925.1. Lineage (NCBI taxonomy): Eukaryota > Metazoa > Chordata > Mammalia > Scandentia > Tupaiidae > Tupaia > Tupaia tana. The sequence continues at coordinate 166,827,812 of JAKSZU010000001.1, forward strand.
CGGGGGGATGGCCACGCCACAATCCCTTTTCCTCCATTCTCCTCTCAGGATCGTGGGCACGCACACACACGTGCCCAGTCTGAGTTTTAAACTACTGGGTCCGGGACTCAAACCGTAGTCAACTACATGGGAGTCCAGCGATATAGCCATTACGCTAACTGCTGGTCCCTATGTTTGCTTTCTATACTTTCCCCCCCACACACATTTTATTGAGTCACTAAAGATCTTAATCTAAATATTTTCATAGCAAGCACAGCTGATATATACATTTCCATGAACACAAGTCCAACTTTGGGCATAAGCCTCAGTGAGTAGAATGAACATCCTATAAAGTAGCACTTAACTGGGGCTATATATCTTACTGCAGGCATCGAATAGGTATTTTTAATGCATTTTTTTTTTTTAATTTCAAGAAAAATAGTTTTAGTTTTTTTTTCCTGAAACTTTTTTTTAACTTAATTTACATTCTTTCCCTGAGCATGTCGTCACAGCATAAAAATGTGATTTCCCATCCAGAATATACTGCATAGTGGCTTAATCGTGCATATTATTATAAAAAAATTTCCATTTCTAGTTTCTAGAAATTTTTTCCCCCTCTTTCTGACCCTCTGTCCTTTCCCACCCTCTTCTCACACTATCTCTGGTGTCTGCAGTTGTCTTCCATTCCTTTCCCAACCACGTTGTATTAATCACACAATTTCTTAAATAATCTAATTACTTTCAATAGCAAGTTCACTTGGTACTATTAAGAAAACCAGTTTTAACTTAAATCAAAGAAATGCTAAGGAACTTTGCTTAAAGCCAGAAAACAGGTTAGGATTCTGTTCACATGGTAGGTGCATGAACCTATCCATACCTCAAGACAGGACACAAATCCTTACAAATACAGACACACAGAAACTATGAAAGTGGCCAACTTAATCATAGGAACAAGTCTGGAGTTGAATATTATATCCCAGAATTTAATCGGGAAAATTGAACGACAACAGAAAATAAAGTATGTGAGACTGAATCGGTGAAGTATAATTTAATTCTAAATCTTAATGCTGAGGAAGGTAATGTCATCCTCCATGACTAGATTTGTTTGGACTGGAGAATTTTATTAACGTTTACTTTTTGTTTATTCTGAGAGAGAGAGAGAGAGAGAGTGTGTGTGTGTGTGTGTGTGTGTGTGTGTCAGAGCGCTCATGTGTGAGTGAGTTCCTGATAGGGCTTTCAGGTGTCCATCCCTCCAGCCTCACTCAGCCAGTCACGGGTACACACGTGCATGCACACATGTACCAGGAGGTCCTGAGGTGCCAAGCAGAGACCTTCCCACGTCAGTCCAGCACTGCAGTGCACTTTCACTGTGCCGTGGTCCCCTGTGATGACCAGAGACTTCTCCCAGGATACTGACAGACTTCCTCCCCTCCACTCCAGCTATTAACAGCAATCTATTAGGTCATCAGAAACGTCATAAATTGTTTTTCCATACAAAATTGCATCATGACTTTTCCAATGACCCAAAATTTAGTTTTTATGTCAGAGACTCCACCCCTCAAAAAGAAATCACATAGCACACATGTACTGAATTTAATGGGAATAGATTTCTAATTTCTCCTTTCCAATCATAGGACTCTGCCCCCCACCTACGTCATGTATTCGTATGTATGTTGGATGTACTACTTCAGCTCTTAAAGAATGTAAATATATTTTCCAACTAAATCTTAAAACTTTGCCTGGATCCCAGTAAATTCCTTTTCCATCTAACTTAAAAGAACTTTGAACGTACCGCAATTTGGTATTCTTCCGTGTTCTTACTGTCGCAAAACACTCACAGGTATTAATACCATACAAATTGAAATTTGGATGTCTTTATAGCCTGTCTGATTTAGGCTTAAAAATTATAAGGTCATTGTATTGATATTTATTTAATTATCGTCTCTGACATTTTCCATGGATTGATCCCTATGTTACTGGCATTTAGAAATAGATAATGCTGTAATTTTACCTGCAATAACACAAACACTTTACCATTCATTGAAATGAGTTCACATCAAGCTTAAAAGATATGCCAGTAATCTGTCTGTTTCTCATGACCATCTGAAAGCTCAGAGTTGTCGGTTCCAAGTGCACACGCACGTGTGTGTGTGTGTGTGTGTGTGTGTCTAGGGGAGAGAGAGAACAGACAATAACAGACATAGATAATTCTGAGACTTTAAAACCCTAAAAGCATCAGAAAATACTTGGCAGACAACAGTCAATGAACATCTTCCAAAGTTAATCTGTGAAACTCACACATGTGTACATGTGTTCACAATCTACAGAGAGAAAGAGAGGAATAGTAAAAAACCACCCAGAATGTACTAATATTCCAGAAATAAAATGAAGATGAATTAATATCATCTAAGCTTTAAAAATAGTCATTTTGTGTTTTCAAAAAAGTTGGATTTTGTATTCTAAGATCATATTGTAGAGAAGATAGAACACCTGATTAGTACAGTAACAGGATACTGAAGAACCGAAATGAGAAAAAGGCATGCTTTTTCATGCATAATTTGCAGGTGTGCATAAGAACTTTGATAAAAGTTGTTTTAAAACAGTAACAGATGTTTCCAGGTGTGTATAGGTGTGTATGAATATTTGAGGTTAAAATAGAAACTGAGCTGAAAAGCAGTTGCTACTTTTGAAAATGTATTCATTTAAAAACTGTTCTACTGAAGAGGTGCTTTAATGCTTCATTTTCTATATACAACTATACACATCTGCTCAAGTTACTTTTTCTTTTTCCTTTGACTTTCGCAAAATTCAGATTTGTTGCAATCCTATTTTTACCCTTAATAAATAAATTCTAAATCTTGAAAATGAAAAGGATTAAGATAAAAAGTAATGCCAAATACCTGTAATGGAATCATTTGCCTTCTAATAAGTTGCTAAAATCTTTTTTTTAATATTTTTCATTTTCTTTTTTTTACGTTTTTGCCATAGGGTGCGTGAACTTGCGAAAGACACAGAACGGGAAAGTGAGAAATCAGCTCCCAGGGAAATAAACACACCGCAGTCCCTTCTCCATTCTTCTCTTAGGGAGAGAGCGTGCATCTGGCATGACTTTAAAGCCACGGGGCCTAGAAATGGAGCTGTGGCTGGCCATGGGGGAGCGCAGCGCCTTAACCGTCACACCACTTGCTGGCTCTCCTTAATAAAATCTTACAGGTGCAAGAATTTAAAGCATACAGATGGATTTGTCCATTCAGGTAAAGGAAGTGCCCTTGTGCTTTGAGACATCTCCTTCCCTTTCCATGGGTTATTCCCTGAGATACCCCTTGCCTTCCCACATGGAAGTATGTCTCCATAGGCCCGAGGTTTACTGGGCCTCCCTTTGCACTGCTTTGCTCTTTGTTCAATTCTGGGCCATGCAGGAGTTTACTGTGGGTGGGAGAAGGCACAGCCCCAAAGATACTGATGCGTGAGGGCTGAAAATCACCCTTAAGATTCTGAGATTTACTGTAGTCCTGCCGAGCTCTTATTCCCCAGTCACCAAGGAGCGTGGGGGAAAAGAGAGTATTCTGGGGAAGAGAGAGTATTCGCTGCCTCCTGTTCGATTTCTCAGCCTTTGGTGACTGGAATCCCGAGATGCAGGCCTTATACCCTAGTCAGCTCTTAAGTAGTGGAAGACAACACCACGGCTTAAAATTAACCAAGGCTTCTATTTAAGGCTTCAGGAAGCATGCCTTTATCTGATCAAGTTAAATTGCAGTAGCATGCTAAGCATGGAGTAAGTATCTATGAGCAAATGGCCTCTGGCCTTTGGAATCCACATTATTGTGGAACTATGAGAAAATCACCTTTAGACCACTTGGCCCAACTGTGGTTAGGCCCCGTGCATGTTGTCTATTTTGTCTCCTTCACCTTTACTTTGTAAAATTATGTCATTGAGTGATTGGTGTTTTTGCAACCTCATAAACAGACATTTTAAATACCCCCGGATTGGTGCTAATTTGTAAGTGATTATTTTATATGCAGCATTACATACCTGTGAAATTGGTTGAAAAAGAAAGGAGCGTTATGTTGTCCTCAGAATGGATAGCCATGGGGAATGTTCACCTTCTCTGTAAACGCCCTGCTGTTCTGTCTATCCAAGGGTGGATACAGAATGTGGCAGCGGAGTGCGGGATCCAAGGAAAAGGGCCAAAATCTATAGCCACGCTACAATGAAGCAGACGAGTATAAAATTCCCCCTTCAGCCGTCTCTGTGCTTCCTACGGTGGGTCTCAGCCCAACTGCTCCAGAGGACAAGTTTCTAAACAAAAGAGCTTAACTTAGTCGAGAGTGTACCAGAGCTGTCCGTAATTCATAAACCTCCTGATAGTTCTCAGGTCCACTGATCAGAAGATATAAGACGCCATAAACTACGACCCTTCTTATTCTAAAGATTTACATGGATGTGTGAAGTTCGGTTGAATTGGTTGGTGGGGAAAACAAGTCACAGGCAGGAAGTCGTTCATTTCAAGAAGTAGGTTTTGAGTTTCAGTTATATCCCACACTAAACTGAGCTCTGGAGATTAAAAAAAAAAAAAAAAAAAAAAAAAAAAAAAAAAAAAAAAAAAAAAAAAAAAGTGACCTGGAGAGAGAGAGAGAGGATTTTAGCTTCCTGGAGCTTAGAGCTTACTGGAAAAAGCTGGCAAAAACTCAGAGCTTACAAATAAACTACTTACAAATTAGGGTAAGTACCATGATAAAAACACGCAGATTGCTGGCATAGAAAGTTGCACATTATGTAAGAGACGTGTTTTACGTGAGGTGGCCAGGTAACCTGTCTCCGACTACATTGTGTTTACACCAGGACCTAAAACATTAGGGTGGGGTCAAGGAGCAGTCTAGACAGAGATAAACAGGATGCCCAAAGGCATTTAATGAAAAAATCCCTAGGCTGTAGGAAAACCAAAGTTGAGTCTGTATTGGAGGTGGAATGGATGTGAGAACAGAAGTCAGACCAGGTGTTCCAGTCTTATAACAATCCACTGGGGGGCCTGTAACTGTTCTATAAGTTTGATTTTTTAATCACTGGTAAGATAACTTAATCTTGTTTTAATCAAATATTGTTTTCATAAATGCTTCTTAATTTTATTATCTTTTCTTGTAAGAAAGCTGGTGATCTACTGCCCTCGTGTGGCGTGTATCTGTATTACACGTCTCCTGCTTGTGAAGTCTATTTTAGCAAAATCCTGGCACACCTTTTCAGTTAACCTGAGCCACTTCTAGCGGCTCTCTCAGACATACATATAGAAAAATATATTTTTATTTCTTCCTTTATTGTTTTTGTGTTTTACTGCTTTCTCACATTTCACTATGAAGTGGACATGCCCTGGGAGCACAAACTCCCATACTTTCAGGATCCAGTCAGGTTAAGACTAAGCGAGTAAACCCAGACCATGTCCTACATAACAGGGGACAGGAAAGACTGTAGGGAATTTGGAGATAGGAGCTGCAGAGAAAGACATTCAAATTCCATATTTACTTTATCATAAACTGAGGATGGTGATGTAAATAGGCCTATAGGCCATTTATATTTTTCCATCTCAGTCCCCAAATTTCTGCATTTAGCCAATGTATATGATTAGTATCTCAGTAAAAACATAAATGCTTTGTGTCCTTCACTTTCTGAATATTTTATAACTATTTTAATACAAGTCATCTAAAGCTCTTTCCAAGCTCAGCATTTTGCCACAGGTTTATTTTTGGAAAGTATATCAGAAAATTTGCCCCAAATTCAGTGCGCTATAGATAATCTTTCCTTTTTCCCTTTATTTCTCCCTTCCTCCCTTCCTTCCCTTTTCACTTTGTCTTTTCTTCCTTCTTTTCCATTCTCCTCTGTGTGCGCGCATACACACACACACACACACACACACACACACACACATACAACTGGCATGGTTTTTCAAGCCATCAGATCCAGGACTTGAACAGTAGTCCCCCATGTGGGAGTCCATTGGCTTCACTACCATGCCACTGTTGGCCCCAGGCATCCATTTTTGCTACAGGAGTTCTTTTTTTTTTTTTTTTTTTTTTTTGAGAGGTTTTTTCGCTATAGGGCGCGTGCGCTCGCCAGACAGACAGAGAGAGACATAGAGACAGAAAGCGAGAAATCACCCCCCAGGGGGGATGGTCACGCCGCAATCCCTTCTCCTCCATTCTCCTCTCGGGATCTTGGGCACGCACGCACACGCGCCCGGTGTGAGTTGTAAGCCACCAGGTCCGAGACGCGAACCGCGGTCGACTACGTGGGAGTCCAGCGACATAGCCATTACGCTAACTGCTGGTTCCCGACAGGAGTTCTTGACCAATCATTGCCACCATACCTTAGGGAGTACAGCCATTCAATTTTGTCTCCTATTTTCTTCTCTATTAAAGTAGACCCCAAATTCTTCTTTTTCTTGATCATGATAAAGTCTGTTCATGTACACATGAGAATGGGAGGGAGAGGGGACGGAAAGAGAGGAAGAGAAGGTAGAGTCGTCGTTCTTTACAGGTGTTGATCTTGCCGCCATCGTCCTCTGGTCTGTCAGATTTCGGCCACATGTGTGCACCCGTGCGTGGCAGGTTTCAGGATGACTGGGGTGGAGATTCAAACCACAGTTGTCATGTGGGACCTGGGTTTCCTTGAGAAGCTGCAGTCCTGCTGTGCCATGGAGTCAGCCCCCAAAATTGTTTCCTGAGGAGGCTGTTTGCCAGCAGTGTCTGTACACACTGTTACTGAGAAATAGAGTGGTCCATGCAGGCCCGTGTTTTCCCACTTCCTTTGTTCCATGTGAGGATGCTCGTGCTACATACAACCTCGTTGGCTTTTAGAGGTCAAGGCCCTGTTTGTAAGTGGAAACAGATAGTTACAGCTTTCCTGATACTTGTCAGGGTCTACAGTCTGAAATTCACTGCAGTTCGATACCTTGCAGACGCTTGGCTAAGAGAAATAATATTTATGGAAGATGGCCTGGAGGAAAAGCAGTCATCCATTTTGTTATATAATCTAAAATCTATTTCAGGCTTAAGGAAGACCATCAAAAAGCTACCTAACTAGACCACATTCTTCCAAGCCCAGCGCAGTTGCTTCTCACTGAGCTGTGCTGCTTTAGCCGTCATGAAGAGAGCGTCTCTCTGTGAGGGTCCACAGCAGATATTCCCTTTTACTTCTTATTGGTGTTTCTCTCCTGGTTTGTGTTATGTTTGGTCTTATTACTAGTGATTTTTTCCTGTTTTTCCGTGCTAGTTAAAGAGCTCAAAGTCGAACCTGTGCTCTGCTCTGAGTACATGATTTGTCAAGAGATGCATTTGTTAACCACATCCCTGGCACTGTCTTTAAAATGTTTATTTTCCAAAGTTTATCTTAAAAAACGTGTAAATATTTTATCTTCCTATTTTCTGTGTCTGTAAGCAACCTAAATGCATTTGGGACCAAAGTGATATGTAAATAAAAACTGTAGGGTCTCGATTGATGCTGTACTTATTTATAATAAGTATGAATTCCTGAATGGACAGCACATATAACTTTAAAAAAAGAAAGCATTCAAACAAAATTCCCTATAATTCCACGAGAATGGAAAACTTCCTCCAAAATAACATGAATTTTAGAAACCAATGCTGATCCTGTTTTTGAGTGTGTAAAGGTGAACCTTGCGGGCTATCTTTGCATTGATATTTTTATGAAAAATACAAAGAAGGGAAAGGGGAGAGGAAGAATTAGTTGAAACGGATCAAAATAGTCTTCTTAAGATAACATCTGTCTGTGTATACATTAGTTAAAGGCAATATTTTTTCTCTGTCTATAAAGGATCTGGACTGAACCCAACACATGCTTATAGTATCCGTGTATGTGGGTAACACGGTTTTCCACCAGTACAGATGGGGAGTCCTACTGTGTGTGGGTGAAATGAAGAAGTGAATTTTGCTTCTCATTTAGGACCTGGAGCTATCGTCTGGTTGAGCATCCAACATAAATCATTCTGGAATTAGTGAGTGAAACTGAGTTTCAGGGATAACTATATTAAACTACTTTAAACTTCATGTAAACATGATTTAATAAGACCTAAATGTTTGTAGTGACCCAAGAGTCTCCTATTGAGCTCAGATTTGAGATCACAGAGAATATGAGAGATCTTCACAAATTCGTGGAAAAACTATGCATGAATTTTGATTTGTTTTCACACCAAAATAAACTTGTACTTTAACTCCATTTCTCCATGAACTCTTTGAAATCCCCCCTCCATAGTCTGTATAAATGATGTATGACTAGGCTGTATTTTTTAACTTCAATTAATTTTTACCAAAAATACATCAATTTCATTTTTAACCTAATAATCTAATCTTCAGATTAGTATACTCTTATTACAGCAAAGAATTCTTAGGCTCTTCCAATCCTGAGAAAGTTATCTTACCTGGAATTTTTAAATTATTTAGTTGTATTTTTATCGTTATTATTTAATTTGCTACACCAGAGAGAGGAAAGCGAGAAAGCAAGCCACCAGGCTGGGGTATGGGAGTCCAGCACATGAGAGCTGGCCATATGGGAATCCAGCACCTTAACCATCACGCCACCTGTTGGTTCCTTATCAGGGATACTTAAAATTGAGATTGAAACTTTGGATGAATATGCTTTGTTTTCATGAACATGGTTGTACTGTAACTGTTAACTATTTATTAAAATTGCTCCTAAGCATCAGTGATTTATCAGTGACTAGCTGTTAAATAATAAAATAATAAAAACTGTTGACTATTCTCTTTACGCTGCACATAATAATGAAGGCTTTTAATATGTTATCTCATTTAGTCTCCATAAAACAGTTTATGGAACGCCTTGTCAACATTTAAATGACTGGGTAACTTGTTTGAATTCTTACAAGCTTTTTGATGTGAAGCAATGGTTAGAGTCAGCAGGTGGCATAGTGGTTAAGGTGCTACACTCCTATATGGCCTAATGTAGTTTGAGCCGAGACCTGGCAACTTGAAAATCACACTGCTCATACGTGTGTGTGTGTGTGTGTGTGTGTGTGTGTTGTGTGTGCCCAAAATCCCAGGAGAATAGAGGGAAGGGATTGCAGTGTGGCCATCCTCCTGCGGGGTGATTTCTCACTTTTCCTCTTACTGTCTCTCTGTCTTTCTCTGGCAAGTGCAACCACTCTATGACCAAAACAAAACAAAACAAAACAAAATCCCCCAGTGTTTGCATTCTCATCTCTTAGCAGGCAGGTATTCTTCCCTGGACAGTGGGCTCTGGTATAGTTCTGTCTTCTGCTAGTTCTAGGACGATCCTGAGAAAAAAAATGGAATTTTAGGTAAGTAGAATCAAAATTATACTCGTATTTATGTGACTTGAAAACAGTGACTCTTCTGTGCAGTGACAGGGTGACACATTTTGAGATGGGCATTTAAGATTACATTGTAGAGTCGGAAATAGTAAGCAAACATTTTTCTGATAAGCCAGGAAAAATGCATTTGTATATAAACTACAAATATTTTCACTTAATATAATAAGCAATAAGGGATTAGTCCAGATTTTTGTTCACACGGGCAACAATTTGAGCCGAGGAAAATGGCAACATTTACACTCTCTAGGTGAGATTGTCAGTAGCCACAACTGGTTTGAAAAACAGTTTGGAATTATAAAATAAATTTGAGGCTGCTCAATCCTATGCTCCAGCAATTTCACTCCAGGGAAGACAGTGACGAGCGTTTGACACACACGTGCGTCAAGACACATGTATGAGAGCGTTCATAGCAGCTATGTCTATGGAAAGAGGAAACTGAGCATTACAGGAGAATAAGTAAACAAATCAGTGTATTCGAAAATGGAATACCACACAGCAGTGTGAGTGAAGAAACAACTATGAATGACAACAAGATAAACCTCAAGAACATAATGCTAAGTGAAAATAGCATGTCATAGAAAGACATGTATTTCTTGGGACCAGCAGCTGGTATTATGGCTATGTCATGGAGTTGACCGTGGTTCAAGTCCTGGACCCGGGGGCTTAAACTCATGCCGGGTGCACGAGAATGCGTGAGTGCCCATGATCTCGAGAGGAGAATGGAGAAGAAAGGATTGTGGCATGGCCATCACCCCGGGGGGGGGGGGGTGATTTCTCACTTTCTGTCTCTCTCTTTCTGGTGAGCGCATGTGCCCTATAGCCAAAACCTCTCCAAAAAAAAAAAAAAAAAAAAAAAAAAAAAAGAAAAAGAAAAGAAAAAGAAATATACTTGTTGAGTTACATAAAAATAGTTTAGAAATATATAACATTAAATAGCATATTAGTTAGGATGCAATATTGTGGTAAGATTGTCAATGACAACAAAGGAAAAACACCCACAGATACAGGATGATGATAATGTCTGACAGACAGAGATGTGGGAGGAGAGAGCCTCAGGGAGCTGCAGAGGGTCTGGGTGTTCCTATGTTCACCTGGATGGTGTGTACGGGGGGCTCTTTTCATTTCAATCTTAGTTTTTTGTAGTTACCATATGTGTTATTTTGTATTTATGTACTCAATATTCCTAAAGGAAAATATTTAGACCTTGAGTATCTAAGTCACTTACCCTATACTTCTTAGAGAAGTTTCCACTCAGGTATCCTTTGCATGTACTCTTCAAGCTTAATTCATGGACGTTATTGTCTAGCCTCCTCTAATTCTTGTAATTCTTTTATTTTTAATCAAAAAAAGAAAATATGGATCTGCCCGTGCTGGCTTGTTGCGAATTTTCCACCTGGCAGCACCCTGTCCCTCTCTGGGAAACCATTTTGACGGGCAGTGTCCTGTACTTCTGCTTCCTTCCTCAGACCACCTGAAGCGATGAGAGGGGCACCTCTTTTCCTTAGCTCTGTAATCCCACCCACGCATAGCGGATCACTGAGGAAGGGGCTGCAGGAGGTTTGATGCCAGCAGTTGGGAGTGGCTGATGCCAGCTATTCCCCAGGCAGGAGGTACAGCACAGGTTATAAACATCCGAACACCCACCGTCTGGTTCTTGTAGCTACTGCAGCTCTTGAAGTGTTTATTTCTCCAACGGTCGTGCAGAGGCCGTGTTCACACTGCACTCTCTTTCTTCTCTGCTGATGCCTGATGGCCAGAGGTCCCAGACCTTCCTTACCTTCACAATTGGTTCTTCCTCACTCACGGCTGACTCCTCCCAACAGGGCTGATTGGTGAGAGAGAATTCACAACATTTCTAATGAATGTAGCTGTGATTACCTTTTGAAATGACTAGCATTCTTATCATTTTCATTAAATCAAGGAGACTGAAGTCAGCAATAAAGTCAGCAATTCCTACAAAAAAAAAAAAAAAAAAAAAAATAGCTCTTCCTTACAGCCCTAACCTATCATGCCTTAATGTGCAAATTTGGTGATATATTGATATGCCCTGATCGGTAGAGCTGCATCACAGGTTGAGATTTTTCTATTCTTATGTGAGCTTGTGTGTAACTTTTCTTCCTAGACCTAATCTTGTAGTGTTTGTTATATTCACTTGTTCTTATATTAGGTTGTAGGAGAAGTCATGATGCATTTTTGCATGGGAAAACATTGAAAGATATGTCATGACTTTTCTGACAACCCAACAATTTAAAAAATTGCTAGCCAAAAATTTACTTAAGTGCCTAGTATGAAAAATAAGTATTTTTGAAATTCTAAAATATATTTTATTCATATCAGTTTTTGAATTTTTATTTAAAAAGTACTTTGCTCTGCAGCTATGTGTACACACTACACCAACTTCCTTACTCAAAGAATTCAGCTGACGAAATAATTTGAACTAAATCAGGGGGCAAAATTCTACTTTCTGAAGACTTTATTTTCACATATTTGTTAAATGCTGACACTGATATTTGGAAGATGTATTCAAGAATTCTTTGAAGTATGTAAATCAATGTTTCTCAGAGGTTAAATGCTAAAATAAACTGCCAGTCATAGGAATCGATTAAATTTTCATGTGTTCTGTTTTGTTTTATGATTTGTTGTGGGGAACATGTACGAACCAGAGAAAAGAGAGAGAAGAGAAGGAGAATGTAAGAAAGTACCACCTGGGGGACAGGATGGCCATGCTGAAGCCCCCTCGCCCATTCTCCTCTTAGGATTTTGGGCACACAGGTACATACACTGGCGTATTTCTTAAGCTGCTGAATCAAGGACTTGAGAATCATAGTTGACTATGTGGAAACCAGCCGCCTTAATCACCATGGCCCCTAGATTGTATTTTTCAGTTTTGTGGAATATTTCAAATTATTGGGACCAGCAGATGGTGTAATGTTTATGTCACTGGACTCCCACAAAGCTGACCGCAGTTTGAGTGCCAGACCCAGTGACTTGATACTCATGCTGGGTGCATGCATGTGTATTCCTAAAATCCCAAGAGGAGAATTGAGGAGAAGGGGTTGTGGTGAGGCCATCCCCCTTGGGGAGTAATTTCTCACTTTCTGTCTTCCTGTCTGTCTCTTTTGTCTCTAGTGAATGCACATACCCTATAGCAAAATTCTCTCTCTCTCTCTCTCTCTCTCTCTCTCTAAAAAAAAAAAAAAAAAAAAAAAAAAAAAAAAAAAAATTCTAATTATCAACACAACCACTACGTTCATGCAAACTTGGTAGGGACTTAAGAGTAATAGGGTTTGAGAAAAGTTCTGATGCACTTACACTACAGATACTATACTATTTTTTTATACCATTAGGTGCCTTGCACTTCAAGCTGTGAGAGATAATAACAAATTTTTAAGGAGGCATGTTATTGTAAGATAAATTATGTATTTTAAAAGCTATATTGCTGCACATTTAACTGATAAAGCTCTGCTTAATTTAAAGTTTTGAAGAGATGTTCCCTCTGCACTGAAGACATTTCCGTAATGGAATGATTTAAATTAAAGTAATTAAGAACATTATTAAAATAACATGTTTGAAAATGTTTACATAAAAAAATTTAATGAATCTCAGATCTGAAATGTGATTTGATTTTTTTGTATCAAACAGTGAGAATAATTACACACACCCACTTCCTAGACTTAAGATGTTCTCAATCTATTTTAACTATCACATCACCTGCTGGCCCCTGTTCTCAATCTATTTTAAAAGCTGTGTATAGACAACTATCTCATTTGGTATTTCATCTTACTGTGAGTGCTATACAGTGAAAAAAAATGAACTTGACCTTTGAAATTTGGTTGAAAGGAAGAGGAAGTCTTCTGATAACAGGTGACAAGTAAATCTTAAAATAAAAAAGGAGGTAGTGGATTTTTAAAATCCTAATTTTCTTTCATAAAATTTCAACATTATCATCTATAATTACCTTTCTAATGCATATTGTAGACTGACTCATACACATATTAATATGATTTTTGTTAAAAATAAAATTGATTGCAAATAAAATGGCAGGTTCAGGATCTAATGAAGAAATGTGGGATTCTTCATAATTAAACATTTTGTATTTAATTATGCCATTTTATATTTCCATTATTTTATGTTGTCCTGAGTATTCTTGAATTAAACTGTCATCATGCTAAACATTATTGCATTCAGTGTTTTTAAAACTTAAGGGTTTTTTTTCTGATTAAGGTAAAATTTCTCAGTGATGCTATAATAGCTTTAAGCAAATATTTATATTGCTTATGAGACAGAGTGTAGGAACTAGAAACTTGTATAATATTTCTCTAGCTCAATTTCTTTTCATAGGAGATATAGTCGTTATTGTTCACAGTTTACAAATGGGAATTTGCCATTGCATAATCTGATATTCATAGCTTCAAATCTAATATGATTAACTGATCTATATCTTTGCAATTGATATTTTATAAAATCCATTGTATACATCAAAACAAACATATAATTGTCATATTTCATATAAAATTAATGGAAATTTTAAAAATATCAAACATGCCATTGTCTGGATTCTGCTTTTTGAAATACAACCATTTGTTATTTATATTTGAAATGAACTATTTTTAATTAAATTTTAATTACAAAATAATTATATATTAATATACAAGTATAATAAGTAATATAGAGAAATCCCATGTATCTGTATCTATTTACCACAATGGTGACATTTTACAAAACTATAATGCAATATCACAACCAGAATATTGATATTGACACAATCAACTTACTCAGATTTGGTTTTATGTTTTATACTGAAGTTCACAATCCATTTAGGTTTTGTTTTTAAAGTAAAATATCTGCAAGCTAAATCTAAGGATTTGGTTCTTTAGTGACATTTACCTCATGAAAGACTACTAAACTTACATAATTCCATGAAATGCAAAATTATTTCTAGAGCTAAGTTTAAATAAAACACAGGAAAATCTGAATAACTTGTCATCATGAAAATGAATAACTCTGCATTGTAAAGTTCTTTTTCCTTTAACTTTAAGACCTAAACAATATTCAATATACACATATTTTTTAAAATTTGCTAAAGAATATGTGCATTTGTAGGAGAGAAAAAGAAGGTAAGTGGAGAAGCACCCCCAGAGGGATGGTTACACCATAGTCTTGTCTCCTCCATTTCTACTTTTGGGTTTTTGGACACAAACAAATGCATATCCTCCGAGCATATTTTTCAGGTTGCTAGGCCACATCTCAAATGCACAGTTAGCCATGTGGGATCAAGGTACCTTAATCACTATGCCACTCAGTGTTCTATATATTTAAAGTATGTCTTTATTAGTAAGCAAAGAATTGTCACAACTTTGTTGAGAATAATGACAGGCATATATAGTTTAGCGATTAGATACATGGTACATAAAAGCAGATCTTTATAATTAAACTATTATTTCATGCAACTGGAAGTCATAAAAGATCTTACAGGATGCTATAAAAGAACAACTTACCTTTATGATGTAAGATGCTCTAGGGAAAAGAGTAAATAAAATAAAATACAGTGCTTACTACATTTGGCATTAAGCTTATTATATATTTAAATAAATTGGTTCATTAACCTTTCTGCCCTATCTTCTCTATTTTGACATCTAACTTTAAATTATAGTGAGAAGGGCCAGATCAAAACCCTGTTTCCCTGAAACTATTTCTTTTTGTATGTGTTGTTATCAATGTGGATTGAATTGGTCTGCAGATACAGTGTAACTTGTAAATTGGATTTTCAGAACTCATTGTTCTAATCATTTTCTTATTTCCCCAAAATACTGTAGCCATTCTAAGTATAAAGTCAATAACCCTTATTTTTACATATCTGTAACAATTATGTAATAATTTGATTTACTTAAGATTCAGTTATCTAAAGACATTAGTGACCATACATAATATGGAATTTGGAGTTTCATATCTTTAGAGAAACATGTTTAATCCTTGATTTTTAAGATTTTTTTGTTTTTTTCACTTGAGTATTTAAACATTTTACTTAATTCAAATAATAGAGCAACCTCCCTTGTAATGAAGCCTGATTGGATGAAGTCCATTTGAGGGGGAATGTATTAGTTTATGTTTCATTTAGTTCAGTAGGTCAGGTGGAAAAAGTGTAGAAATAACTCTAGATAATTCTTAGCATTTCAATGAGTAATTCTCAGTTGTTGGTGACACGGACCTCAGATATGTTCAACTCTGCATTTATAATCTGAAGTTGTCTCCACATAGCAGAGTGTGTGGCACAGAGAATTCAGTTGTTTATAATGAGGTCCACTGGGACCGATAAATCGGTCTGCTGACTTAATAGATCATGGCTATCATAATAATATCCTCGAAATCAAATTATTATTGCAGGGCCACAGGGGCAGATAAGAGCAAGTGATGGCAGAAGGCATGTCTGAGCTAGGTTATAATGAATGCTCTTATTGAAGCACTTCACTTATTTTTCCTGAAACACGTGTAGAACTCTCCTCTAAAGGAGACAGGGATTAAGGCCAGAGTCACCATAGTGGAAATAATGAAAGTTACATATTAGCAATAGTTTATTTTTTTCAGCAACAGCTACACATTTCCAAAATTGATACTCAAGACACTCTTAATTGAGTGTCTAGGTTTCAAAGTTGCATTCTTTATTTTGTTTTAATTCAACACAAAATTCCTGCCTGCAAACCTTTAAAAAAATCACAGTGAAGAGAATGGCATATTCTACATTAGATGTATTAGATGTATTTCTTTTTTTTTAAGAGACATGATTTCTACCAGAAAAATATAGTTAAATACTTCCCCAAATCCATCTTTAACTTTCCTTTCTCCTCATCTTAGTTTCCTTTCTTGCCTAACCGCCACCCTACTACTTGAAAAGTATATTTACTAATATGCCAAGTCACTTTTCTTGAGGAATAGACTCCTGAAATTAGTAGTCCCTGGGTGAATTTAGAAAGAAATTCAGAAACAGTCACCTAAAGTTAATGACGTCCTTGTCATTTTGACTTTCATTTTTCTATCAAAACAGAAATACTTCTAGTTATTTTCCCTGCAAGTTCATTATTGTCTTACTTTGGTTTAAATGCCTATGAGGTACGAGTGCAAATTGAGATAACTGTTTTGAAAATAACTTCAGATATGGACATTTGACATGCATTTGTTTTTGCATATTTTATCAGGAGAAGTTACAGAGGGGAGCTTACGTACTTGCCACGTCATCCATCCCACATCTGTCCTTAAGCTCTTGAGCTGAAGTCTGGGATGCTAAGGAGCCTGAACACACCCTTAGTTTGACTGATTACCGATCTGAATGGGCAGACGTCATTTCTTATTACATTGGCTTTTTAAAACAAACTTGATTGACTGCATTTATTAGTAGGTTTTAATTGTGGTGACTTATTCAACACCCTTTGGATTTCAAAAAACATATTTAAATAGTCTGAAGTAAATTTTATTTGATAAATATTATAAGCTCTTGGACCAGAGCGTGGTGGCATGCTGGTTAGGGTGGCCGGATCGCTCTCAGCATGGTTCCAGTCCTGATCTGGCAGCTTGAGAAACACTCCAGGCATATGTGTATGTGTGTATTCCCAGAATTCTGAGGGGAATGGAGAACGGACTGTGATGTGGGCACCTCCCCTGGAGGGTGCTTTCTCATTTTCCCTCTGTCTCTCTCTTCCTGTCTTTCTCCAGGGAGTGCACACACCCTGCAGCAAAGCCCATTCAGTATATTTTAAATACTAACCCTGTAGTATAAAACCTACACTCTTTAAATGTATGCCATTTTCTTTAAAAATTAGCGATATTTTAGTATTTTACAGAGATTTTTGCAATAGGGCATGTGCATTCACCAGAGAAACAGTGAAAGACAGGGAGACAAAAAACAAGAAATCAGCTCCCAGGGAGGATGGCCACGCTGCAATCCCATCTCCTCCATTCTCCTCTCAGGATTTTGGGCACGCACGCACATGCACCTGAGTTTAAAGTCACCAGCTCCAGAATTCAAACCACAGCCAACTACATGGGAATCCAGCAGCATAACCATCACACCATCTGCTGGTCCCTCCAAAATTAGTGATATTTTAAAAGTCAGAATCATATTGGTCATAGATAGTTTTAACTACGTATTCTAAAAAGGTCTCTAAATTGAATGGAGGACATACATGTAAAATACGGAGGTTTTGTTATGACTTTATTGATGTGGTTAGAAAGGAAGAAAAGAGACCTAGGTAGTGGTAAGCAGCTGGCTGCACACGGGAGTGGTCACGGGTCATGGACCCGTGTGTCTCAGGACCTCGCTGAGCATGCAGGGAGCACGCATGTGCTGTGGTGATCCAGGCTGGGGTGTATCAGAGCATGAAAATACTGCTGAGATGCCTGTCTGTCTGTCTTCTTAATGGAATAAATAAATAAATAAATGAGAAAAAAGGAAAACAGTTTCAAATGCATCTGTGACTCTGAGGTAATTGCCTTTGACACACTTAGCATACACTTAAGTTTTCTTTTTAGAGGTCAGTTGCAGCTGAGGGCCAGTTATGACAGTACAGTTGGAAATACTGATGATACCTTAAATAGGCAGAAATTCTAAATACAAGTGAATAATTTTGAATTAAGAGGTAATAAGTAATACTTTATAATATGCAGCCTTTTTTTTTTTTATTATTAAAGACCATAGTGGAAAAAAGTATAATGTCAAGTCTTTTAAATAGCAGTTCTTGGGTATGTGCTAGTGGTGTACAGCTTCAATCCCTCATTAAAATAAAAAAAAAGGCTAGGAATTATATTCTTAAAATTCTGTTGCACATTTGTGTATGTGTGTGTGTTTAAGCTATATATTTTTTAAAATTTATTATTTTTTAGAGGTTTTTGGTATAGGGCGTATGTGCTCACCAGAAAGACAGAGAGAGACAGAGAGACAGAAAGCAAGAAATCACCCTCCCCCCCACCCCCCTCCAGGGGAGATGGCCATGCTTCTCTTCTCCTCCATTCTCCTCTCGGGATCTTGGGCATGCATGCACACGTGTCCAGCATTATTTTAAGCCACCGGGTCCGGGACTCGAACCCAGTCGACTACATGGGAGTCCAGTGACATAGCCATTATATCAACAGCTGGTCCCTAAGCTATGTTATTGTTCTGAACAGTTTGCCTATTTATCTCTGGGATTCTCCTAATTTTCTAAATACCAATTAGAGTAAGTAAGATATCTTGGACCAGCAGATGGTGTGGTAGTTAAGGCACTGGATCCCACAGCTGACCATGTGGTTTGAGTCCCATGCATGCATCCTTTAGCAATAAAAAGGTAAATATAAAATAATAAAGTAAATTAAAATAGTAAAATATTCTAGCATGAGGGTCTGGGTTCCCTTCCATTGCAAGTAAGATTTTAGGTTATCACCTCTCAGCTTCTATGACTTTCTCTTTTTCATTTATATTTCAATCCAGTCTTAGACAAATACAGGCTTCCTTGTTCAGGACCTGCCCACAGTGCACGGTGCCTAGGACACAGCAGCGTTCCTTAGACTGATGACAATTGCCCATCCTTGAGTTCACACTGCGTGTTGCTTCAGTAATCCAGTCAGTGTGGTATTTGATCCCTTGGGAGGAAACAAGGCTTGTTATCCTTAGAAATGTTAGCATTTGGAAGCTTCGGAAGTTAGAAGTACTTTTTGGAAGACACATTTTTCTTAAAATGCTGAAATATTTCTTATGTTTCTACATGTGTTCTAGGTTAATATATTTATCAGTTCGGGTCACAGGCAGGGTTGTGCTGTGCTCCTCTGCCTTAGGAATGATCCTCAGCACAGTCAGCTTTCAGGGTGACATTTAGATGGAACTTTTCAGAAATATATCACGTTCTTGGGAAGGTACTGCTGAGGAAAACAGATTTATAGATCTGGGAGCCTATTATGCAGAGCTGTAGATCACTGTTGCCAACCAATGAGACTAGCTTTTTTTTTTTTTTTCCTTTTTCTTAGCTTTTGTTTTTGCATATATCCACCAAATATCCTTTGTCTTGTCTTTTCCTGTTGAAGTAGTAATTCAATTAAATGTTTATTTTGGTCTGAAAATTCAAATCATTCCTTATTTAAAATCATTTTTCTTGATTTTTGTTCCCAATCTGGTGCCATAAACAAATGTTTTTGTTTAGCTTTAGTTGTCTGGAATGATAGATTTAGTAGCAAAGCATAAATGTAGACAGGTAGTTAAAAATCCAGTACAATGAATCACTGCATATACCATGTGTTTGTGAAGGGATATGATTAAAAACAACAAGGATGAGGCAGGAAAAGAAATCCATAAGTTCATTTTAGGAGGGCAGTGTTAGAAGTTCAGAATTGTAATCATTATAGAGAATATTTTTTTAAAAAGGAAAATAGATCCTGTAGTTATTGCTACTCAATGTTTTTAAAGCTTCTATTAGTTTATACTACAAACATAATATTACCTTTTTGTATAAAGCACCATGTTTATAATTATAAAATTATTGCAAACCAATTGATGAAAATAGGTAGAGTGACAATTGCTGCATGTTGGAGGACATTGTATATAAAATACCACAAGTCAAAAGAGTAGCATCTCTGTATTGTATATGACTAAAGTTTAACCCGATCAGGTCACTCTTTTGCGTTTTCCAGTGAAATAGCCTAGAAATCAGGTTTTTTTCCTTTAAGATGGTGTGATTGATTAGTTGAATATTATCACTTACCAGAACTATAAATCATTTCCATGTTCTTACAGTCTGAATACTATCTGTGGGAGGATTATTCGTAATACTGTCCATCATTCTGAGTGTTCATTTATATATAAATGAAAAGCTGTTTTCCACAGACATAATTTTTGTGTACATCAGAAACAATAATATGGTTGTTTAATACACACATGAGGGAAGAAATAAATCAGCATATTTACGGCCATAGCCTTATCAAATATCTAACTTTTAATATATTGATACATGAAAGCTCTTCTTCTATAAAAGTTTTCTAAAGTTTTAAAATTCTACTAAAGTGAGTTATTTTAATCAATGCTAGACATTTTAGCAAGAATTCTTTTTCCTTCTGCAAAAATTTGGCATGCTTAGTAGGTGGTCATTTTGAGGGCTGGCAGGGATTTCTGGCTGATGGCTGCAGCTGAGGAAGATTTTCATCTTACCAGTTGAAGTTGTGAATATAATCTGATTGTTACTAAATAATTTGGATCCCTTTACCACTGTGAAAAACAACCAGAATATTTTTGTCAAAGTATCACTGGACTGTTATGAGTATTTCAAATATTTTCAAATCAGTAGCAGGCCTCTCTCTCTCTCTCTCTCTCTCGTTCTTTAATGTTTTTTCTTTATTTGTGATAGTGTGTGTGCACACACATAACAGTAAGGGAAGTGGCACCCTCCAGAGTCTGGTCGCACTGCAATCCCCTTCTTCAGGTCCCCCATCCTGTCAGGTCTTAGTGCTCATGTGCATGCCTCTTATGTGTCAGACAGACGGGGCAGGGGATTCGAACTGTGGTGGCCATGGGGAATCTGGCTTCTCTTGAACACTGCATTATTGCTACATTACAGAGCTGGCCCCCAGGATCTCCTGCTTACTGCTATTGTATTGAAAGATAACAGACCTTGTCTATGACTCCTAGCTTGGGAAACTGATTTATCATGGACAGAAATAACAGTGTAAGAAAACTCAAACTTTGCCATCTCATGACCATCCCTGCCTCCACTGTGAAATTTGATTTAATGCACACCAGTCAGTATTTCAATGTTAGAAATTCATGAAGTATGTCCTTGCTATAGGTCTACCTCAAGGACAAGAATATTGCAAAACTCCACTACATCTGAAGTGTTTATTTTCCTGAGTATAGTTTGTAGCCACTCAGAAGAAGCCATGATTTATTTATGTTATATTCTTATATAAAGATGGTGAAGAATCAATATCAATGTGAATTCATATGTGCAAATACCTCAGCAAGTTATTTTAATGCCAAACATTAGAAATATGCCATAAAAATAGCTGCTCAAACCAAATTTTAAAATATTATTTTTATAATTTTTTAAAACATTCCATCACTTCATCATTTGGCTTATAATATAAAGAAAATGTACCCAACATGAAATACACCTCAGACTAGTCCAGTTGAAAATACTGTACATGATATCATCAACAGGTAGCAAACCATTTCTTATGTCCCACAAATGTCTTGCCTCTCTATTTTTTCTCCCTGATTTCCTTCCCTACACTCTTCCCTTCTCCCCTCTCCTTCAACACTGTCTCCAGGGTCCATAACTATTTTCTCTGCTTTTCTGTCCTCCGATCTTTCAGTCTCTACCATAGTTTCTGTCAGAAACTCTAGTAGAATTATGAACTATATTGAGTTGCTTTACTGATATCACCCTCAAAGAATAATAAGTGTAAGAGTCGAGGTTTACATTAGCAAAACATTATACCAGGTTTTGTCATTTATAAATGAGCTATTTTAAGCCCAAGTTTCTTTCTCTTAACACTGGGCAGATGGTGATGGCATGGAGGTGGATTGAGGTCTGACTGAGTCACGGCCCTTTGTTTTACCAGACATTCATCTTCTAAGTTATGGTTAGCAGCATGTGATGACGTGCTGGCTTTGGGGCTTGAATTCAGATCAACAGGTATGTGAAACTGGAATGGACCTGAGGTCATTTTTACATCATCCTTTCTATTCTAGACATGAGGAAAATGAAATAGACAAAAGTAACAAGACTTGCTTAGGGGTTGTGTTTCTGGGGTTTCTGGGTAGGACTGGATTATAGCTCACGCTTAAGTCTTTTAGACTCCTTTCCACCCCACAGCTTTTACACATATTTGGCCACAAAGAACACATTCATTGTTGTGGCTATTGAACATCTTTCTTGTCTTAACTGATTTGGTTTGCCTTGCTAGGAGTCGGTTCATTTGGAATTCTCAGTTATCTTAGCTGACTTCATTTAGGTTAACTGTAGCTAGTTTGGATAATGAAAAGAAGTATTCAAATATCCAGGGCTCTTACAGATTTCAGTGGGGGCAAAGGTTAGAGGATGTGCAATTACTGAGTTGTTGGGAAGTCATGATGCATTTTAGCATAGAAAAACACATCATGTCTTTCCAACCAACTGGATACGAACAATACCAGACCTCACCATCAGACTACTCAAGTGGAGAAGCTACTCTTGCTCCTCTGTCTCCCTGGGCAGTGCTCAGAGAATTGCACAGGATAGGGCTGGCTCCAAGCATAGAACAGGGCTGCCAGGACCTTCCCACCACAGCTTCTAGATCTGGTCATTCCTCTGCCATGCACTGCTACCCTCATCAAAATAGAGTCTGAATATACCCTTCTTCTTCAAAGGTCTCTATGGCAAAATGTCAACCAGATTAATTTGCCTTTGTTCTAGATGCAAGGGAAAGGGTTTTGTGCTTTTTATTACAGAAGAATGTATAAGGTAAAATTTTTCCAGACACAGGCACAGTATTCAAGAAGTACAAGATAAAAAGCAGGAAATAAGTCAGCTCTAGGGCTATCACACAATAGAGAATACTTTAGGGAGATGCATATTTATAAAAATGATATATGTATATTAGACTTAGGGTAAAGAGAAATTGATGCCTCTAATACTAACATATATCTCTGTCTCAAATTTCATACTCATGGAAAATGGAAGATAATACATTGTATTGTGCTGGGCCTCTGATTTTGTTGTAAGCTGTTGGAAAGCAAGAGAAAACTAATACACATGAGGAAGGTCATGTGATGACCAGTGGCAATATATAGAGCTTCACTGAGCAGCTTGGCTGCAAAAGCTCTGCTCTTTCCCAGTATGAACGGTTGCTTTTACGTTAGAGGATTCAGCAGGAAACAAATCTGGAACTCTCACAGACCCCTCAAACTCTAGGCCAGGCTCCCGGTGGTACTACTGCCATGAGAGAATTATAATACTGGGTCACTGGAAAGGTCATGATTCATTTTTGCATAAAACAATCATGTCATGACTCCAGATCACGGAATATTCTTGTCCTCTGAGGACCAAATTTAAAGTTCAATTTTTGGTTATTTGAAATTTAACTTAGTATTAAATTAGGATGAACTTGCTAGCAATTCTTTAAACAAGTAAGAAAACAAACAAAACTAGAGAAGTTTTCTAGCCTTTACTTTGACTTATTTAACAAATACAGGTACATCTAAATCATGTCCTTCATTTTTGAACAGATTTTCTCTTTCGGCAATATACAATTTTCTGGTCTGATAATATATACAAAACCACAATAGTTGTGAGATTTTTAAAGATAATATGTACCTCTAAATACCTCGTAATACCTAATTTACCCAAATATAAAATATTCTATGCCATTATAAGATAAAGGTGTGTGTTGTTTGTGCTTAGCTTTTATGTCTTTATCACAGGAGTAGAGCAAAAAATTACATGTAGTCATTAATAATTTTGCATTCCAGATTGTTATTATATTGAGTCTCTGTATAAAAGTAGATAGGAAAATTGTAATGACTTCAAGAAAGAAATAAAGCAAAAGTAGTTATAAAATATAATAGTATAGCAAAGTGCTATAGAAAACAAAAACAACAAAAAAAAAGCCCGTAAAGATTTCATGAGTGTGCTGATGGACATTGGCCAGGTATTTCTCCATTGGAAGTTAAATAGGTTTCCTTGAAAAAAGTTCTTAAAAGAGATCATTGTGTTTGTGTACAGAACTCACTTATTTTTGTTTACTCATAAAATAATTATTAATGTTTATCTTTAGGAAACTATAAATAATTTGTGACTTACTTACAACCCCAGGAACTATGCCTAGAGAGGTGACATATAAAAATTTGTATACAATTTTAAGAATGTATCATTTTTACTATTGTCTTTAATAGTGTAAAAATTTTATTGAATAGTAATGTTCTCATTTCCAAATCTATACAAAGATTATTGGCCACTAAGTTAAACATATTTTGTATTGTCAGAAACACAATATTCAGTTAATTCTATCTATAAAAGCATAAGAAACCTAATATGTATTTAGGGAGTACATAGTCTTTAGTCTTTTTTTTTTTTTTTTGGAGAGATTTTTTTTTTTCTATAGGGCACATGTGCTCATGGGAGAGAGAAAGAAAGTGAGACATCACCCGCAGGAGTTGGCCGTGCCGCAATACCCTCTCCTCCATATACCTCTCAGGATTTTGGATATGCATGTGCATGTGCCCAGAGTGATTTTCAAACCATGGAGTCCAGGACTCAAATCATAGTAGACCATGTGGGAGCCCAGCACCTCAACTGCCACACCACCTGATGGTCCAAAATTTCTCTTAATAATAATATTTTCTTCAAAGGGATATATGAGAAGACTTGAAAATATTCATGGAAAAATAGAATTAAAGTATGAGTTTATTTTGGTGCAAAATAGTTTTGAAATCCATGTATACATTTCTTCATAATACCCATTTTCATTAAATTTTTTGAAGAACCCTAATATTTTCTATAGTATTAGGTATGAATGGTATTAATGGCGAAGTAAAACTTGAAGTGCTTACAAATATGGCCTCATGCTAATTTTCATATGCTATTTTTAAAATTTAAACATATGCATGTTTATGGTGCAATTTTACTTAGATATGTTGATTCAGCTAAAGAGTTATTCCAAATTAGTCTGAAACATTTTAGACTAACTGTTCAACGAATGGTCTCTATTTTGGAATACCCTCCATCATGGGACAACCCAAATGGCAATTTATCTATACTCCTGTACTCTGTGCTCTCAGCAAGCGTTCTTAATCGGTCTTCTTAATTGAAACCTAAGTAGGATTGAAGGTTGTGTTCTCTTGCTTTGTGCTCTAAGAATCCTCACTTTAAATCCTTCTAAGGTTATAATAGTTTCTGTAGAAAGCACAATTTATCATCGAGCTTTTATACAAATGTGACATGATCTCATTATATTTCTGCCACTGGTTTTTATCGCTTTAATAATCCATTGCAATATTTATAGAATGTCATGATGAATCATATTATGTTTATCATATCCTACAGTAAATAGCATGGCATACTAATAAATCACTCCATTTACAGAGTGTTGAAATTATTATTTGTAAACTTACATCAAAATGATGAGTCAGCATATATAATATCAAAAACATTGTCTGGCACAAATTTATACTGTAAAATGGTTAATGCATATTGGAACTCAAAATTATTCAATTATAATCTAGTAGTCTATACAATCAAACTTCTTTAAAATATATTAAATTATGAAACTAAATATGTAATTTCTTTTAAATTAATTGTTTCTTAAGAGTAATACAATGGACGTGTGACTGGAAAAGCTTTGTACAAGCTGAAGTTCTTGAACATTTTTTGAAATAGCTAGATGGGGTTAAAATATAAATGCCGTTGTAAGAGTATTAGAGTTCACAGAAAATAAAGCAATCGAGAAATAAGGTGAGACTTCCCATTCTATAGATAAGAGCACAGGGTCACCTGTGTTAAGAAATGCAATCAGACTAAAAAAATATTAGATCAGAAATTGGGTTTTCAGATACTTATTTCAGTGTTACTTTATGCGAAATTCCTTTTTAATTTTAAAAAATTTTATGTGTATTGACTTAAGAATTTTAGGGTTAATATAGTCTTTAAACATTTTTTTTCTTCTTCTATCAGTAGAGAGACAGAAAGAAAGGAAGATAGAGAAACAACACCTTCCACAGGGTCTTGTTGTGGTGATCCACCCCAGCTTCAGCCAGCCCCGTATCCTGGGCACGGACTTGCCCAGACACTCAGGGAGGTCTTCAGACATAAACTCAGAGCCTCCCTAGGTGTATTAGCCTTATGAGTGTCATATTTTACTCCTACACCACTGTCCAACCCCCGAGCATTCATATTTTATGTACATATCAAGAGATAAATAAGCTAACAGATGTAGTCAATTAAGTTAGCCCAGATGGTGTCAGAATCTAGATTCTAGAGTCCTGATGCTATTGTATTGGATACATATTGGAGGGCAACAATTTCTTAATTTCTTTTCAGCTGTGGTTTTTTTTTGTTTTGGTTTTTTTTTTTGGTGGGGGGGAGAGGTTTTTGCTATAGGGTGTGTGCGCTCGCCAGAAAAAGACAGAAAGTGAAAAATCACCCATCCCCCGGGGGGATGCCATGCTGCCATCCCTTCTCCATTCTCCTCTCAGGATCTTAGGCACACACACACATGCCTGGTGTGAGTTTAAGCCACTGGGTACGGGATTCGAACCATGGTTGATTACATGGGAGTCCAGCGACATAGCCATTACGCCAACTGCTGGTCCCATCAACTGTGTTTTTGTTTTAATCTGGATTCTTCATAAGCTCATCGTCCATAGATATCTCCAGCTCAAAACATCAGCATGAGTCTAGGGCACCCAACCTTGTATGTCTAACAGCTGAGGAAGTCCAAGGCAGAGGCTGAATTAAGTAGTTGAGGTAGGTATTTTGGAGTTAGCTTTGTTGGTTTGAATCCCAGATCTGCCACGAATCAGAAGTGTTATTACTACAGGCAAATTATTTGATTTCTCTGAGTCTCTGTTACCTTATATTAAAATTAATGATAAAGAACTGGCTCTGTACCTCAGTGATTAAGTACAGCACAAAGGAAACCAGATACCATACGTCTAACCAGGGTTTGAGTCCTGGCCCTGGTGGCTCAAAAAACAGACAAAACCTTACCAGGCATGTGTATATGTGCTCAGGATCTTGACAAGCTGGAGAAAGGATTGTAGTGTGACCTGGCTTGTTAATATCTTTATTTAATGAGTGCAAAACAGCTCAAAGAATTATTTCAAGATTAATTATTCTTATGTCAAGACTAGAGAATAATACCTACATAATAATTACCAATAAGTAGCTACTGTTTTCACTGTTTCAGAGAATAGGAGGACTCTGATTGAATGTTTGAAAAGCATCATAGAAAATGACAACTAAATTTCATCCAACAGTTTACCCTGGAATTTGTTGCTTTTCCTACCAGTGAACCAGATCATTGAAACTGGAAGAAAAAAAAATAAAAAAGAAAGAAAGAAGGAAAGAAAGGAAGAAAAATATGCTTTATCATAGATACTTCAGGCTTCATACAATTTACAAGAAAGAAACTCTTCTTTATGTTCTTCCTTATCCCATAACATTTAACTATACTTGGTATTATAGAAAAAGCATCTTTTGGAGACCATGGCTTGTTCCAATTATAAGATATGAACTATATCTTTTTTCTGTGAAGTTTCACAAAGGTTCTAGTTACCAAGATTTATTTTTACCTTCTATTCTTGTAGTATGAGAACTGTAATTAAAAAAATACTCCTCTTAAATGTACAGAGTTGTATATTATTTAAGCACTATTAATGTTTTAGAATTTTTATGCTTAAGTACGTTCAGGATTTCAGAAGAGTAAAAAGTCACTTTCTGGATTAAACCCTAAACTATAATTTCCTTATTTAGCAAATTTACTGAACATTTAATATAATGGCAGGTAGTTGCTGGATATATGGCAGTGAACAGAGGACAAAAACCCATGTTCTCTTAGAAACTTTCTTCTAGAGGGTTAAAAAACTCTAAGAAAATATTGAAAACATATATCCTACAATGATAAGAGCTAAGGAGAAAAATATACATAATAGGTAGGGGGATACCGTTTGCCATCTTTTTCCATTTAAATAATTATGTTATTTACATTTAATTTTCATAAATCTTTATGACATTCAATATGTTTTTTCAGAGCATACATGAAGTGTATGGAAATCAAATCAAGGATATTACTGCATATGTCATTTTCAACAAGGAATCTTACATTCTTATGCCTGCTAGATGGTTTAGTGATCCCGTCCCTTCCTCTCCACTGTCTATCCCAGAGGTTCTCACTAAGCACGTGATATTTAAGTAGAGGCAGAAGGAAAAGAGAGGACAAACCATGCAGAGTTAGCTAATAGGTAAGGGTACTGACTGTGCAGTTAGAGAGACCTACAGGTTCCTGAAGTGTTTGAGGAAAGGCAAGAAGTTCTGTGTGACTGAGCTGTGGTCAGCCCGAGGAACCCTGAGAGCAGGAGGTAGAGTGAGAATGGAGACAAATGACATAGGTCTTTACAGGACTTTGTAACATCTTAGGCTTTCACTTTGAATAAGTTGGAAAGCCACTGAAGGGTGTTTACCCAGACATTCATCGTGATCTGGCTTATATCTAAAGGATCCATCTAGCTGCTATGGACAGGATGTTATAAATACGGCAGGAGTTATTTTTAGAAAATGCCAATTCTCATACAACCCTCTTGAGGGAATAAGAAGAATCTGTTTGACTAAATGTTTGAAAAACATTTGGTCTAATGTTTCTTCTGCCTCCTTTCTCTCATACCCAGGACAATCCTTTGAGGAGTAAGCGTGTATAGCCATTTCCCCCAAATCCTTTCTTTCCAGGCTTTGATGATTCAACTCTATTCTGTTTTCTCCTTTTCTGTTTTAAAAATAGTTGTTGTTTCCAAAGATAATGCTGGCCTCTGTATTTTTTAATTCTCCTTGTAGCATTTGGCATGGGTAGTCATTTATCTATATTTAACCATTTTCTTCCCTTGAATTTTTGTATACTCTAGTGTTGGTTCTTCTCACCTTTATAGCAGCTGTCTTCTAGGTGGCAGACTGATCTCACCTTCCTGATCTTTAAATTGTAGCCCACAGAGCTAAATGGTGGCACTTCCCTCCTCAATCCAAACTCATTCCTCTTTTTTTTTTTATTGTTTCACATTATTCATTATTATTATTATTTTTTGTATATACTTTCAATCATATTGTTTGGCTTACAATGAGACCATTTTGATATGTGAACATTTCTCCCCAGACCCGTTGATCGAAATATCTTCAACAGATAACACCACACCTCCCCAACCCATCAATGTTCTACCTCTGTATCCCTTCTTCAAATGTCCTTCGTTAGGCCCCACTCCTCCACATACACCTCATCTGACATTCACACCCATCTCTTGTGTTTGTTCAACTGTTAGTCAATCAGTTTCAGTCATAGAATGCAGACAAACGGTATATGTTAAGTGGGGACATACAATGTCTCTCCTTCATAGCCTGGCTTGCCTCACTCAGCAGTACATCTTCCATATTCTTCCACTTTCTGTCAAAAGCCAGGGTTCTGTTGGTTTTTATGGCTGAGTAGTATTCCATAGAGTATATGTACCACAGTTTCAATCCATTCCTCCATATGGGGGCATTTGGGTTGGTTCCATGACTTAGCAATTGTGAATAGTGCCGCAATAAGCATCGATGTGCAAGCACTTTTCCAATGAAGAATTCTTCTGTCCTTTGGGTAGATAACAAGGACTGGTATCCCTGGATCATATGGCAGATCTATCTGTAGATTTTTGAGGAATCTCCAAATTTTTCTCCACAGTGGTTAGACCAATCTACATTCCCACCAGCAGTGTAAAAGAGTTCCTCTTTCACCACACCCCCACCAACACTTATCATTTTTTGCTTTTTTTAGTATTAGACATTCTGACTGGGGTTAGGTGGTACCTCATTGTTGTTTTTATCTGAATTTCCCTTCTGATGAGGGAGGTTGAACATTTTTTCATATGCCTTTTGGCCATTCGTATGTCATCTTTAGAGAGTGTGTTTTTCATCTCCTTCTCCCATCTTTTAATAGGGTTGATCATCTTTTTTCCAAACAGCTTTTTTAGTTCCTTGTGTATTCTGGTTTTCAGTCCCTTATCTGATGCAAAGTTTACAAAAATATTTTCCCATTCTGAGGGCTGTCGATTCAAACTAACTACTGTGTCTTTGGCCATGCAGAAACTTCTTAGTCTGATGTAATGAGGGTCTTATTTAGGAAGTCTTTCCCTACACCAATGTCTCCCAGAGTTTCCCCAGTGTTTTCCAGGAGCAGCTTTATAGTTTGAGGTCTTAGATTTAGATCCTTGATCCACCTTGACTTGATTTTTGTCAAAGGAGAGAGGTAAGGGTTCAGATTCATCTTTCTGCAAGTGGAAGTCCAATTTTTCCAGCACCACTTGCTTAAGAGGCTTTCATTTTCCCACTGGATTGACTGGTACCCCTTGTCAAAGATCAGTTGACTGTATGTTTGGGCACTTATTTCTGGGAACTCTATTCTGTTCCATTGGTCCACGTGTCTGTTTCTGTGCCAGTACCACGCTGTCTTTATTACCACAGCTTTGTAATATATTTTTGGATCGGGGAGTGAGATGCCGCCCACTCCACTCTTCTTGTGTAGAATTGCTTTGGCAATATGGGGTCTTTTGTGATTCCAGACAAATTTTAAGATTGTCTTTTCTAGATCTGTGAAGAATGTGTCTGGTACTTTGATTGGCATTGCATTAAATAGGTAGATTAATTTGGGTAGAATTGCCATTTAGATTATATTAACTCTTCCAATCCATGAACATGGGATGTCCTTCCATTTTTTTGTGTCATTTTCAATTTCTTTTTTTAGCTTCTCATAGTTTTCCTTGTGGAGGTCTTTAACTTTTTTGGTTAGATTTATTCCTAAATATCTTATACTTTTAGTGGCTATGGTAAACGGAATAAGTTTTTTCAGTTCTATCTCAGTCTGCCTGTTATTCGTATATAGAAATGCTATCGATTTCTGTATATTGATTTTATATCCTGAAACTTTACTGTAATCATGTATTACTTCCAGTAATTTTTCCATGGAGACCATTGGATCTTCTATGTATACAATCACGTCATCTGCAAATAGAGAAAGTTTCACCTCTTCTTTTCCTATTCGAATGCCCTTTATTTTTTCCTCTTTTCTGATTGCGTTGGCGAGGACTTCCAGTACTGTATTGAAAAGGAGTGGAGAAAGTGGGCATCTTTGTCTTGATCCAAACTCATTCCTCTTGATCTTATATGGTCTCATGCTTTAACTTCAGTGTACACTGACAATTTGCAGGTTTCTATTTCCAGTTCTGATTGCTCTGCTGAATTCCAAAATTGTATATTGTACCACCTGTTTGATACTACAACTTGAAATTAATAAGCAACTACCTTTATTATTTGCAACACTGATCCTCTGAAATTTTCCCAAACCTGGTTTTCCCACAATCTGACTTAAGTGGAAATACCACTCTTAAATGAGTTATTTAAACCAGAACTCATAAATACTTCCTTAGCTGTTATTTTTCTTCTGTTTCATACTCAATCTATTAGGGTAGTCTGCTTTTAAATTGAGCACCACATCAATATAATTTACACAATAACTATGCTGTTCTAAACCACTGTTGTCTCTCTGTAAAGGATCTCCTTCATTAGCTATCCAGTTTTTATTATCTAGTTAAGTGTTGTATTTCTAGAATCAAAGGTAGCTGGTTCATAATTTTGATATTTGCAAAGTTTTATATTTGGTCATAATATTTGACTGGATTTTCTTCATAAGTGCAGTTTTAGGGACTATAATTTATCTCAGCTGATAATCACTCAGATGATTGTTTATTCATTCAAATTAGTATCAGCTGGTTCTAATAATTTGCTGGTGTGTATCTCACGTTGCTTCATCCTGAGTCCTTAAGTTCTAATATCTGTCAGAAATGTTCTTTAGATTCTCATAAAACTCCTTTGGAATTTGAATTTCTCTATCATTTTCAAAGATAAATGGAAAAACTCAGAAATCAGTTTGACCTACTTGCTGCTTTGGCCCACTACCTAATTATTATGTAGTTTCCTATAACAAAAGCCCTTATATCATCAATAACTATCTCATATTTAATATATTAAATAGAAAACATTGTGAACTAGTTAGATTATATGGCTATGGTTTAGTCTATTGTGTTACTAATACAGAAATACCTGAGAATTATGAAGAATAAAGGTTTATTTAGCTTACAGTTTTGAAAGCCTAGGTCAAGAAGCCATATCAAGTGAGGATCTTCTTGCCTGTAGGTAACATGATGGAAGTCATTTTGTAGCAAGACAGAGCAAGAACAGAGCACATATTTGTGTCTGTGTGTGCCTGCCTCATGGCCTCTTCTTTTTTTTTTTTTTTTTTGAGAGGTTTTTGCTATAGGGCGCGTGCGCTCGCCAGACAGACAGAGACAGAGAGACAGAAAGCGAGAAATCACCCCCCAGGGGGGATGGCCACGCCGCAATCCCTTCTCCTCCATTCTCCTCTCGGGATCTTGGGCACGCACGCACACGCGCCCGGCGTGAGTTTAAGCCACCGGGTCCGGGATTCGAACCACGGTCGACTACATGGGAGTCCAGCGACATAGCCATTACGCTAACTGCTGGTCCCTCATGGCCTCTTCTTATAACTGACCAGGAGACACTTTGCTATCTTGATTCTTATCTCCTCCTGAAGGCCCCAGCTTTCAGTGTTGTGATTGGATTGTCTTGACTCTTTAATCCCATAACAATACACATGAAGTCTCTGCACACAACTGTATTTATGTGCTCTATGAAATTTAGGATATATTCATATTTTTAGATATTTCTTATTTTAGTCAAGAGTAATATTATTCAAAAACAAGGTCTTTTTTGAAAAAAAAAGTTGGCATTGAGAATAATTTGATTTTTTATTTTAATTTCTTTCTCTCTCTTTTTTTTTTTTTTTTTTTTTTTTGCTATAGAGTACTTGGGTTCACCAAGGAGAAAAAATGAGAAATCACTCCCTCCAGGGGTCATCATACCTTCCAGGGGTATGGCCATACTGCAGTCCCTTAAATTCTATTCTCCGCCCATGATTTAGGACATATACACATACACACCCAACAGGATTTTTTAAGCCACCAGGTCTGGGACTCAAACCACACAGTCAGCCATGTGGGATCCAGTATCCAAATCTTCACACCACCTGCTTGCCCAACTGGCTCATTTTATAGTGGAACTTTTCTAAGGTCATAGATAATGTAAGGAATAATATTTGTATTTAAATTTATTAAGAGAGTTGAAAAATACTGATATTGACATAACAAGTTGAAAAGAAAAAAATGCTTTGAAAAATGGAACACAATGCACTTTTAATGATTATAATTTTATTTTTATTAAAAATTGATTTTTTAAAATGGAAGCAATATATATTTGTGGATTCTTCATGTTAAAATAATACTGCCTTCTAGTAGTTTAGTTTACTTTGTTCATTTTCTTCATGAAGCAATAAAAACGAGGGTGTGGAACATCAATGCCAAATAAAGCCCATTAATAGTCATCTCTACAGGATATTCCTAAATCCATGTTATACCACATTCTTTCTTACTTTGTAAGTTAGTGGTTTAGAACATAAAAAAAGAACAACATTTCTATTTCTCAAATCACTTGTGATTTGTTCACATATACTGTGTATTAAACATTCCAGGAGTGTTTAGGTGGATTTAAAGATTGGTTTGCTCTGAAACACTACAATCCAAGAAAATTTTTCTTGGTTTTTAAATCTTATTTCTGAGGCTGGATAATAGTTTCTCTTTCCAAGAAAAACTTCCTTGACTTTTTTTTTTCCTTGAGGCATATCAAATGCCGTCCCTTTAATATATAAAGGATGAGAATTTCAAAACATTCTGTAAAAATGTTCTCATCCTTTCCTGCTATTTTGCAGACCAGTGTTTCAAAGAGCAGATAGGGTGTATTTCTTAGCTGATAAATTTTAAAAAGTTTTATAAGATAAAACATGTACTTATCAGTTCATTCAATCAGATGTTTCTTCTATTTATTTTCCTAGTCAATTTTATTAATGAGAACAGAAATGTTAGCAACTTACATAATTACCTAGTAATGCTCTAAAATTTCTATATAATGTGTGTATACAATTCTAGACTAAAGAAAAGCTTGGATTCTTTTAGGGCTTTATCTTACCTAGCTCCTCAGTATCATAATATTTTATATTAGGCTTACCAGAATTATTCAAAAATGATGTTCCTTAATATCATACTTTATTCCTTGAATAACAATAATTTAATTCAACTCTATTTTAGACCCTTAAATGTAAAAATCTCAGGAAACATACAATACGACTCATGTATTGACAGTGGCCTATAGCAGTATTCACCAGATCTCAGGGCAGGAGTGTATGGGTCTTAGGGGCAACTAGAACTAAGTCGATGCTGACAGTTGTCTCTTTACTCACTTAGATAGTTATTTTCTCATTTGCCAAGTTAAATAAATAGCACACACAGTCTACCTCCATGAATAGATGATGAGTTGTATATAAAACTTTCTTTTATTTTGACAACAATTTTGTGGTGGTCCTTGTTAAACCACTCTTTTTGCACTGTTTTTTCCTTTGTCCTTATTATATTCCTAACCACATGAAATAGGTGTTAGAACCAGTGATAAAACTGATGTACTTACTGCTTCTAACCACTGCTGAAATGTATAGAGAAGCTCTACATAATAAAGTTTAGCATCTTCATTTAATATGCATGTATTTCATATTTTAAAAAAATTTTAAGACATTTAAAAGTAAAGTCTAGTTGATTTGTGAACTTTTTGGTATGGATATTCTTAAAATATTAAGTTAATAAAAGAGCAATCATAATATAGAATGGATAATTATATGAAATGAAATCTGAACAAAATTCTGTTTAGCTGAGATGTTCCTTGTTGTAGGTGAGCTTTAGATTGATAAGAGTCCTGTTAGAAAATTGAATCCTTTTATCTTATTGTCTTATAAATTATACAGGTCCAACTAGAGAGAAAATCAATGCTAATAATAGAATGAAAAAGAAATTCCTGGTCCGCCATGGTACTCCATGATGCTGAGGCCGTATGGAAAGTCCTGGTTCGCATCCTGAGAGCTCCCTGTGCACAGCAACTGCTGACATGCATAGCCATGGTCCTGTCTGGCTGAGGATGGGATGGGATCAAGCAGTAAGGGCCCTGTCGGGTGTCCTATTTCCCTGTCTCTCTAGCTCTCTCTGCCTCCCTTTTTCATGAAAGAGATAAATAACATTTGAAAGTGAAGAAAAAAAATCTTAATGACTTAAACTTCCTGTCTAATATGGCCTCTGTTGAAGACAGATGGACCTGTGAAGCTGAGGTTCAAGGCCAGTGAATTCAGGGTTATTCAGCCTTCTAAGCCCTCAGACAGTGTGGCAGGCACTGTTGGGAAAAGTCAGATCCTGGCTTAACATTTCAGCTCTGCTACATCGAAAAAGGAAACGAGCCAAAGGGAGCCCCTTACTTCACAAAGGCAGGGAGCAGCAGAGGAGAGCCCCATGGCTGGTCCTGGAACTTTTAATGTATAGCAAGCCTGCCCAGCAGGAAATGGAGCCCAAGTAATGGCAGCACGTTAACCAATGAGATCACTCTTCATTCTTTCCTCCCTTAGTGGAATGAAGAAAACAATGAAAACAGAAAAGATGGATGAAGATGCAAATGCCTGTTTTCTCCTAATGTATCATCAGGAAAAATAGATGATTATGAGTAACAATGAGGAAATTAAATGTAGTTAAAGTACTACTTAAATAACATGTACTAGTGTTTTTAATACTTGTCATTAGTCTGAGAAATTTTGTATAATGTAAAAGATAGTTCTGTTCATAGTGAAATAGTATATAAAAAAAATAATACCCAGGGCTAGCCTGTGACATGGTGGGTAATGCAGCTGGATCCCACACCGTTGACTGCATGGTTTGAGTACTGGACCTGGAAGCTTGAGAAATATACTAGGCACGTGTGTGTGCCCACAATACTGAAAGAAGGGAGAAATGGAGAAGGAATTGTGGTGTGAGCATTTCCATGGGGTATGCTTTCTCATATTTCCTCTTGCTCTCTTTCTCTTTCTCTCTCTCTTGCATGCACACACTCTCTGGCAAAACAATCACAAGAACAACACATACACATAGTCAAAGAGCCCTAATTTGCTCGATTATTTAATAGAAAAAAAATGCTCAATTTCAGATGTGGATATTCAAGGCACATGCAGAAAAGATATGAAAGTAAGGTGAATATCAACCAGTGAAAAAATAGGGCCAGCGATAGCACAGCAGGAACGCAATGCTCCATGATGCCCAGTCCACATGGGGACGTTCTGGTTTGGCTTCTTCATATCCCAAGGCAGTGGGTGTGCACATCTGAGATCCTGGGTAGCTGAGGTTGGGTTGGTTTGCAGTGTGAGGAGTCTGTTAGGGATGCCTCTCTCTCTCTTTCATAGAAGAAATAAATACACCTCTTTAAAAATAATAAAACAGGATTGACCTCACAGCACAGTGATTAAGCACTCTATAAAGGAAGTCAGATCCCACATAGTCAACTACAGGTTGAAATTCCAGCACTAGTGGCAACACACAGGGCCCAGACCTGTGTATCCAGAATCCTGGCAGGATGGATAACTGAAGGAAAAAGGATGTGGGATGACTAGACCTCCTGGGGGGCGGGGGTTCTCTTTGTCTTTTGCAGATACATGTACCCTATGGAATAGGAAAAAATGGTAAAAGAACACCTGAAAGATTTCTTTAAAAAATGCCCTTTAAGCAAAGGTTAATGAAATTGTTGTTTTGTATCAATAAAAATATGTGACAGTAGAGTTTTCCAAAATCATTAAAAACGTATTTGAAGTGGAGGGACCTAAATCAGTGAATATGAATATTAAAAAAAAAAGAGGAAATTAAGACATAGTTCTGATTTATGAGCTTGGTCATATTTTTCCTACTGAATTCTTCATTGAAACAGCGTCTCTTCTCTCTGCCTTAGTTGGCTCCAACCTACTGGCATGATCTGCTTGTGGTGGAGCTGTTATCATGCTTTCTGTGTCAGCGCCACCTCCTGGTGGCTTACCAGCATCAGACTCATTCTTTCTATCAGACCTGCTCTTTCCTGAACACTGGGTGTGGCAAAACAGGAGTTAAAAACTCTCTCAGCGTTATTAGTATTTCTAGGAATTTTTGGATGCCATATCTCTTTTGTTTTTATTTTGTTTTTTTAAAGAGCCATCTTTTTACCATAGGCAAGAAAGACAGAGATAGGAAAAGACAGAAAGACAGGAAATCTCAAAAGGATCTCCGCATCTTGGTCTTCCTCTAACTTCAAGCAATCTGCGATCACAGGCATGCCCCCACACCTGGTGCGTTCAGTAGAGGTCCCCAGATGCTAACTCTGAACCTTCCCTGTGGGTCAGTCTCACTGCATGTAGTGCTATTGCTGCAGCACTGTCACACTCCCATGTCCCTGTTTTTGATTCTTGTCTAGAGTTAAATGAGGAATAATAAAAATGTAATTCTTGAGGACATATCCCATTTTCTTAGTAGGTTTGGTGTTTTGGACCTCATGGGTATCAAATAGCATAGGTGTGCTGCCTGCAAAACTAATTTATAATTTCTTAGCAAGAATAAATTAACTGCAACATTGTATCCAATATAATGACATTTTTAACCAGGGACCACACTCTTTGCATCAGTAGTTCTCTACCATTTTCCCAGTAACATAAACAAATAATTTAGGGACCGAAAATCTAATCACATCTCTTTCCTGATGTCTCCCTATGTCTTCATGAAGAGAGAGTAGCTCAGGAGAAAAGGGTAACATTTATTTTACACCTATGAAAGGTCAGGCTTGGTGCCTGGAGCTTTGTATTCATTATTATGTTTAAGCATAATAACGTTGGGAAGCCCCATTTAAAGAGCAGATGATAAAATCACATCAGAACATTTAAATACCTTGTCCTGGGCCTGTGTAACTAATCGGTAGAAGAGTTTGTGGATTCAAATTCTGAACTGTCTAATTCTCCACTCTGTGCCAATTTTAAATCCTTTACCACTGAGGAAATTATTTCAAGAAATTTCTCTTTGGAAACTTTTCATAAAGCAAGAAGTGTATTATATGAAGGTGTCTATGTACATTGATCAATAATATCTTGCCCTTTACACAAGACAGCATATTTTCCACATTGAACTGTTTTTCCAATCTGGTTATGGGTATGGTTTGAGTGTCCTTTATGCTTATTGAACTCCCTTCGAGATCAGTTGTGATCATTTGCTAGGTGGTTAACGTGAGGTATATAAGTCTATACCTGAGTAGCAGATTTATTTTTGTCTGAATTACTATTCTAAAATAATCCTATAAAAGAATTGTACAGGACTTTCACTAGTATAACTGGTTTTTGCCTTATATACCGAGAAATAAATCCCCTGTCCCAGTGGCCAAGAAAGGGCATATTAGCCTATAGTTGACAATGGTTGACATTTTAGCATAACACAAAAAATGGATATCATAAAGAATCCTACTGACATTTTACACTATATGCATTCTTTTTATGGAGGGTTGAGGTGCTTCATTTATGCATTCTAAGGAACAAAATTTAGCTAGTAATTAAAAGTATTTAACCCACATAAAGTCTTTTATGCAAGCTATAAAATTAATTTTATTACAGAAATTGCATTACACTTAACAGCTGATGACCTTATCTTACCACCGTAATGTATTTTTCATTAAAATGAAACATTGTGTTTCAGAAGCAGGAGCCAAGAATCAGGCCTTGAATTGGAAATGGCCGCATGTATTATGTACAATTGCTGTCTTCCAAAAGAACATATAACCTGGCATTTCTCGGTTTATTACTGCCTCAAGATGAGCAGATTTAAACTCTAATTAAAGAGATGCCATACATTGTCTTTTTACAACTTGGGTGACTTTAACTGTTGTACTGTCGAACCAGCCTTGGTAAATTATAACTGTTGTTTTGAGTTTTTATGTAAGCTCAGATGTCTGGGTTGAATTTATCATAAAGTTGGAGTATTGATTATATTTCCACTAGCCAGTATTTCTCTGTTTAATTCTGGTTCTCCCTGTATGTGCTGAAATGTTTTACTTGGCAGTGCAGAGTAAATTTTGTTTGTCTTTGTTTTATTATAGTTGTTGCTGATTACCCACAAAACATCATTCTCAGTAGTACATGATAAACACAGTGCGAATGGCAATTTAGATAATTATTAAGCTCATGAATAGAAAGGTTACATTTTAAGTATTTCCCAGAATGTATGGGAAAGCAAAAATATCCTAATAGGGATTAAAGTGTTTCCAAATCTCATAATTTTGATAATCTGTTTTAAAACCCTAATAAAATTTCAGTACTAGGATTCATCTTGAAATACTAAACCAAATTATTTCATATAGTTTAATACTTTTCCTGGCTTATTTTATAAAAACAATAAAAGGATACAAATGGCCAGAAAATACATGTGGATATAAAACACTTAATTTAAAAGAAATTTTAGATGAAAGGACAAAAGATGTATGGTTAAATATTAAAATAGTTTTTAATTTTAAAAAAGTTTTCATTTTAATTAAAAAAGTTTTTAATTTTAATTTAAAAAGACTGATGAAGTAAAAATAACTAGGAAAATAAATTGGTAGGGCAGAAAATAAGTTTTAAGGAGAGAGTCTATTTAAAATTAGTGACTGACACTATTTACCAACTTTCATTGATAACCATATCCCTTGCTTTCAAACAAAATAAAGAGCATAATTTCTCTATTTTTTTAGAAGGAACTCTCAATGTTAATTTATTGTTAACAACCCTTTTCCCTACTCTTCTTTCAAGAGCAAGGTTCATTTTTTTTAAATTGGAATATATCTTCCCTTTAGTGAAAATACGAAAGAGTAGAAAATCAACGCAATATTCATATGATAAAGTGTAATGTATCATAACCTATTTTCATTATTGATTGTGATGTAAGTCATATTCTTTTGTTAATATGTCTGAATGATAAAGTTTTTAAAATTAATTTTATGGAAACAGATTTGGAGTATTTGAAGTATTTGAGGCCTCTTTTGCATGATAGAATCCTATAGTTTGAT
This sequence comes from Tupaia tana, assembly GCA_026018925.1. Taxonomy (NCBI): domain Eukaryota; kingdom Metazoa; phylum Chordata; class Mammalia; order Scandentia; family Tupaiidae; genus Tupaia; species Tupaia tana. The sequence continues at coordinate 166,867,911 of JAKSZU010000001.1, forward strand.
TCAAGAATAAGTTTTTGAAGACTATTACTGATTGTTCAATATCTTGTCGGTGCAATAAAATAGAGTAGGGTTATAAAAACAAAGAGCTTAGAATATCTAATTTCTTTAAGTAATATGTCATGAAATAACTTTTAGAGTGTTAAGTTTAGAGGTAAGATATTTTATCTTGTATTTTATATTCAAGTTAGAGGAATATCTATCCTTTTCAAATTCATTTTTATCTTATAGCTGTTTATTTTTCCCTCTTCAAATCATTGTTGAATGAAGCTCTACTAGGATTAGAAATTCAGTTTGGGAAATCATATTCAATGAACTGAACCATAAGTAATTTGTGATAAAAATATATGTTCATTTAAATTCAATTTGAAAGTAGAGTTTGACTAAAAAGCCTCAAATCATAAAGAAGAGACTAAACACAAAGTAAATTTCTGTAAAGGAACCCTGAAAAATTGGCTTCACTAATAAATACCGTTATCTTCAGGAAAAGGAGAGCAAAGTATTAGGACCAGTCATATGTCTGACTATCTCACATCAGGAATGTACTAGAATGAGGTACTATAACTTGGTCTTTATACAGAATTAATACATGGGTTCTCTATTACATCTAGATGTGACACATTTTAACTTCTCATGTTTAGCACAAAATTAAATCGGGCAGAGGAAAACAAAGACCCAGCTTTTACCCTACAAGTGATTTAATCAGGACCAGACATTCAAATCAAGGTCCCTGGTCTCAGCCAGGATGCTGAAGAGAACACCACTTTCTTTTCTTTTTTTTTTTTTTTTTTTTTTTGGAGAGGATTTCGCTATAGGGTGCGTGCGCTCACCACCAGACAGACAGAGAGAGACATAGAGACAGAAAGTGAGAAATCACCCCCCCCAGGGGGGATGGTCACGCCGCAATCCCTTCTCCTCCATTCTCCTCTCAGGATCTTGGGCACGCACACACATGTGCCCGGTGTGAGTTTTAAGCCACCGGGTCCGGGATGCAAACCGCGGTCGACTACGTGGGAGTCCAGCGACATAGTCATTATGCTAACTGCTGGTTCCCGAGAACACCACTTTCTAGCCATCTTGCCTAGGCTCTACCTACATGGACCATCAGAAATGCGGCTTATCTTTGGTGTATAATACTATTCCTGGTTGCTGTCAAATATCAAACATATCAAGATGATGAACATAGTTATCATTCAGTCCCGAGATAAGATTCTAATATGTTTATTTCTCGTGTTCATGAAGACCTATATCTGCAGGAGTTTAAGTGGGAAGAGGAACTGCAGGCTGGACTATATTATAGACTTAAGTATTTCAGCATTTGTGGTAGGAGTATATCATGTTATTTTTTTCTTGCTGTTGTTTTTAATTTCTTCAAAAGATACTAATTTCTGCTAGTTTGGAGTTTTAAATTGATTTTTTTTTTCATAGAGAGATTTTTGCTATAGGGCACATATGCTCACCACATACAGAAGGACAGAAAGTGAGAAATTACAGCTCCATTCCCCCCCCGGAGTGGGGTGACCATGGTGCAGTCCCTTCTCCTTCATTCTCTTGGGATTTTGGGCTGTCACACACATGTGCCTGGTGTGAGTTTTACGCCACTGGATCCAGGACTTGAACTGCAGTTGACTAGGTGGGAGACCAGCAACGGAGCCATTGTGCCATATGTTGATCTCTGAGTCTGTTTTTAATAGAATATTACAAAGAGTAATAGTTTAGCTCAGCCACAAATAATTAAATGATCAAAAATGGTACTAAAAAAATACATAACTCCTTGCTTTACTGCTTCTCAATTTACTATTAAATTGCTTTGAGTAGTTGTTTATAGAAAGTTTTCAATCACTAGTGTCTGTTCACTGTCTACTCAGGTCACACTAATAAGTGAGGGCACTTTAAATTTAGATGTCAAGCCTATTTTCATTACTTTTCCTTCTTTGACAGGCAAATTATCTGTTAAATTTCTTTTTGAACCATCTATAACACATCTAAATGTGCCAAAGATCGTAGTAAGATACATAACACTTTATGCAAATAAAGCAGAGAAAATAGGTCATATTATTGGAGTAGTAGAATTGCCATATTTAAAACATTCTTAGAGAACATTTCTAATACTTTTGTCAGTATCACATGCAATTATATACTATGGCTTGTCCATTAATATTTCTTTTCAAAAATATTCTCTACTACTAGAGAGACTGGTTATTTTAAAAAGTAACAAGTGAATTTTACAGTTTCTATTTAAAAAAGAAAGCCTTTTTAGGACTTTGCGACAGAGAACAAGGGCATTAACAGTCACTTTACAACACTTTGAGAGTTATTAAAGCTTTGACTTCATACTTTTGCACAAAATGACATATATATGTTCATATATGTGTGTTTATGTGTGTGTCTTCTAGACCATGTAGAACCATATACCTTATTAAGCAGACATTACTTAGATTCTAACTGAATGGAAATGAACAAAAGTATATGCTTCTAAAACATAGCAGAGATACTTGAATTTAATCCTTGCTCTACTTCTTAATAGATATGTAAGTGCATGAAGAGATAATAGACATATGAATGGTTATGTGACTGAATTTAGGTAAACCTGTTTTTTCCCTACAAATGAAGAATATCGTGCCTCAACAAAGGAATACTGCATGGAGTAATACTTGATATTATGAGCTTAGCTCAGCCTTGCATAGTTAAATGATCAATAAATGGCAATAAAAGTAGTAGATAACTCATTGTTTTACTACTTCCCTATAATTCAATATCTATCATAGAACTGGATAAAGAAGAAGAAATAATTCACCTCTGTCACAGAAGCAGACCACTTCAGGCATGAGTCCCTCCTCACACAGAAATTTTCTATTAGAGAACAACTTGAATCTGAGTCTGCTGGAGTCTAAGGTCTCCTTTTCATGGAACTAGTGAAATAGATTACTTTTTTACTGTAGACTCAAAATTAATGATTTTCTCCAATGCTTTGATTTCCATATTTAAAGATTTTTGTCTTCTCTTGAACTGCTGATAGGTTTGTCTATCTACTATTTGAACTGAATCCTAACCTTTTTCCTGGTTTTAGGTTTTAAGCAAATTTCTCTTAATATTTTTAAAATTTTGATCTATTAAAACTAAAACTGTTTTTCTTGAAATTAAAAAAATGCATTAGAAATACCGACGAATACCTATTTAATGACTACAGTAAGCTATGTAGCCCCAGCAAGGTACTACTTTATAGTATGTTATTCTCATTCCTGTCAAGTTGCTACCACATCACTCCTTTAAAGCTCTGTAATTGTCCTACCTTAGCAATGTTTTAAGTTTGTGCGATTCATTTTTGTCCCTCATTTAGACTAGAAAATCTCCCTCTTATATACACACCCTAAAAAGTAAAAGAACAAATAAAATAAAACTTCAAGAACAAAAAATAAAATGCAAAGTAATATACAAGCATATAGAATATAACTATTTGTTTAATAAAATTAGTATCAAATTATGTATTCATGTGACCGGTGAAGATAATTGTGCCTACAGCCACTAGTTTCCTTTCTTCACTTTGAGCTAACTGATTCATTCAACAAATACATCAACCATGTACATGTATCAAACGGTCAAATAAGTAAAAGTCAATTCCTGCCCTAAAAGTATGCTTTTGTAAAAGATAAAGAAGTTCAGTTAATCCCATTACATGCAATGACAAAGTGTGTATAAGAGATGGCATGGGGACCAGTGACCTGGTGGTTAAGATGCTGGACTTCCAAATGGTGGACTGCAGTTTGAATCCTGGACCTGGTGGCTTGAAAATTACTCTAGGCATGAGTGTGTGTATGCACAAAATCCTGAGAAGAAAATAGAGGAGAAGGGATTGAGGTGTTGTGATACTCCCCTAAGGAGTAATTTCTCACTTTTCCTCTCTGTCTCTCTGGCCAGTGCACGAACCCTATGGCAGAAACCTTAAAAAAGAAAGAGAGAGAGATGGTGTGACTATTGAAACTGCCAGAATGTAGGAAAGACTAACCAGAATAAGTGACATTTAAATCAGTTCTTAGCTGTTAAACACAAGTTTAATAGAGAAAAACTCCTTTTAGATTTAAAAAAATAATATATAAAAGCATAAAAAATGTCATGAAGGGCTAGCCTGTTGTCTGGTGGTTACATGAGCTGAAACTCACTTGCTTACTGGATGGTTAAAGTCCTGCATGGGCAACTTGAGACACAGGGCAAATGTCTATGCACACCTGAAATCCCCAAAGTAAGAGACATTGCAATGTGACCATTCCTATGGGGATTTCTTTCACACTTTCCTTCTTTTTTCTCTCTATTTCTCTCTGGCAAGTGCATGTTCCTTCCTGCAAATTAATAATAATAATAAAATATGAAGTTTTTAGAGATCAATGGGAAATTTAGATAATGAGTGTATAAGATACATAGCAAGAAATAAAAAGTAAAACAAAAAGGTAAAAAAGTTTCAGACCTTCTTAAATAGAAGAGTTACATGGCTGAATCTCATGGCTTTTTAAATGTTTATTTATTATTATTTGATTTGCTATAGGGCATGTGCCCTCACCAGAGAAAGATAGACAGGGAAAGAGAGAGAGAAGGAAAGTGAGCAAGCAAGTCACCAGGTCCAGAACTTGAACTGTGGTTGGCCATGTGGGAATCCAGCACCTTAACCATCATGCCACCTCTGGACCCAATGACTGAATCTTACTCTTGTCAAAAATAACTACTGTGTTCTATGAAAGAGATTGGTTAGGAGGGAGTTACAATTTAAGAGGTCATTTAGAGTAGGTGGGAATAATGAGACTTCTGTCCTTATTAAAGTCTCTGCTCAATATTGCCAATTTATATAGATCAATAATGATGACCTAATTTACATATTTTGTTTCATATATACAAAATATTATCTTCAAAACTGCTCCTGCTACTGTTTATCCTCATTTCTGACTCTCTTCTTAAAAGATCATTATATGAAGTATGTAATTATGATTTTCCCACTAATAAGTATTTTCATATCTTTGGAGTTCATTGACATAACTTCAGTTTTCAGAATATTGCCTGAGACATAGTAGCTGCTCAGTACATACTTTTTTGAATAAGTGAATGAGTTTTCCCAAATGCAAACTCATAAGGACTGGAACGAAGGCAGTCACCATGGATGCAGAGTAGAAACAAGAGAATTAAGCTTTTCTAGTGGTCAGACAGTGGTGCAGAGTTAAGCACAATGCTCTCATGCTGCCTCACATGGAAAGGTTGCCTTTTTGTTCAGTGAGTTCTCTAGAAAGGTGTTCACCCAGCATCTGGGGCTGGCTGAAGTTAGAAGTTTATCATGGTGTCCTGTTGGGGGTTCTGTGTCTCACTCTTTCACAGCTTAAATAAATTTACAAGTCTTAGTGCTTTAAAATATAAAAATTAGTTTTAAAAATTTTAAAAATCTTTTCTAAATCAGTATGAATAAAACATATTTAGTGATAGAGTAGATGTGATGAAAGAAGAAAGAGCAAAAGAGACAGCTCCGCCATTTTAAGTATGGGAGATGGGATGAATTATGACGTTCACTGAGATGGATGCAATAGGAAGAATGGGTTTGGATGGATGTAATGAAGTCAGTTGAACATCAGTTGTCTGTCAGTCAACAGAGAACGAAATTATAGATATAGCATGTAATAAAATAAAAATCTTAAACTACAGACTTGTACATTATTAAAAATTGACGGTAGTTGAATACATAAGAATAAAAGTTATAGAGCTTAGAAAAATTAAAAACTGCAAATCTGAGAGCATTTGAGACAATATTAAAGTCAGAAAATAGGCTGATAATAATTTAAAAATAGGTATTAAGAAATTTTTAAAAATTCTTTATTCCAAGCCAAGTTTATTGTAGATTCAGACTTAAAAGACACATTGGGAGTCTTTGATGTTGACCATCATGGAGACTTAACACATTGTTTTTTTTTCTTTTTAAGCAACAGCATAAGAAGGAAAAAATAACTTGTTCTTGTTTTGGCCAAGATAGATTGTATGTTTTTTGTATTGTCAAGTTAAGTAGAGAAAATAATTAAGTTCCTAGATCTCAAAAAAGTATCATAATGTTTAAACTTAATCAAGTGACCATAAGTTGATATCTACATAGTGCTTTTTTGTCTTTCCCCTATTCTTTGATAGGGCCATCATCCAAAAAAAGGTCCTTCTTATCCGAAATCCTATACTTCCTATGTTTTTACCTATACATACTTATTTTTCTGTTTACATTTCCTGCCTTTTATGTTATATATTACAACTCAGTGATAATTGAACCTCTAATCCTTAACTCATGAGAGCATGTGGCCTTTCTCTGGTTCATATCTTTTCTCTCTGCTCAAATTCGATTATTGCAACTTCAACAATAGCAATGTTACATTTAACTACTACTGACTGCTCGGTTAAGGAGGATTTAGAAGAATTTTATCTATTGCTAAAACTTACTTTAATTTACAGCTGGGAAACTGTTCATTTCCTACTCTAGTGTTTTTAATAGAATGAAGAGTAATAAGTATTGCGATTAAAAACAAATGCAGAGTCAATAATACACACAACAAGTGGAGATTTCTGAGGAAAAGTAGTTTCCTGTGTATTATTTGCTGAGAGAATGTGAGAAGTAACTGCTGTCTTCTTGTAGGCGAGAAGGTAAGAACCTGAGTATAAAAGCCAAACAGAACAATGTGAATCTAAGTCATAAATAAAGGAAATAGTTGTTAATGTAACATTCATAAAACTACATGTAGACTTTTCAGTCACATGAGTGAAATTAAAAAACTAAATAAATTGCTAAGTTACTTAAGCTAGCCTATTTAGCCTTTCTTTTCCCCACATGGACCAGAGTTCTAATTAATACACTTATCATGTGTGATTAATTGTGCTATGCATTTTGTAAAAACATCATTTAATTCTCACCACAACTCTAGGAGGTGGTTAATATCACCACTTTGCAGATGAGGAAGCTAAGAGGCTAGACAGGTTTAGTAATTTACTCAAAATCACGTAGTAAATTGTGGAACAGCTGCAGAAATTTAACCTAATCCTATTCTAAATCCTACATGTAATTACACACAATATCTTCCATCTGCCTTGATCAGAATTTGGCTACTCATTAAGATTTCCACTACAATATCTGAAATAAGTTTCCCTCCATGGTCTTTCTCATACCAGACACTGTCTCTATCTTTTTCTAAGTCTACAAAGTGATTCAGCATTTCAGGGTTTATCTCTCTATTTATCTGTATACAGTGACAGAGGGTTTTCATCTTATAGAAAAGAATCACATGAATAATAGTTATTGCTATTCAAGAGGCAATTAGGATATTCTCTAAGGACTCATCCAATCCCCAGTCTACATCTTATTCTGTGAAACATATGGAAACCTAGTTTAATTAAATTAATAAAATAAAATACTTAATGATTCAGAATGCATCTGACTTAGTGTGAGCTACATTACTTGTGTGATTTCATGTAGCACCTGTGAGCTTAAAAATGCTGAGCATTCATGTGCTTAAGTCTAGTCCCTAATCTGCTTCAATGTTCATGCTGCACAAAGCCCCTGTATTTGAGTCTACTTATAACACTTAAGAGTCTTTGATCATGTCAGTTCATTCTAAAGACATTCTTAAAAATGGCTTCATTTATGTCCTATCTTAGTGGAATATTACAAGAGTGCTAAGAAGCTTGTGTTCTTGTCTTTATTTGGCTTAGAAAATTTTCATCATATGTCAAGACATTCCAACTTTTGTGTCTCCTTTTCAAAAACTGTAAACAAAAATTGCAAACGTTTCATATATTTATCTTTTAAGTATATGTGACTCTAGCAGGAATTTAAAAAAAAAAGATTTACTTTCAGTTTTTGGTCTGGCATGTAAGGAATTAAGTCACCACTACATCTTAATACTAAGTTGTGCACTTAGCAAAATAAAAAATCAGCAGTTCTTCTTAGGTTCATCAAAAAGTCAGAATACAAAGTAAATGGCTGTCCCCAAATTGGAGAGACACACAGGCACATACAGAGATTCAGACCTACCTGAGCACCTACCCACCCCCAGAAACATCTACTGAAACAAGTGCAGGAACAGAAAATCCTGAACTGAAACTAACAAATCTCTGGAGGCTCCTTTTGAGCAACTCTGAAAGTTGAACTCTCCAGGGAACTAAGTGATAGAAGCCCCCCAACATTGTGCAATTTGACCTCTAGGATATCTACCAAGTTTTAAAATGAATATTGGGGGGAAAAAAAAAAGCTTCTGGCAGGGAGACAGAAAAGGAAACTTTTTGAAATATACCAGAAATTTTCTGTTCTTAAGATCTATGCTCAAGAGAAATTATTTTTACCACAGGCTCACCACCTAGGATTTTATCAAAACTGACATGGAGGAAGAGAAATGCCCAACTTCAGTCCTCTGTAGTCTCCTGTCACACCAACAGGCAGTGGGGCCAAGATGCACTGGTGAAGTTCACAGTCCAAGCACACAGACTCAACACAAGGCCGAGAACTAAAGTTAGGACCATAGACGCATCCTCTCCCCTACACCATATTACTCACACCCTTTTATCTAGTACATTATGCCTTCCTTTCAGTAAAAAAGCTTCCTAAATGACAATAAACATAGTTTGAAGACAGAACAAGAATCAGAACTGAAGTCAGATGTGGCAGGAATGTTGGACTCATTAGATGAGACTTTTTTTTTTTTAAGAGGTTTTTTGCCTTAGGGTATGTGCACTCACCAGTGAGAGATAGACAGGATTGAGGGAAAGTGAGAAACCACCCCACCTGGGGGAGATGGCCATGCCACACTCCCTTCTCCTTCATTTTCTTCCTGGGATATAGGGCATGCATGCACACACTCCAGGCATGATTTTCAAGCCCCCAGGTCTGGGACTTGAACTACTGTTGGCTATGTGGGAGTTTAGTGATGCAACTGCTGCACCATCTGCTGGCCCCTAGGTAAGACATTTTTTAAAAATCTACAATCAATATGCTAAGGGATTTAATAGAAAAAAATAAAGATGCAGAAACAAATTGATAATGTAAGCAGAAAGATAAATATTCTAAGAATGAATAGAAAGAAATGTTCATGATCAGGCCCAGATGTGGTGACACTCACTGCTTGACACTGCTACCTGGCAGGCTGAGGCCATATGGGAAATCCAAGTTTGATTTCCAGACCACTCTGAATAGCCAGGCATGGTGGTGCATTCTTACAGTCTCAGTTGCTTAGGAGGCAGAGGCAGAAGGATTATGAGCTCATAGCCAGCTTTGGCCAACATAGTGTGACACTGAAAGAGGTGGATGTAGTGGCACTTGCATATTGTCAAGGCAACTCAGAGGGCTGAGGCAGAAGGATTATGAGATAGTGAGATGATACACACACACACACCTGCATATACATACACACACAGACACACATACACTAACACAAATGATGAATGCCTTTGATGGTCTTATTGGTAAGCTGGACATATATAAGGAAAGAAACTTCTGACTAGAAAAGTAAAGACAGAAATGATTAAAGAAATACAAACAATATACAAGAACTACAAGGCAACAAAAAAACGTATATTATATGTACAACAAGAATACAAGAAAGGAAAGACATAAAGGAATAGAAACAATATTTAGAGCAATAATAACTGAGAATTTCCACCAGTTTAATGTCAGACCACAAGCCATAAATCCAGGAAGCTCAGAGAACACCAAGCAACATAAATGCCAAAAATCCTGCACCTAGACATATTGTATTCAAAACTTCAGAAAATTGAAAGTGAAAAAACAATTGAAAGAAGCCAAATGAAAAATAAACTGATGTATAAAGGTGTAAAAAAGAATTACATCTGCCTTTTCTTCAGAAATCTTGGAAGCAAGAAAAGAATGTAATGAAATGTACAATGTGGTGAGAGGAAAAAAAAATCTAGAATTTTATATCCTGAAAAATTATTTTTCAAAAGCACAGAAATAGATTTTTATCAGACAAATAAATAATATGAGAATCTGCTGCCAGTAGATTTGCTTTGCAAGAAAGAGTAGAATAAAAAAAAGAAACAAAAATTCACAATAAAAAGGTAGATATTAATTCAGCTGTATCAATGATCACTTTAAATACTAATTATCTAAATGCAAACATTAAAGAGATTGTCAGAGTGTCTCAAAAAATAAGATCAGCAAATCTTACCTATGTCTACTTTAAATATAAGGATGTGTATAGATTAAAATAAAGTGATAGAGGATGACATACCATGCTAACGTTCATCAAAAGGAGTCACAAGTGCTGGTCTCGTTGCCTAGTGATTAAGGGAACTGGATCCCACATGGCCAAAGGGTATGCAAACATGGCTCAGGGTGCTTGAAAGGCATATATGCAGGCATGCCCCAAATCTCGACAGGATGGAGGAATGGAGGAGAAGTGATTGTAGCATAACCATGCCCCATTGGTGTGTGCTTTCTCCCTTGCCATCCCTGTGGGAATGCACACACCCTTTGGCAAGAAAAAAAAAAAAAAATAGCTGTATTAACTTCAGATAAATCAGACTTCAGAACAAAGAAGTTACCATAAAAATGGGAGCATTATATAATGATAAAGGGGTCAAAGTGTCAGGAAGACATCACAATGCTTAAGGGAAATGTAGCTCTCAATAGATAAAACACGAGACTAAGACTAACAGAACTGCAAGAAAAAAAAGTAGATGAACTCAATATTACAATGAAAGATTTTTACATAACTGTATCAAAATGGATAAACTCGGCAGATAGAAAATCAATAAGGACATAGATGAATAGCATCATCAATCACTGGGCATGTTTGAAATCTACAGACCACTTGACAACAGCAAATTCCACAATCTTCTCAAGCTCACACAGAATATTCACCAAGGCTGGCTGCATCTGGGCCACATAACACACTTCAACAAATTAAAAAATATAGAAATCATACAATACTCTTAGAGCACAGGGAATTTCACTTGATAAATAACAGAAAGGTAGTGTGGAGATTAGACAACATAATTCTAAGTAGCGTGAAGAATGAATAACATAAATCTAAAAGAAAATTAAAATTATATTTCAAACTAAATTTATGGCTCAGCTGCTGTGGCACAGTGTTAATACAAGTGCCCTCCAGGTCTGAAAGCCCTATGGCCGGCCATGGGTTTGGATCCCTGGCTTGACTTAATAACACATTGGATATGTGAACAGGTGTCTGAGATCCTGAGGAGATGAATGACTGGGGGAAAAGGATCACAGCATGGTAAGACCCTACTGAGGAATTTAAAATTTTATTAATTAATTTATTTATTTTTAGAGATTTTTGCTATACGGTGTGTGTGCTCACTGGAGATATAGAGAGAGACAGTGGTGGCTTAAAACTCATGCCAGGGATATGTATGTGATGTCCAAAATCTCAAAAAAAAAAAAAAAAAAAAGAATGGAAGAGAAGGGATTGCTGTGTGGTCATCCCCTAGAGGGTGATTTCTCACTTTCTGTCTCTCTGTCTCTCTGGCAAGCACACATGTCCTATAGCAAAAGTCTCTCCCTAAAAGAAAAAATTGAGATCTGTTCTTCTTATTTTGATATATAGTTGCTACACAATCCTGAATAATCCCAGCAAGTTATTTTATAGATACTAATAAACTAATTCTAAAGTTTATATAGAGAGGCAAAAGAACAGAATAACCAATCCAATATTGAAGGAAAAGAACAAAGTTGGAAGAATGACACTATCGAATTTCGAGACCTACTGTAAGACATATAGTGATCAAAATAGTGTGGAAATGTTAAAAGAATAGATAAATAGATCAGTAGAATAGAATACAGACTACAGAAATAGACCCATCATAAATATAGTAAACCAATCTTTGATGAAAGAGCAAAGACTCTTTTTAACAAATGAGGATAGAAGAACCAAATATCTCTATGGAAAATAATAAAATGAATCTAGAAACAGACTTTACATCTCTCACAAAAGTTACCTCAAAATAGACCACCAACTTTATGTTGAATATGAAATTATAAAACTCTTAGAAAATAACACAGGAGAAAATCTTGATAAACTTTGGTATGGCAAAGACTACTTAAAAATAATACCAAAGGCATGACTCATAAAAGGAATAGTAAGCTGAAATTCATTAAGATTGAAAACTACTCATGAAAGCCATTGTCAAAGGGATGAAAAGACAGGCTACAGACTGGGATAGAATATTTGCAAAAGACATATTTAGTAAAGGGCAGCTATCCAAAATTTGAAAAAAAAAAACTTAAAACTCAATAAGAAAGCAAAAAATTCAATTTAAAAAATGAGCAAAAAGACCTGAGCAGATACTTCATGAAAGAAAATGTACAGATAGAAAATAAACATATGAAAAGATATTCAACATCCTGTGTTATTAGAGAATTACAAGTTAAAACAACAATGAGAAGTCACTTTTAGAATGGCCCACATCCAAAACACTGACAACAACAAATGTTGAGGAGAATGTGGAGCAACAGGAACCCTCATTAATTGCTGGTAAAATAATGTAAATTTAAAATGATGTATCCACTTTAGAAGGAAGTTTGGCAGTTTCTTACAAAACTGACATACTCTTACCATATGATCCTAAAATTGCATTCCTTGGTATCTGTCCAAATAAAGTAAAAGCTTATGTCCACAGGAAAACCTGCACATGAACGTTTATAGCATCTTTATTCATAATTACCAAAGCTTGGAAGCAACCAAGATGTCCTGTAGCAGTTCAGTGCATAAGTAAACTGTGGCATATCCCAACAATGATTATATTATTCAACACTAAAAAGAAATGAGTTATTAACTCAAGAAATGAGAAGGAGGGACCCTAAATGCATATTGCTAAGTAAGGAAACCAACCTGGCCCAGCCCTGTGGCCTACTGCTTGTGTGAGCCAAATCCACATAGCCAAATGTATGGTTTGAATCCTAGTCCTGGTGACTTGAAAATCAGTCCTAGCCCATGTGTGTGCATGCCCCAAATACTGACAGGAAAGAGAAATGGAGGAAAAGAATGTGTGGTATGACGGTGTCCCGTAGGGGGCTGAGCAGTGCTTTCTTCCTCTCTCTTTCTCTGTTTATGATGACTACACAAGCCCTCTGACAAATTTAAAAATATTAAAAAAATTAAAAATCCAAAAAGGCTTCATACTGTTTGATTCCAGCTATATGACATTTTGAAAAAGTCAAAACTATAAATATTTCAAAGATCATTGTTTACCAAGGATTAGAGGGTAGGGAGGGATTATTAAGCAGAACACAGGATTTTTAGGGTAGTGAACTGATTCTTCATAGTAGAAGAATGGTGGGTTCAAATTATTATTTATTTATTAAAAACCTATAGATTATATAACACTTAGCATGAACCTTAGCGTAAACTATGAACTTAGGGTAATAGTGACATGTCTATGCAGGTTCATGGATAGTAATGAACTGTTCCACTGTAGTGGAACAGTTTGATACTGGAAAGATTCTGTGTGGGGGGAACAGGGGTTTATGGGAACTTTTTGTACTTTCTAAATTTGATTGATCAAAAAATTATCTAAAAATACATTTCTTAATTTAAAATATATATACATACATACTTTAAAATTGTTAGAATGTATCTAACCTGTCAATTAATTTCACTACAAGCTAGACCTTCAAGGTAATCAAATAAAAATTCAATGCTATATTTATATGGTCGATCCTAAATATCCAATTATTACAAAGCCTAATAATTTTTTTTATTTAATAGTCATGTAATTTATTGTTCCAGATTAAAGGAAATATTTGGCATTACTTTTATGCCCTCAAGTAGAGAATTAGGAAATCTGTGTCTCTCTCTTCTCTATTAGGGTCTATATTGTGGTTTTCCTGTAGGTCCTTCCAGGTAAGTTAACAGGTATGCTATCAAGATTCAGACACTGAACTTCTGCTGTGAGCATTCTTTTCACTTTTAGTAGATCCAATATCTTCATCCACCTACTTTATAAAATTTCATCTTAGCAATACATACATTTTTTAAAAAATTTGCTAGAGAGCACATGCCCTTGCAAGGGGTGTGGGGTATTTGAAGTGAGAAAGCACCCCCACCAAGAGATAGTCAACACCACAATTCCTTCTCCATTTCTCTTTTTGGGGTTTTAGGGCATGCACACAACCCTGGTGTATTTTTCAAGTTGCTGGTCTGGGACTTGAAATGCAAAATCACACAGTCCAGTGGGATCCAGCCACCTTAAAAACCACACCATTGGCTGGCCCAACACATCCTTTTGTATGAATGGTTATCAAGTCATATTTCATCTGTGAGACTATTTACAATGGACTTGATATTAAGATTTCTTTGCCTATTTTAACAATTAGTAGAAAAATTCAAACATTTAGTGACTTAGTCAACCTTCACAAAAGAGCAATTTAATGTATTTTTCTGATCGAAATCATTAAAGACTTTCATTTTTTCATTCATAAAAACATCTCCCTCAAATCACCTTTGATTTACTGTGCTACTTATAAAGGTATTTTGCATCATAGCCTAAATGTAGAAAACGTATTCCCCTTTTATGTTGTGTAAAACATGGTAGATTATGTCTGTTTTGGGACACTTTTGAGATGTAAATTTTGGTTGAAACAAAGGAAGTTGATTTAAATTTTCTAGTCTTTATAGTCCTTTTCTGATGCAATCATCATTGTGTTTCTATTGGCTTTATGCAAATGAATAGATTCTTCCCATCACAAAATTTAATATTCAATACATGGAAAGTTCCTGATGATAGAGCACAAGAACTCAGCTTTCATCCTTACTTGTTCTTACAAGTGACCAGCATTGTATTTACCTGGTCTATGCCCTGGGTGTTCTTTCTTTTCTATAATGAATGGACATTAAAATAGCATTCTAAGGAGCCAGCAATTGACATAGTGGTTAAGGCACTGGACTCCCACATGGCTCATCATCGTTGGAGTCTTGGACCGGTGGTTTGAAAATCACACCGGGTGTTTGTGAATGCATGCTTGAAATCCAAAAAGGAGAATGGAGGAGATGGGACTGTAGCGTGGGTATCTCCCCAGGGTATGATTTATCACTTTCCCTCTCTCTGCCTGTCTCTCTCTGGGGAATGTACAGGCCCTATGATAAAAACCTAAAAACAAACAAACAAACAAAAAAAGTCTTCTAAAATAGCCCCACAAGAGTAGATATGGGGATTGGTTACCCAAAAAGATTTTCTTGAACACTCACATAGGCCTGCTTGAGAAATAATACATTAGTATAAATATAAAATAATATATTTTCACAAAATACTAGCCCGATTGACTTGAAAACACACCAGGTACATGAATGTAGGGCCAGCATACAGGTGAGCTGGAGGAGTGGAGGAAAGGGGTTGTGGTGTTTCAAAACACTATGGAGAGTCTCCTCTCTCTCTCATATATGTGCATGGGCTCCAACTGGAAATTTAAGAAAAGATAATGGCAAAAGAAAAAAAATCAAAAATTTTGTGAATATCTCTCTAAGACTAAAGGAGAAAAACGTTATGTTGAGCTGACTACTAACATTTTGATGCCAGTAATAACTGAAATAACAGAAAAACAGCTCAGTGGTGGTCTTGCATGAAGGAAACTCTGAATCTATTCTTAGCCAAGTAGGGTCTTAGATAAGGTCCACTGAATATTATAGTTTGTTGGATAAAAACAAAACTCTCCCGAGAGAGCTATGCTATTGTTGATATGAGAGTATGATATTCATACTATGAATTATATATATGACATGTAGTATGCTTGTTACAGACATTAATCATCTGGTAAATCTAATTCAGAAAAATAAAAAAATCCTAAATTAGGTATAGAAACTGCAGAGATAAAAATGTGAAAAAATGTTAAAACCCTTCTGCATGTAATATCAAGGGAATACACTTGAACATATTGATGTTACTAATTTTCTGGTACAATGATCTACAAGGTGAACTGAACAAACCAAAATTTTCAAAGATGTTAGAGTATGTCCTCATTACATATGTTATAATAAAATGATCTTTATCTCTAAGGAGCTAAAAACAAATCCTTATTGATGTTCCTCCATAAGTAGTTACCTATCTCCTCACGCATGCAATTCATGTCATAGGCCATCATGAGTGTCTAAGAATCCCGTAATTCTGAGCTATCTTCCATTATAGACTTCAGGTGTACTAAAGCCTTTATGATCAATTATGTTTAAGAAGATCCTCCTGGCCCATATTATTAGACTGAATGACTCATGAATAATTTTGAGATCATAATTAGCCAGCATTATAACTTGGGGATGAAGAATATTCAACAGAGGAACACTTTAAATATAAAATATATAAATATATTTTTTTTTACAAAATCTCCCCAGAAGAGGGTGTATTTTATAAAGAAATTGTGTAATACAGGAGAATGACAATAACTTAACAATAGAACCTAATGTTTTGGGGCACTTATGGATTTTTTGTTTTGTTGTTTATTCATTTGGTTTACAGATTTTTGCCTATTTGAATGTCTATAGATTATTGTGAATAATAATGAAAATAACTACATTCAGCGTTTATTGAGTGTTGGCCAGATGCTAGGCATCATGTTAAGTGTCTTACCAGTATTGTTCTATTTAATCCTTACACCCTTACAACAACCTGACTAGATAGATATTGTTACCTTCATTTTATACAAAACAGAGACATAATTATTTATATAAAAACTTAGCTGTACCTTAGGCACTAATATAGAGACTAGTTAATCAATTTTCAGCATAAATGAAACAGACACACATTCCTGCCTTTGTGACGCTTATAGGTTATTGAGAAAAATGCATTAGGAAAAATGTTTGTGGGTGGCCACTTAGCAAAACTGTCTGCTACATGAGAATATGTCATTTGGTTAGGTTTCTAATTATATCCTCCTAAAAATCTGATAAGCATAGATTGTTTTCTGCATAATTCAGCAACAATATTTATGATAAAATAAATGATCCCCATTTGGATGATTGTATCAGAGCTGGAAAAAAATGTAAGGGAACCATAAGCACATCATGGTGATGCCATACTTTGGACTTACCTGCCTGTGACGACTCTTGCAATGGAGCATGTACTTTGTGGGAATGAACTGTGCTGTGGACACAGAATTGTTCAAATCAATACTGGCTTTTATTCGGTATGAGGCTGTTAGGGAATCTCCTGGTACCTGAACTACTCTGGACAGTTATAAGAGGGTACTTCAAAAAGCTCATAGAAAATGCATATTATAAAAATATTGCCCAAAGAGACCAGCAGTTGACATAATGGCTATGTCACTGGACTCCCATGTAGTCGACTGTGGTTCAAGTCCTGGACCCGGTAGCTTAAAATCATGCCAGGCGTGTGTGTGCGTACTCAAGATCCTGAGAGGAAAATGGAGGAGAAGGGATTGTGCCATGACCATGCCCCCTGGGGGGTGACTTCTTTCTTACTCTCTCTCTGTCTCTCTCTGTCTTTCTGGAGAGCACATGCCCCCTATGGCAAAACCTCTCAAAAAAAAAAAAAAATTGTCCATGGATTTTGATAATTTTGTCCAAAATAAACTCATATTTTAATATTTTTCCACCAATTTTTTGAAGTTCCTTCATATAAACTCTTCTTGGTCTGCTAGCAAGGACTCTTGCTGAGAAGACTGTGATGCTGTCCTGCTGGCCAGATGTGGATTTTCAGTGTCCTTCTGCACAGAAGGTTTCCCGCTTGTCATGCGGTACACTTAGAAGTCTGAGTTTGTAGTTAAACCTAGGGAGGGCTCTAGTCAATCTTGCAACAGGGAAGAGGTCTGTCTGGAAGATGGTTGATTAAGGGTGCTGAGTAGGAAAGAGAGTTAAGAAATGTCAATGTGGAGGTTTAGTAGTGGAAATGAAAACAAAATTTAACAAGTGTTCAGGGAGGAGTTCACTGAGAAGATGAGCTTCTGTAAAGGTGGGGGGTGATTTTTATGAGCAGAACAGGAAAACAGTGAATACAAAGTTCACAACACTATACATTTTGTTATCTCTGTTATCCACTTTTGTTCAAAATATGTCCCAATAATAAATATTGGCTTAAAAATAAATTAAAATGTTCAGTCACATAACTAATAAGGGATAGAGCTCAATTTAGGAATCTGGAATATATGACTTAAGAACACCCAGGGACCAGCAGATGGTGTAATGGTTACATTGCTGGACTTTCACATACTTGAACATGGTTTGAGTACTGGACCTGGCAGCTGAAAACCCACACTGGGCATGTGTGCGTGTGTGCCCAAGATCCCATGAGGAGAATGGAGGAGAAGAGATTTGGCGTGGCCATCCCCCTAGAGGGATGATTTCTTGCTTTCTGTCTCTCTGTCTCTCCAGTGAGTGAACATGACCTCTAGCAAATATCTCTCTTTAAAAAATCAAAACGAAACAAAAGAACATCTAGGAAAGATGAACAATAGTGAAAAAAAATCTCCAAGTTCCACAAGTACTTATCTTCTGGTACATTAAGCAAAGCACTATCTGGTACACTTGGAGGTTGTCTGTTTTTTTTTTTTTTTTTTGATCCAAGGTAAGATTTTGGATCAGTAAAGGGTCATTTTATATTTGAGAGTATGGTTTACAAACTTCACATACATGTGTCTTTTTCAGTATCATGATACACATGTGTATCATCACAAATACTCAAGATTAAAAAAAGTGTCCTGTTTTATATCACTTGTTTCACCAATCTGAACTTGAGTTAAATTTCAAATTCAATTAAATAGAACAAAACATACTTTTTTGAAAAATATCTTTGGTGAGCTAGGTAAATTTTAAAAATACAAATTCCCCAGAATATCTTTGTAATTATGTTTTGAGGTCTCAACATTTTGTGAATATGATTTTTGGTATTTAGAATTTGTAATTTGTTTGTGTTATTTTTAAGTGCAAGTCTAAATTATAGTAACTACTGGTGAGATAGATTAAATGCGATCACGCAGTAGGTCCATCCATAGTTAAAGATTGGTGCCGGGCCTTGCGTAGAAGTCCTATGATGATGAGTAAGATCATTAGGCTCTTCAGAAAGTACAATAGAAGTCAAATAAAGTATATAAACAATTCCTGATATCACCAACTTATAGTTTTTTCACTGTTAGATTGATATGTATATATGGGAAATTATCATTAAGACATATAATCTAGATGCAACAAGGGCATAGTTTTAATTTGACCAATACTGGCTTTTAACAAAGTAAACCTTAGGATCTAAGAGGTAATGACTACAAATGGCTGTTTTGAATGCCATAGCCCTAGGTTCATTATTTTTTGTGCATTAAATAATGATTTTAATAAAAGCTCAAGTTCACGTTCTGAAAGCTATTACCTTTCAACTATTGCACATACCTCTTTGTCTAGAGGGCAAAGCGAACACGTCTCATATTTTTCTTAGGCACAATATGAACACATTAATTTCCTTCTGCTGCTTTGATGGAACGCAGTGCTGTGGGGCAAGTCAATGCAAAATGATCACATTTTCACTCGTAATCAATATAGCTGGATGACAGTGGGCATCTATTTTTCATTCCAGCATCCACTAAAGTAAAATGATATGTGGATTTTCTTCAAAAGAAGTGCTTTCAGGAAATGCAGATGGAAATAGCATTCTTAGCAAGCCACTGAGAAAGTTGGTTTTAACTGCAAATTCCTTGGCAGCTGAGAAGGATGTGAGTTTAGCCTTTCTTTCACTCCTCTTCTTTCTCTCTGTGGGGCCATTTGAAAATCTGTAACTTTACTTAAGGAGTTGACTATGAATCATAAATGACAGAATTAGTTTTTAAGGATAATATATTTGGTCCTTGTAGTGTCTCTGTGGACTCCTTGACTTCTAAACACCCATTATGTTTTAAGAAAAGAGCATAGATCTGCATTTTGTGCTGAAAAAAATGTAATTACCAAATCGCTACAGGTCCATTTATTTTCAAAGCCTTATATATTTTACCTGTGAGATTTTCTAAAATATGAATGAGTTAAATTATAGAAAATATTTCAAATTGTGGTTAGCTGATTTTGACTGAAAAGCAGTAGGTATTTGATGATGAAATTGAAATGTTAGAGTGCTTGGAGAAAATGACTAATACAAGAAAAAAAAAAAAAAAGGAAAACCAAACCTAACTTTCATAAACTCTACATTATAGGATCCTATAGATTTTATGTTCATACCCAAAAGATATATTGTTCAGATTCTGCAAAATTTCCGATTGTCTTTCTATAAATAGAATTTGAATATGGTTTGGACTACAGCTCACTGAAAATAAGGTAAAAGGGAGGGGAAAAGGGAAGAGAGAGATGAAGGGAAGAAAGAAGGAAAAGAGGGAATGAATGTGTGATATAAACTCTTAGGGCTAGTTGATTAGAAATGCAAAAATGACTTTGGTTCTGTAGCCCTTTGGTCACATTACCGTGGATTCTGTCTAGTATATTGGCCAAATGTTCAGCAATCTTGTCAATGTAGTTTTCATTTTTAGGTTAGGGAGAACATTACAGGTGATGGTTCTAATCTTGTTTCCTGAGGTCCCAGGTAGCATAGGTCCACAAGTGTCACCTGGCTCATGGGGTCATGTATAGCTCTGTGTGTTTTAACCCCCAGGTTGTATATCAAGATCTGCCGAATAAGATTTCTGTAATTATTTATTATTCAATTACTTGGAAACTATGAATCCCTGGCAGTTTTTCCACTTGGTTGATTTTAATGGCTTAGGTACCGATTGATGACACTTTGTTGATTTTGGAATACCGATCTTGAAGAGAAACATCAAATTGATTTCAAATTTAATGGAATCATGAACATCTTAATGCATTTTTTATTGTTGTTGTATATAAATAACATGCAAATAGATTCTACCTATAAAGGAGTCAACAAATGAACGTCCACATGGAATTAAATATGAAAACTGATATTTATCTGCCCCTATAATTTCAAGACTCCAAAGTTAAATATTCTTCCAAAATTGTGTCAGTCTTTCCAGTTCTACACATTTTTCACCATGACGTGGACACATAGCTAGTATTGCTTACTGAAAACAAATTTACATTGCATTCATTTTCTATTACTATAACATTACCACAGTGTAGTGACTTTCAACACCACCAACTTACTAGCTCCTAGTTACATAGATCTGATGTTTGGCATGACTTGTCTGGGCTCTCTTCTTTGATCCATACAAAACTGCAGTCAAGGTGCTGGCCAGTCTTAGCTCACATGTGAAGACCTAAGAGAATAATTTTCTTTTAAAGATTATTGGCAGACTTCTATTCCTTGCAGCCCTATGTTTGCTGTTGTTTTCTTTCTTCTTTGACCAAGGGCCACCCACAGTGTTCAGATTCTTTTGACAAGGCCCCTCCAACTTTAAATCAGCAACCTTATGTAAGTCCCCCTTTTCATGCTTCAGATATCTGACCTCCCTTCAGCCTTCCACTGGAAGAACTGTCAGCTTTTCTGTTTGTTTGTTTTTGGAGAGGTTTTTGCTATAGAGCGACTGTGCTCACAGAAAGACAGAAAGCGAGAAGTCACCTCCCGGGGGAATGGCCACACCGCAATCCCTTCTCCATTCTCCTCTTGGGATCATGGGCACACACACACACATGCCCAGCATGACTTTAAGCCACTGGGTCCGGGACTTAAACCATAGTCAATTACATGGCAGTCCAGTGACATAGCCATTATGCTGTCCTCTGGTTCTGAACTTTCAGCTTTAAGAAATTATGTAATATGTCGGGACCAGCAGTTAGCATAATGGCTATGTCGCTGGACTCCCACGTAGTCGACCGCGATTCGTGTCCTGGACCCGGCGACTTAAACTCAACACAGGGCGCATGTGCGTGTGTGCCCAAGATCCCGAGAGGAGAATGGAGGAGAAAGGATTGCGGCATGGCCATCCCCCCGGGGAGTGATTTCTCACTTTCTGTCTCTATGTCTCTCTCTGTCTTTCTGGTGAGCACGTGCCCTATAGCAAAAACCTCTTCAACAACAAAAAAAAAAAAAAAAAAAAGAAAGAAAAGAAAAGAAATTATGTAATTATGTTGGACCCACCTGGGCTACCAGCATAATTGCCTGATTTTTAAGATCAACTGATTAGTGTCTTTAATTACATCAGCAAAGTACCCTTCACAGTGTAACCAAACAAATTCCAGGAAGTAACATGCAGGAGAGGTGATTACAGAAGCTAAAATTTTATCTTTTATAATGCAGTGTGCTTTATTGTTAGTAATACGTGTTTGAAATCTTCCTGCAAATCTAATATTTCTAAAATTTTGTTTTGGTTTTTATTTAAAATTGTATTTCCTCCATAGAATGGATACAACATTTAGTAATTTCCTTACATGGGAATTTCAATTAGAAAATGAATATATATGCACAGTAAGGATCACTGTTCGAAAAAAAAAAAGGTTTCTAAAATCTAATTACTAAGTCAATTAGTGACCCTACTACTTTACTTGGTAGATGATCTGGGTCAGTTATTTAACCTTTTTGACTTTAAGTTCTATTTATAAAAGAGGGCTCATAATAACTAATTCATGGAGGACATTAAGTAAAATAAAAACAGGAAAATATTATCCTGGCACAAAATATGCACTGATTCTTTCTAAGTTATTACTCCTTTGTACATTCATGAATATTCTTATGGCACAATTACACAGAAGTGGAATTCATATCAGAAAAAAGCATTTTTAACTTAGAAAGATAAGACCGTATTATTTTCTGGTAAATCCACCACAAAAAGGGAGATATGACTTTCTGATTTCTCTTGGCTTCTAATTTTAAAGTATTTATCAAATATTTATGGTGTACCCGGTATCTAACATAGGGGATAATTATGAGAAAAATAGGATGATTGTCTTTCACTGAATTTGCAATGTTGTAAATTGTCAGTAAGCTAACAAAGACAATAAAATAGATGAATTAAAATTGCTGTCGGTGCTATGTATGAAAGAGCAGAGTGCCAAGAAAGCACACAACAAGGATCCAGGTCTCGTCCAGAGTGAGTAACCATCCGAGAATTGATATTAACTTGGACTAGAGCAAGTAATCTCATTATTTCTCAAAACAAGTAAACTATCAAGGTTCATAATAATAATAATAAGCATCATCATCATAGATGCCAAAGGAAATTGCCACGATAGATAACAGTAATGTTTTCAACTTGCAAAACTACATAGGCAGTATTTCCGAACATTAAGATAATAAGGACACTGACCGCCCACTATCTTTGCATTTTTCAATAATATAATGTATTGTCCAATATGCTATAAATAAATATGCAAATTAATATAGAAATATTTATAAACGTAAAAATAAAAAGATGAAGCAAATTCATTTTGACTGAGGAAGATCATGGTTTTGGACATAAACCCAAAGAATGAGAATTTCAGGTAGCAAAGGGAAAATGTCAAATATATTATAAGATATTCAGAACTCGAAGATGTTTGGGCTGGAGATCAATCTTATTATTGATTTATTCTTTTAGAAAAAGAGTTTTGCCATGGGACTGGTGGCAAAAAGATAAGAAAGATAGAAGGAAAGTGAGAAATCACCCCCAAGGGGGGTTTCCTATGCCACAGTCCCTCTCTTCCTCATTCTCTCATGAGCCTGAGTGCACATGCATACACACACACACTCTCTTTCTCCCTCTCTCTCTCTCTCGTTCTCTCCCCTGGAATGATTTTCAAGCTATCAGATTCAGGATTTGAACAGTGCTTGGCTATAAAGAAGTCCAGAACCCTAATCATCACGCTACCTGCTGACCCCTGGAGACCAGAATTTCACAGTCATGGTTTTAAGCAATGATAAAAGCCATGAGGGAATATGACTTTATGTAGTCTTTAAAGCCTGGAGCTATATCATTTACTGTAGGAATCATTACCCCATGTGGATACTGAACACTTAAAATGTTTAACTTGAATTTGAAATTAAATGAGATGTCAAATTCTTTCAAGGAAACAAGGAGTGTGAGATATCTCATTAATACTTGTTTATTGTATTCTGAGAAAATATTTTTAATATATTAAATTATTAAGATTATTTTGGTCCTGGGACCAGCAGTTGGCATAATGGCTCTGTTGCTGGACTCCCATGTAGTTGACTGCAGTTTGAGTCCTGGACCCGGTGGTTTAAAGTCATGCTGGGCGTGTGTGCCCAAGATCCCCAGAGGAGAATGGAGAAGGGATTGTGGCATGGCCATCCCTTCTGGGGGGTGATTTCTCGCTTTCTGTCTCTCTGTCTCTTTCTGTCTTTCTGGCAAGTGCATGCATCCTACGGGGGAAAACTCCCAAAAAATGATTTTGGTTCCTTTCTGATATAGAATTGAAAACTATACAGGTGACATTCATGGCTCTCCTGTTGGATAGTAGTGGTGTAGTGGGAAAGAAGGTGCTTATACTTGAGCTTTGACAAAATCAAATATTGAATGACTTGAAGGAGGAAAATTAGCTGCAAAAACAAAACAAACACTGTGGAAAAAATAGAATAGTAGGAGAAAAATTTACCTGAAAGCAAAGAATGTGTTTTAAGAGAGATTGTTCGGGAACCAGCAGTTAGCGTAATGGCTATGTCGCTGGACTCCCACGTAGTTGACCGCAGTTCGCGTCTCGGACCCGGTGGCTTACAACTCACGCCGGGCGCGTGTGCGTGCGTGCCCAAGATCCCGAGAGGAGAATGGAGGAGAAGGGATTGCGGCGTGACCATCCCCCCTGGGGGGTGATTTCTCGCTTTCTGTCTCTATGTCTCTCTCTGTCTGTCTGGCGAGCGCACGCGCCCTATAGCAAAAAAAAAAAAAAAACCTCTCAAAAAAAAAAAAAAAAGAGAGAGAGAGAGATTGTTCCATGTTAAGGGATGCACAGAGGTCAAGAGAGATACAGATTGAAAAAGTGTTTACTAGATTTAGTGATAAGGGAATTTTTTTTTTGAAGGTAAAACATTTATTTTGGATGCAAGACATGAGTGCATGTCAGCTTTTGCAATGTTGATGAGTGAAGTGAGCATAAAGATTTGGAATTGAGAGATAAACAGAAACCTACCAATGGTAGACAAATATTAGAGATACTGGGATAAAGGGATCTGTTTTAATATGAAGAAACCTGAAAATATTTAAAAGCTAAGAGAGTTATCCAGGATAGAAAGGACAGTTCCAGGTGGAGGTGGAAGTAGAGATAATGGATTTTGTGTAGTTTCTGGGAAGTAGAATAAGAGAAATCATTTACCAGAGCACTCATCACATTTTAAATAATGATGTGCTTTTGTTTTTGGTCTACATCTATCATTAGACTATAAACTCTACGAGTACAGAAATCCTGTCTTTTTTGTTGTCAAATTCCCGATGCTTACTATGAAGTGTTATGTACTTAGTATAGCTTCAAGGCATACTTAACAGTTGAATAAAATAGAAATATCAAATATATGAGGTGGTACCAGCAATTGGTGTAATAGCTATTTTGTTGGACTCCTATGTAGTCGACTGTGGTTCGAGTCCCGGACCTGGTGGCTTCAATTCATTCCAGGTGCATGTGTGTGCGTGCCCAAGATCCTGAGAGGAGAAGGGATTGCATGGCCATCCCCCTGGATGGGGGGTTATTTCTTGCTTTCTGTCTCTCTGGCAAGCATGCACACCTTACAACAAAAACCTCTCAAAAAAATTTAATATATATAAACATATAAAGTGACTTCAAAAAGTTCATGGGAAAGTAAAACTAAAGAATATTTTGATACAAAGACTTTTAGAAATTCATGCACATTTTAAAAATACATACTTTACATGAAGTGTCTGAAAACCTCTTGTATGTAAGAGTTATTGAAGCATGTTACAGTCAAAATGGACAGTTTTTAAACATTACATGTATGCTAATGAGAAGAAAGGAGATGAGAGCTCTTGGAGCTCGTAATGCACAATGGAAGAGAAAGAGAGGATCAGTAAGTGTCATTATGATTTTTTTTTACTGATTATGCATTTAGTCTTGTGAATGCCTAGAATCATTGGAAGCTGGGAAACTACAGAAAAAAGATCAATTGTAAATGGTTGATTAAAAATGTAGCAAAAAAAGGATCATATAAATCCCAAGCCACATTCACTCTCTGTTCCTTTAAGCTTTGGCAGTTGGTTTCACTGGGTTTCTTCATGTCCACTATGACTTCATTCTAGGCCCTAATTGGGTCTAATCATTCTATAACTTTCCATTTTCATAATGTCCTCTGGTTGAGCTGCTGCTATTGAGACAGGCACAGGCCAAGGTCATTGGCCAGGACCAAACCACAATCGAGCCTGAATGAATACAAGACTAGCCTACTATTTGAAAATACCTAAATGGTTGGAGGTTACTTGTTTTTCCCCTTCCCTTATTTAGTGCATGTTTTGCTTTCCATAACAATTTATTTTTCTCTAATGGTCTTAGATGGTGGAAACATACAAAGTCCCGAGAATTTTGTCTGAACAGTGATCTAACTCTTTATAGGTAAGGGTATTCAATGTTTGCTAGAACTTGAATATGGATGAAATAGGAAAGTTCTGGAGACACTATGGTTTCTGTACATAATATTTAATGAGCACTTAAATTTTCCATAGACAAATGCTAAGCATTTTAGGGAATTCTTTAATTTAATAGTGAAATAAATTTGGACAGTAAATATCATCTACCTTGCAAGTTGTCATCATCATTACCAGCACCATTATTACATTTATAATGAAGTTATTCAGATTTGCTAAAACTGAAGGTAAGCTGTTACTGATTATGTTCACATAACAACAGAAATAGGCAACTGAGTAATCTTATGAAGGAGGTTGAAAGCATTAAAATGTTCTTTTAAAGCTATAAAGGAAAAAAAGAAAAGGTGCAAGAAGTGGAACATTGCCTTGAGACCTGGCCTCCAATTCCCACCCTTCCAATAAACAACTGTGCTTTATCAAGTTAAACCCCCTTGATTTCAATTTTCTCCTCTGTAAAGCTATTGATTGGACTAATTGGCAATAAGGTCATGTGGAGCCGTAAGACAATGGAATTTCTTATTAATTTTAGTCAATAGATTTCAAGTTAAAAATAATGACTTTAGTAAGTAGGTCTTGAGACAGTGAATGATGAATAAGGAAGTAGAAAAGGAAACAATCACATTTTCAGTAAAATCTTTATGAGCAAAATCTTTAATTTTCCTTTTAAAACATTTCAAATAAGTATGATGGATGACTAATTAGATGTTAATTGTTCATGTCTACTGATTAAGAAATTTAGGAAGGGTTTTTAGAGCATTGATTTAATAAGGAATGACACTTGAATTTTACCCGTAATTAATTTATTACATTTGGCTGAAGTGCGAATCTGTGCTATGGGAATGATTTAAAGAGATTAATCTTTCTCATAGACTAGGTCATTGTGGATACATTATCTGAGAACACACCTTCCAAACTGAAATGATGATGACCCAGGCTCTCTATGATTTATTAGTATGTTTGCTAATTAAAGTGAAAAGCAATAGATCTAGCTTTTAGGTAGACTATAAGCTCTCAACATCCGTTATTAAATAGTTTACACAGTTAACACCTTTTACTTTTTTATTTATTTATGTATTTATTTTAGTTTGCTATGGGGTATGTGCACTCACTAGAGAGAGACAGACAACAGAGTGAAGGTGAGAAATCACCCTCAGGGAGGATGATGGCTACACCAGTTTCTTCTCTATTTTCCTCTTGGAATTTTGGTCACATTTGCACATGTACCGGGTATGTTTTCAAGCCACGGAGTCTAGGACCAAGATGCAGCCACCTTAACCTCTGCACCACCTGCTGGCCCCCTTTGTACTTCTTTTAAAATAGGAAATTTCATGGTACAAAGAATGAAAAATCCGTTTTTCAGTCTATACTTCAAAAAAGAAGCTATTCTGTTCTTTACTAAAATTTGTTGGATTTAAATTCTCACTTCACCCAAAATTAACAAAGCCCTGCTAATAGCAGAGAAAACAGAACAAGTGAAAGTTGCTCAGTTTTTACACAGAAACTACACAAGTATTTTGAAGACCGAGTTGCATTTCTTTTTTTAAAATTTATGATGGCGGGACCAGCAGTTAGCGTAATGGCTATGTCGCTGGACTCCCACGTAGTCGACCGCGGTTCGAGTCCCGGACCCGGCGGCTTAAACTCACGCCGGGCGCGTGTGCGTGCGTGCCCAAGATCCCAAGAGGAGAATGGAGGAGAAGGGATTGTGGCGTGGCCATCCCCCCTGGGGGGTGATTTTCCTGCTTTCTATCTCTCTGTCTCTCTCTGTCTGGCGAGCGCACGCGCCCTATAGCAAAAACCTCTCCAAAAAAAAAAAATGTATGATGGGGACTGTGCACATGCACATGGGAGTGAGAAAGAGGAACACCCTCCTCTAGGTCTGGTCATACTGTGACTCCCTCCCTCCAGTCTTTCAACCTGTCAGGTCCTGGGCATTCACGCACATTGCCCCATGCATTCCTGGCCTGTTTCAGGCTGACCAGGTTCAGAATGACCCCACAGTTGCCATGTGAGATCCAGCTTCTCTTGAGTTGCACATTACCACTGAGCCACAGAGCTGGCCCAGTTAGCAAATTTACCAGTCTGAAATGAAACATTAAAATTGGATTAAGCTTTTCTTGTTACCTGAGGTTGGAATATTTTAGCTATATCTTTTAATTTCTACTGCATATTTCTGTATTTCTAAACAAATTTTTGCATTTGTTAATTGTTGGAATTTGTTAGAGCTTAATAACAACTTTTTTTCCTGCTTAAGTTCAGAAACAATTGAGCACTAGATTAAGAAGTGAGATAGAGGGACAGTAGGTGGCATGATGGTTAAAACACAAGATTCTCACATGACACGCCATGATTCAAGTTCCAGACCTGGTGGTTGCTTTCTCTCTTTGTCTCTTTCTCTCTGTGAGTTTACGTACCCTGTAGCAAATTAAAAATAATAATGACAATAAATAAAATTAAGTAAGTAATTCTTTAAAAAAAAGGAAAGTGAAATAAATATAGCTTGATAGCTGGTTTAGAAGGTAAGGCTTCTCTGGGGAGCAAAAATAAACCTTAAGTTCTGATCTTGAGAAATAGAGTAACCTACTTATTCTTCAGAAAAATAGAACAATTGCAGTGCTCCTGATGGGAAGGTAAATGTTCCCTCTGCGGGAGCAGATGTGTCTCTCTGAGGACAAGCAACTCCCAACTAGGAAGAGCAGTGTGGAGCAAAAAATCTGCAGAAGCCAAGGAAGGAACTCTGGAATCACCAAGGAATCCCTTTGTCCATAATTAATGACTTATCACTTGATTCCAGTAAGGAGGAAGGAAAAGTTATTTCACAGCCCCACTATGTAACAGTTCTAATTATTGCATCAATTTATTTCTGTTCAATTCTAGTAATGTAAATGTTTCATTTTAGGATAGAGGCCTAAATTACTAAATTAAATGATCTCCTGAGATAATGTTACACTAGGAATATTAAGAATTAGTAAAATGAGTGGTCCCTGTTTAGTAGAGACGAGATTATTTTACATAGAGTTAGAAAAGGCAGATGTGTAGAACTATTTAGAAAATTCTGTCCTATGTGGTTCATTTTTTTTTTTTTAAGGTTTTTGCCATAGGATATGTGCACTAACCAGAGAGAAGAGAGAAAGAGAAAGTGAGAAATCACACCCCAGTGAACATTGTCATACCACAATTTCTTTTCTTCTATTGTCCTGGGATTTGGGGTACGCGCACACATGCCCAGCATGAGTTTCAAGCCACTAGGTACAGGACTTGAACCACTGTCAAACACATGAGAGTACAGAATCATAACCGCTACACCAAATGCTGGCCCCTATATGTCCTATTTTTATCTTATTTTTATGTTCTAGTTAGATAACAAGGAGTCAAACATGTTTATCACAAAAGGAGCAACTTTACAAACATAAAAACAAACTGTCAAAGTATGTACATTAATTCAGAATAACTGTATATAAATGAACATATAGATGGATATATGAATTGTGCATTAATTTAAAATTACAATATGCATGAATGCCCAGCTTTAGCATTACATACATAGCTTTTAGATATTTGCTTAGAGTTGAATAGTTTCTCCCATGGTGTGTAAGCGACTCATAATTTAATTGAGCTACTGAAGTGTTTTGTAGATGGATTAGTTACTTTCATATAGATCCACATAAATTTTCTCTCTTCCTCAGCCTCTGATAATACTCTAAACTTGAAAGGCCATTTTCAAATGATAAATGGAATGAGAAAAGGCAGGATGAGCTAAACAAATCCATGTACATTTGAGGAAAACATAACAATGTGTGTATTTTGAAAAAAGGACATTAGGACAATAACAGAATTATGAAAATTTTTACTTATGGTGGAAGAAAAATAGGACAGCCTCTTTTTGTCTGAAGAATAGGAAAAATACCAAGAGACTTTCCAGGTCTTATGTATGATTCTTCCTTTATCTGTGGCCACAAAAGGGATTCTTCCTGCTGTTTGAAAGCGATTCTTGGATGTATTATCTGAGAATCAGGCAGCTGGATGTATCTTCTGTGTGGGTGCCGACAGTTATAAGACAACATGGTGATTGAAACAGCCAATAGAAAGGGCACTACATAAGCTCTATATATCTTTTATTTTTAAAGCTTCTCACTAGAGGGCGTGTGCACTGGCTGGAGAGACAGAGAGACAGAAAGGGAAACCACCCCTCCCCCCACAGGGGGATGTCCCTGCCACAGACTTCTCTTCCATTCTCCTCTCTGGATTTTGGACATACACATACACGTGCTGGTGTGATTTTTAAGCTGTTTGGTCTAGGACTCGAACCGTGGTAGACTGCATGGGAGTCCAGCAACATAATCATTATACCATCTGCTGGTCCCAGGTCTATATCCTGTATAAACATTTTCTAATTTGAAGGTCATGGTAAAATAAGTAGATGTCACCTCCATTATAGAGAACAATTCTGGCGAGGATTTTTTTTTTTTTTTTTTTTTTTTTTTTGGGAGAGGTTTTTGCTATAGGGCGCGTGCGCTCGCCAGACAGGCAGAGAGAGACAGAGAGACAGAAAGCAGGAAATCACCCCCCAGGGGGGATGGCCACGCCGCAATCCCTTCTCCTCCATTCTCCTCTCGGGATCTTGGGCACGCACGCACACGCGCCCGGCGTGAGTTCAAGCCGCCGGGTCCGGGACTTGAACCATGGTCGACTACGTGGGAGTCCAGCGACATAGGCATTACGCTAACTGCTGGTCCCGAGGATTTTTTTTCAAGTTGAAATAGTTCTTGTTGTTCTGCCCACTTTAGAGGTAAACATGTAAAGACACAGAGATTGCAGTGATTTACCCAAGGTCACACACTTGGAAAGTGAGTTATTAACGCAGTTGGTCTGACTTTAAATCCTGTGTTCACTGTACCATACCACAAGAACAATGGGAAGGCAAACTTCTTCTATATCAAAATGGCATGTGATTCAAGATCTACTCAAAAGTAATTTTTAAAGCATCAAATCTGTTGACTTTTCCCCTCTGTCTTTATTTCAGTTCCACTGAGGCATTTGATGCCTTTGAACAAATTAGTTTTTTAAAATCTCCATTTTTGGGTTTCCAAACTGATGAAAATAATTGTATGTTAAATTTGCATAGTGTTTTGCTCTTACTTTTATATACACTTTTTTTTCTTAATGCACATGGAGTTTGAGTTTTTTTGGGGGCCTTTTGTGATCACTATTACAGAGAAAAATAAATCAAAGTACAGAAATGTTTAATGACAGGACCAGCAGTTAGTGTAATGGCTATATAGCTGGACTCCCATGTGGTAGATCACGGTTCGAGTCCCAGACCCGGTGGCTTAAACTCACTCCGGGTGCGTGTGTGTGTGTGCCCAAGATCCCGAGAGGAGAATGGGGGAGAAGGGATTGTGGTATGGCCATCCCCACTGGGGGGTGATTTCTCGCTTTCCTTCTCTCTTTCTGGAGAACTCACGTGCCCTGTAGCAGAAACCTCTTCAAAAAAAGAAAAAAACGAGAAATGTTTAATGACTAGCTCACTCAATTACACAGTTGAGGAAGACTAACCACATCTAAAACTCCTGTTTTATGATACCTGATTATGCAGATTTCTATTGTAAATTGTTGTCTTCTCTAAATTTATTTCTATTTTTTCCAACTAAATGAATAGATACTCTAAAAGTTAATATTTCTTTTAATCATTCGGAACCATCTCTTAATTATCATTGAGATCAAATTAAGAAGAATTGTTACTATCCTATGTGAAATGAGCGTAATGTGTTTGTAGTGTTCAGGAACGTATGAGGACTGTTACGAAGCCAGGATAAAGTATAGTGTACTTAGGAATATGGAATGCGTGCGAGACTAGAAGTTGCTCTTTGTTAGACGCTCTTGCAGCCTGTGTATACTAACAATGTGTAATTTATTTCTGTCTTCCGGATGACTCTGCAACAGTCTACTGCCATCTACTGGGTTCTGTTTAGAACAGTCATGATAATCACAACAGAAGCGATTCATCTGTACGTTCTGAGAATCTGATAGCGTGGTATTGAAACTTCAGTGACTTTTAAATCCTCTGTTCATTTTACAGGTGCTGAAAGTACTTCATAAAAGACTAGTCTAGTTCTTGTTTAGTATAATTTAATCTCACAGGAAGATTAGAATTCAAATTTCACTAATGAGTTGCCTTGAATATCATCACTATTATGCTAATATTAATATAGTTGTTTGTTTTCTTTAGACCTTAGACTAATTATATAAAAGTTTTGTCGAGATTCTTTAATTCTTTTGTATCTTCAATAATATATGCTATGAATACTTTCCCTATTAAAAGGAGAAGGTGAGATATTAAAATAGCATAAATCTTCAAGTTTTTCATGGCTGATGAAGTACTGATTATAATTACAATATTCCCTTTTTTATAGAAATAAGTACAATTACAAATTTTTGATTTTTATATGTTAAAACATAAACCATTCATTGCATACAAATTACTATGTTACCAAATTCTATTAACAGAATATTATAGAGTTACAGATTTGTTTTAATTTGTTTAAGTGTGTGTGTGTGTGTGTGTGTGTGTGTGTGTATATATATATATACATATATATATATATATATATATATATATATATATATATATGTATATATATATATATATAAATATACAATTTTTTTTTGAGAGAGGTTTTTTTCTATAGGGCATTTGTACTTGCTGGAGAGACAGAGAGACAGATAGAAATTAAGAAATCACCCCCCAGGAGGGATGGCCATTCTGCAATCCCTTCTGTTTTCAGGATTTGGGACACGCATGCATATGCTCCTGGTGTGAGTTTTTTTTTTTTTTTTTTTTTTTTTGTGAGGTTTTTGCAATAGAGCGCGTGTGCTCGCCAGACAGACAGAGAGAGACAGAGACACAGAAAGCGAGAAATCACCCCCCAGGGGGCATGGTCACTCCGCAATCCCTTCTCCTCCATTCTCCTCTTGGGATCTTGGGCACGCATGCACATGCACCCGGCGTGAGTCCCAAGCCACCATGTCTGGGACGTGAACCGCAGTCGACTATGTGGGAGTCCAGCGACATAGCCATTACGCTAACTGCTGGTCCCTCCTGGCGTGAGTTTTAAGCCACCGGTCTGAGACTTGAACCACAGTTGACTATGTGGGAGTCCAGTGGCACAACCATTACACCTTTTGCTGGTCCCTTTTTATTTATATTCTATATGTTTTATTTCATTTTAGAGATATAAATAGAAGCCTGATCAGGTTATATACAGGTAAATATTTTATTCATTTATTTCAGATATATTAGATAATATAATAATATAACTACTACCTGTATGTTATGTTTGTCAAGTCATTTTTCTGCATCTTTTTTCATGTGTAATAACTAACATAAAGAAATGTTTGCTCCAGTGAGGCACCTGCCAGTGGAGCTGACTACCAAGGAGAAGAAAGATTTGCTGAAATAATTCAAGGCACAGTCAGTGCACGTCCTCTCAGACAGGGGACGACTGAAACATACAGCTTTTGCTACTTCCCCTAATGAAAAAGTAGCTCTAAAGGCATTGACAAGACTCCCTCAGCTGAAGGTTTTAGGCCATACTTTAGGTGTTGAATTTGTGAAAGAGCAAGATAGAGTTCATTCTCCATGTCCCACTTCAAGCAGTAAGAAAAAGAAAAGGTCTGATGAACCTGTGGAAGATGACAAAGAAAAGAAAAACTTGGTTGTTTAATGATAGAAAATGGAATGGCACCAAACCACAGGCTGACTTTTCCTCTAAATTCAGGCCTCAAATATATGTACCCACCACCTATAAGCACAGTTTAGCAAACAAATAAATGCTTTAGCAAGTGTGCCCAAATTCTGTGTTTGGGTGCTTCATCTCATGAATAAAATAAATTTTTCCCACTCCTTCCGAGCCAATTAACAGCACAATTGTCCATGTATGAAGGCCACATGTCACTGCACGCTCCTTTTCCACCCACCTGAGGAACCTGGTTTCTTCAGCCCCCTGAGGAACCTGCTTTGCCAGATAAGGGTGAGGAATTATCCAGGACAAATTCAGAATATGAAAGCAGAGGTGATGAAGACCAGCAGAGAATGACCAAACTAATGGAACTAGCAAATCTTCAGCCCAGAAGACAAAACATAATAAAGCAGCACCATGTGCGAAAAAAAACAATAAAGAATATGTTGAATACAACAACATCTGCATCACCCAGCCATTCACATCCTGTACCGTTCCCTTTGGATGTTTTGGCCAACCACAACATGTAGGTAGTT
Source organism: Tupaia tana (assembly GCA_026018925.1). Lineage (NCBI taxonomy): Eukaryota > Metazoa > Chordata > Mammalia > Scandentia > Tupaiidae > Tupaia > Tupaia tana. The sequence goes on from JAKSZU010000001.1 coordinate 166,902,674, forward strand.
AAAAAAAATTGAATTCCATATAGCTACTGACATGCCAGCTACATTTAATAAAGATTTAAAGAAGGAACAAAATTGTGAGGAAAAAAAATTTGCGATTTACCTGCTATTAGAGTTGATGCATCCAATACAGGATTTGAAAAAATATACCCACAACCTAATATGAATATCATGGAGGAGATTAAAGATTCCGATAAATGCCATAAAAATGTATTTCTAGAAGAGAATTAGAAAAGGCAAAATTTCTAGAGAAGAAATGGAAACACTTTCTATTTTTAGAAGTTATACACCTGGTGAACCAAGCTGTAGAATCTATGTAAGGAATTTAAACATATTCAAGAAAAGGACTCTAAATTTATTTTTGGAAGATATGTAGACTTTTCATAAGAAGTGCACTAGATTATGTTTGATATATGCTTGATGAAAGAAGGTCACATGAAAGGACAAACTTTCATTGGGTTTCCAAATGAAAAAGCTGCAGCGAAAGCCTTAAAGAAAGCTAATGGATATGTTCTTTTTCTAAGACCTAGCATGGTTCAGTTTGCTTGGTCTGCTAGACCAAAACAAGCTTCTAAAGAAGGAAAAAAGAGTTAAAAATTAGTAAATGTTCCTTCTGAAGTCCATATGGTAAGTGCTTTCCAACCTTGAGGAGAGGAAATTGACCACCTGGACTGTGGAACTGTGCATAACAGCTTTGAAAGTATATATAAAAATAAAATCTATATGCCTTTAAGTCTGCCTATTAGAGGTATATTACTTATATTTTAATGACTAGTATAGAATAAATTATTTTATTCCCAATATAAAAAGAAAAATTCTCTGAAGGCATTATTTTGTGATGCTACTCATAGTCAAACTATAAACACAATACAGCCTAGAGTATAATGAACTATCATACAGAAAAATGTTTCATAAATGGCCTCTATATTTGTATTTTCTTTTTTGTAGTTACTTTAAAATGTTTCTCTCCAGTTGCAGAGAAAACCATAACTGATTGATAATATCAAAAATAGGAACAATTAATAAAATAAAAGCAACAGAAGAAAAAAATACTTTTATAGAAGTGTAGGTCTGATGATTTAGAAGGGTAGAGAAATGCAGTGTTTTAGATAGTAGTAGTAGTAATAATGATAATACCATATATGGACTAACATAAATATGCATAGCAAAGAACATATTGTCCTAAAAGACTTCTTTTGCAGAAGCCATTGAGTAATCACTCATTTCTGCTTTTCTCGTTAACTCTACTGTAAGCATTTACCAAGAATATACTGATTTTCTCCCCTATTCTCCCTCTTTCCACTTCTTCTTCCACTGGCTCTTTATTCTGGCCCTTTTCTTAGGCTATCTTTTGCTATCACAGTAACTTTTCAAGTGGTCTGTTAGTCTCCAAACTTCAGTTTCTCTAGTTCCTTTTCCCCACTGCCCAAAGTTTGTTTTAAATAAAGCAAAGGGAAAGGAATTAACAGTACTGAAAGATCTCTAGTGACCAACTATGTGTTGGAGTGTATTACTCAAATTTGCTAAAGGCTCATGGGCTACAGTAGTCCTAATTGGCAGGACATGAAACCCGTATTGCAGAATTTCCTTATTTAGTCTAAGTTTACATAGCTAATAAGTGGCAGAAACGGGATCCAATCCCGGACTCCCATAACATCATCTATTCTAAACCATTATAGATGGGAAAGATCCTTAAATTACAAATGTTGTATTTCAATATCAGTTTATTCATTAATAATGATAATAGTTTATACTTTTATGGTACTTTCTTTTTGTCTTCCATTATTCTTAATATTTCATATATATTCACCCACTTAATTCTAGAGATCTTCCTACCAAGTAAGCACTGTTGTTATCCCTTTTTCATGATGAGATAATAAGGGCAGTAGCAGTTAAACAGAATGACCACCGTAGGAAAGCAAGAAAATAAAAGAACAGGGATTTGAAACCGGGCGTTCTGGCTTCAGAGTCCGTATTTTTAACCATCACACAAGTCCTGACTACCACTTGGCACATCTTTGTTGACTCAAATTGAAACTAGAGCAATCAAATTGTATCTATGCAAATGGATTTTATTGATTAAATATAAAATGAGAAAAGAAATGAAAATGATGTGTTAGAATTAGAGGCCAAAGGGGGGAAAACGTTGCTTGGTTACTACTTACGAATTATGGCACTTTGAAGAGTTCGAAGGCATGTTTCCATCTGTTAAAAGGTAGTCCTGTATAGCTTAAAGAAAACTTTGAAACTATAGAGAGAAAGGCAGTTGTGGAACTAACAAATGTGACATGCTTAAGAAAACCGAAAAATTGGAAAGTGGTTGATAGAGATGGTGGTGGATAGTGTGTGTGAGACAAAAAATAAAAGATAAAAGATCATAAATGATAAACTTTTGTTTACAAGAGAAAAACAAATCCAAACCTTTCTCTGTGTTGTCTAAAGTAGTTGACAGTAGTATATATTTGTAATTTATCTGTCATCAATAGAGCACTTTGCCTAACAGAAGGGTCTGACTAGGATGCAAAATGTTTAAAATCTTTTGCAAACTTGTAGTTTTTCATTAATTTGCAAGCCATTGTTCTAAATATTTTATTTTGAGTACATGTGAAATTGCAACTGAAATTTATTTTGTCAATTTGTTTTGAATGAACTGAATACAGTTTTTGTTTTTAAAACACCGAAAATTTTACTAAAAGATAAAGAATAAACTTCATTTATTTGATTGAATGAAAATTAAGTTTGTAAAAACTATTCTTGTTTTGAAAGTTCTCTTAGTCATAAAAAAGTGTCAACTTTTACTTTGATAAACAATATCTCGCATTCTTTTCTCTTAACGATCTTATTTGAAATATCACTCTTGTTCTACTCCTTCTGGCCAATCTAACTATGACCTAACCATAGAAACTGTAGATTTGTCAAAATTTTGACTTCCATAGTATTATGAGTTTCATTGCATTTTCCAAAATGAGATGTTGAGATCCTAACCCTCATGCAGATATTATCTTACTTGGAAATGGGGCCTCACCAGATGTAGTTAGTTAAGATGAGATCACACTGAAGTAGACTGTGCCCTTAATTCTATGTGACTGGTGTCCTTACACAGAGAAAGTGACAGAGGGCAGAAAGTCATGAAGACACACACACAGAGGGAAGAGATTGGAATGATGCAGCGGGAGGGCAAAGAACATGCAGGCCCTAAAACTACAATCACACGCTCAAAGACAAGGAAGACTTCAACCCCGACTCTCAGAGGGAGTATGGCCTTTTTGACACAATAATACTGGGCTCGTAGTCTCCAGAACTGTGGAAGAATAAGTTTCTGTCATACTAAGCCCCCAGGGGTGGCACTTCATTATGTCACCCTAGGAAACTAACATACCTAGCACCATTCTACATTCATGAAGACTTTGCTCCTGTGCCAGCCGGTCCTAGAATCTCATCCATCTGCAGGCTTTCTATTTCTGCCCATTATAATTACATGCCATTGCCCAGAATGGTGATAAGCGCAACAGGAAAAGCATGCAGCGCTTTTCAGCAGGCAAATAGTTTGAGTCATCCTCTCTCATTATGACTCAAAACACATCTGTCCTGAAAAGACCCTCCAAGTGATTCCACTTTGCAGTCACTTTTCCTTTCTTCACCCAAAGGGCAAAGAGATGTACTTACTCCAACTGGAATGTAAGCTACAAAGCTACAAGGGGGCAGGAATTCTCTCTCTCCCCATCTGTCTTTCTCTCTGATCCCATAAGTTAATGGATGAATGATTTGTCAAAAAGGAAGGACCTCTCTGAATCTTGCTTCTTAAGCATTGTGAATACTGCTTATTTCTCCAGTGAAAAATACATCTCCATTTGAAGGCACTTTGGAATGATGGACACTGACTCTGTAACCTGCCCCCACTCACGCCTTAAACTGCCATGATGAGCTGAGAATTCACATTGGCCATCCCCTTCTATCCAACCATAAATTTTTCTTACTAGTTTATTTTCATCTTTTCCTTCATCAGACCTTCAGGGATTTAAATTAATTTCCTTTTACATCTAAATATTTTCCTATGCCTTGACAATCCTTTTTTCCAAATACTGAAGGAAAATAAATTATTCTTACCTATTCTATATCTTGGTTCAAAAAGTTTTTTTTTTCTTTTTCTATTTGTTTTTAGGAATTTGATAAAATATAGTATTACTATTTTCATGAGTAGCTTGTCAAAATGTAAGAATCCATGCATGATTCTTCTACTGAAATACAAATAATCTAGACAGATTGTTTCTTCCTTTTTTTAGAAGTTTTTGTTATAAGGTGCGTGTGCTTACCAGAAAGACAGAGAGAGAGAGAAAGCGAGAAATCACCCCCCAGGGAGATGTCCATGCCACAATCCCTTCTCCTCCATTCTCCTCTCGGGATCTTGGGCATGCACGCACATGTCCTTGGTGTGAGTTAAAGCCACTGAGTCCGGGACTTGAACCACGGTCAGCTACATGGGAGTCTAGTGACATAGCCATATGCCGTTACGCCAACTGCTGTTTCTGTTCTTCTCAAATCTAGTATAGTCTCATGCATTTAACAATTCACTGTTATTCCTGGGTTTTTAGACCTATTCATCTATTTCTTCTTCAGTAATAAACTCCTACTGTGCTACTTTTCATCTATGCATAATGATCTGTTGTGTTATATTGAAATTATGGATATAAAACTTAAGTACATCATAATGAAAAGTTTAATTAGCTTTTAGAAGAACTCCTCATCGTAGATAATGTTTTGGATGTTCAATTCCTACTTACAAAAATTCAAATTAGATTATTCTAACTCCAGAAGTAAAATATAACAAATATTAATGTTAATAAAATATCTAAAGTAATTTGTTTAATAGAAGAAATATCTGTGTGAATGAAATATTATTCTTATCTCACACCTTTTTGCTAATTTCATAATGAAAATTTTTATTTTCATAAATGCAGCTTGATTTTTAAAATATTTAGCAGGAAACAATTATTGAAAATTCTAATATGTAAACAGAGGGATAAAAATGATAAAATAAATTTTCAGTGTAATATGATTGACTTAGGAAATTTTCTGTTGAATAAACATGTTCAGCATGAATATGTTGACACAATTAGTTTGCAGTAATTCTTAGTGAAATAGTGTTCACAAATAACTTCAGTGCCATATCTTGTCTGGGTTGAAAATTGTCTATATTCATAGGCTTAAAATAAATGAGAGATAAAAAGATGCAAAGTAATAAATTCTGTTTACTTTAAATATAAAAACAGCATTAATCATTAAATGTTTATACAATTCTAGTTTATTATGCCCAATCAAAAGATGAGGAAAAGGTTATAATAAAGATTAACAGTGAGTCAAAGCACATGAATTCTTAATATAGATCTCCAAATCATGTTTAAGATAATGGTGGATGTTATGTTCAGTTTACATAAAAATCTGAATTATGATTTAGAATTAAGCCAAAAAGAAAAGGTTACTATATGAAGATTTTATGAAAGGTAGAGGCCATTGTCCTTAAGTCTTTACCATTTTCATTAAAAGGGCAAGAGAAGCTTCTTTGCAGAGACAATTCTGAGCAGTAAATATGTGAGTAGACTCTTGATAACTGCCCTTTGTATTTATCTAATCCTCATTATTATGGCAAACAATGAGAATTAAAAAAGAATGCAAATATAAAACTTTCAGACTACTTAAAGTTTCAAATTGTGCTTTCCACCATTTTAAAATTAGTATGTTCTTATACAAGTAAAGTTGAAAGCTAGAGGGAATTTAGACATCCCATTAAGATTATTATGTTTTGGGACCAGCAGTTAGTGTAATGACTGTGTTGCTGGACTCCCACATAGTCGACAGTGGTTCGCGTCCTGGACCCGGCGGCTTGAACTCACGCCGGGTGCGTGTGCGTGTGTGCCCAAGATCCCAAAAGGAGAATGGAGGAGGAGGGATTGCTGCGTGGCCATCCCCCCAGGGGGTGATTTCTCGCTTTCTGTCTCTGTCTCTCTTTCTGGCGAGTGTATGCATCCTATAGCAAAAATTTCTTCAAAAAAAAAAAGATTATTATTTTTTTTTTATAGTTCTGAGATTTTCTTCCTAGGGAATCATGTTTGTTGTTGCTAAAATCTTTTTATTAACTAAGACAAACTTTTTTTATACTAAAATTGTTTTGTGTTACACTAGACTGGCATGCTACTTCTGCAGTTATATAATCATAAGAATCAATGCTTTCTTTAGTTTTTAATTTTGGTGAATCAATAGGAGGTGTTATCTACTCATCCCTACCTTTACAATCTGTTCTCAACCTTCATCCACACAAGGAAGTAACACATATCTTGTATTGCATTGCAAACCTGAGATACAATACTCAAGTACATACACACCAAAGAACACACTTGAATCATGAAGGACCTTCCTTTTGGAGAAATAATAGATACTATTAAAGCAGCATGCAAACTACTTTCCTCTTAAGGCCAGCAGATGGCATTGCTGGACTCCCACATGGCCAACTTTGGTTAGAGACCCAGACCCCGTGGCTTGAAAATCATACCAGGTGCATGTACATGTGTACCCAAGATCCCAGGCAGAAAATGGAGGAGAAAATATTGCAGCATAGACATCCCCTTTGGGGGTGATTTCTCACTTTCCCTCTCACTATCTCTGTCTGTCTCTCCCTTGCAAACACATGCATCCTAAAGCAAAACCTCTAAAAAAAAAAAGTTCCCATCCTTTGTAATCTTCAGTCAATCAGTAAAAACTTTACTTGTTAAGTAGCATGATTAAATTTCCAAAATTATGCATAATTAAGCTTAAATAATAAGAAATAATCAACTCCCTAATGTAGCTGCCTTTTTATATTCTTTTATGGTCATTAATCATAGAAGTTATTTTTGATTTTCATTTTTTTAAATTGGGTCAGCAGGTGCCCTGGAGGTTAAGGTGCTGGATCCCACATGCTCAGCTGGGTGGTTCAAAGCCCAAACCCAGCTGCTTAGAAATCATGCCTGGTGCATGTACATGCCCAAGGTCCCAGGAGGAGACTGGAGGAGGAGGAATTTGGGTATAGCCATCCCTCTTGGGGTGGGGGGTGATTTCTTGCTTGTTTTCTCTTTGTCTCTCTCTAGTAAGAGCACACACCTGAAAGCAAAAACTTAAAAAAAAGTAGTTTTAACACTTTTATATTCTTGTACTTTCCAAGTTCTTGATTTTCATTATTTTTAATTTGTTACATTAAAATTAATAGCTACATCATAATGTATATGATTTCTTTCAAAAAGTCTAGAATGATTTTCTGTATGTTTGGACACCCTATTCATAGATACACCCTATACCAAAAATCTGTATATATACATAGATGTATACATATATATGTATAATGTAATATTGATTTGATATAAACACTAATATATTGTTTATTAGTAGTTGACTCTGATAACAGTATTAAGTGTGGAAAAAGTGAAACATGTATAACAAACAGATATCTAAAATCCCCTGCATAAATAAACTTAGAGCCATTCATGAAAATAGAATGAGCCTAGGAAATGAAAAGATCTAGGTTGGCCTCCTGGACTTAACTCTACAAGTCTACATCATTGAATTTTGGATATTATTATTCTGGGATGCCTTGCAAGTATTCAGGAGAATAATCTGTAGAGTTCCTAGAACTCCCACACATATTAATTCATTTGCTCTCTGAGGATTCCATTAAGACCATCTGTAAGGAGAGAGTTTGGAAGGAATACTTAATTGAAGGTCAGAAATAACAGCCGAGCTGTTATTTGTAGAGCTTGAGTTGCACCTGGCACTCTTGCACTGTACATTTAATACAAGATCTATACATGTGTTTCTAGGGATTTTCTTTTGAGGCATTACCTGAGGGGATACAGACATGGGGGAGTTTAGTAGCTTGCCCAAGGTCACATGCTAAGTAAGGGGCAGAGCTGGGATTTAAACAAAAGCTGTCACACCAGAATCTGTAATATTCTACCTCTCTAAAATCTATACCTGTTTCTGACACTATTGATATGTTGGACTTTGGTTAAAACCAGATTTAACAGTGTTCTCAGGTAAGTGGGAGAGGCATGTATGATCTTTTAAATGTCTACATTTTAAACTTTGTGTATGAGTTCCCCACAAAATCAGATTGGCATAATTCGAAATCTATGTGGCACTGCATACTTGAAATCCAAGGTTGAGGTCCCTGGGGGCACCTCAAAGAGATTGGCTGTCATCATGTGTAACTGCTGAAATTGAAGTACAGGAAGATAGCTGTGTGGTTGAATAAAGAGACACCAGAGTCGAAGTATTGAATTTCATTAGAGCTATTTTTCATGGCTGATGCTCCAAAAAGGCAGGAGGAAATAGTTGAGATTAGTTTATTTATTTAAAATTTTCTAGAGTGATGTTAGATATATCTGTATTAAAGAAACCCAAAATCATATTCACTCTGCTAAATACATATGTGACTGCATTTATATCTCAACAAGATCATATACAGGGATTGACTTTTGCATCAGTTTTATACACCAGGCAGTTTAGGTTGAGCTGAAAACATAAAATTTGCAAATTATAAAACTAGTAAACAATAGAGCTTGGATTTGAATACAGATCTTTACCCACAAAATCTGTTTCTATTAGACTTTGAGGACTAGGAAGAAAACATTTCAGATAATTAAAGAACAAGAAATTTTTTAAAAGCAGAATCACTGGGACCAGCAGATGGCTCAGTGGTTATACCACTGAACTCCTGCATAGTCAACTGCAGTTCAAGTCCTAGACCTGGCCACTTAAAACTCACACTGAGCCCTTCCATCTGCATACCCAAAATCCTGAGAGGAGAATGGAGGATAAGGGATTGCAGCATGTCCATCCCTCCTGGGAACTATTTCTTGGCTTCTCTCTCTTTGTCTCTGTTTTTCCAGCAAGCACACACACCCTATACCAAAAATCTCTTTCTCAAAAAAAAAAAAAAAAAAAAAAAAGAATTATTGTATTACATGAAATAGATCTATTCTACTCTGGTGTGTCATCATACTAACTTCTTTCTTTGTCGTTAATGTATAAAAAGGAGAGGATTTATTATTAAAGAAATGCTTTTGTAAAAGGGCTTGGGGTAGAACATTTTCTGAATTCCTCACTAATGGCGTACCTAAGAAAGTATCTTCACTCATACTCAGTTCTCTTACTCATTCAATCTTAAGGTGATTTATTCAAAATCGAGGTTTCTAACCATAAGAACTTTCATTAGAGACATAGTTTACTGTTATTACAAGGAAATATTAGAAATACAGACATCCAGTCTGAGAAGTATTTCATGATGTGTAACGTCTTTTTACAAGCAAAATGAGAAATAGTGATTGACTATTTAAAAAAATAATTAGAATAATAATAATAATGATTGGGAAAAACATAGAAAAGATATTGAATGATGAAGTGGGGAGATTAATGTCTTTATATTGACTGACATGCATGGCATTCCCTTTTGAAAAAGCAATGTAATACACCATAACGTTATATGTAATCCAATGTAATAACAAGACGATTATGATGATAATAAAAATTTAAAAAATTTTTAAAAAGTGAAAAAAAAAAAAGAAATACAGACATCCAATAACCAGCTTCTGCTATGTTGTTCAGAACACATGGACAGAGAATGTTCCACAGTGGCTAGTGCGCACAGGGCATTCAGATGTGCTGATCAATTCAAGATTAGCAGTTTCCAAAGATGGACACCAACTCTCTGCCAGAGGAATGTGGTAACGAGTGTTCTGGTTTCACACAATATGCATCATGTTGAGAGATTAAGTCATTCAAAATCCACTTGAACGAAGCCTAGATACTGTCATAAATCTTCGCTCCACTGAATAGGTAGTCATCTTGATCATTCCCAAGACGAAAAGCCCACTTAGAAGCAGACTCACCTCTGAGAGCTCAAGAAAATATGCATTTAATACTTCCATATCTGTGGTAGCACTCATAAACATTCATCACGGTGTTTCGTAAAAACTGAGTGTAGATGGTATTTTTCCAAGTTTTCACTAAGAAGAACAAATTAAGGACAAATTAAAAGCTGAGAATTTTTAATGTAGTAAAATGGAAGGTATATGGGCTTTGGGATCTGACATCTCAGGGTTTTAATTTCAGCTTCATCTACTATCTGGGTGACTTGGCCACATCTGAACAACTTTATGACCAAGTTCCTCTTCATTAAAAAATAGTGATAATAATGATCACAGAGGTTGCAATGAAGTACATGAAATTCATATAAATAAATGATACATATAAATAAATCCTGACATTTTAGGTAGTCATTAAATATTGTTAATGATGTTGCTATTAGGAATATTTTTATTAATATGACTCCTCTAATGAGATGTTTCGCTGAGTGACTGCAAACATATCACACTAGTTTTTCTTGGCTAGAGTTCATAACACTAGTGATATCCATGGTATTGATTTCATGAAAACACTTCAAGTTTAGGTGTTTAAAAAGTAGTTGGACTCCAACTGTGCACACAACCTAAACCAAAAATCTGTATATATACATAGATGTATACATATATATGTATATACACATATATGTGTGTGTGTATAAAATTATTATTTTTCATATTTCTGCCATAGGATGTGTGCACTCTTTGAGGAGAGATGGGGTGGGGGTGAGAAATCAGCTCCCAAGGGGTAATGGCCACACCACAACTCCTTTTCCTCCATTCTCCTTTCAGGATGTTGGGCATGCATGCCCACATGCTGCAGTGTTTCTAAAACCTCCAGACCTGGGACTTGAACCATGAAGTCAGCGATGTGGGATCTGATGCCTTAACCACCATGATACCTGCTAGCTCAATTTTAGTATTTAATTCTTTTGATGGTACAGACATTTGAGCTACATGCATGAATTCTTTAAATTACTCACCTAAAGTTTCCACTAGAATTTTTGAGTGTTTGAGAGCATGTGATGGTACTTTCTCACATTAATTTGGTTGCCTCTTGATTTTTGTCTTGAGTAACATGTCAATTTAGTGAAAATTTAAAAAGCAGAAGTTTCTTTTGCTCATATTATAAATTTTGCCCTTAAAAAAATCACCCTAGGGCTCTCTGGTGGTGTTATGGCTAAAACAGATGGATCCCAACTGTGCAGGTTAAGTCCTGGACCTGGCAGTTCTAAAAACGTCAAACAAGTGTGTATGCAGTACCCAAAGCCCTGAAAGGAGAAATGAGGAAGGGACTGCAGCATAACCATCCCCCATGAGGGGTGCTTTCTTACTTTTCTTCTCCCTGTTTCTGTTCAGTGAGCATATGTGCCCTTTAGCCAAAAAAAAAAAACAATCCAAATCCTTGTGTGGTCAGTTTCTTGTGTAAGCTTCTGCAGCATATACCTGTATTCAAACAATGGAAAAGAGAGATAAGTTATGAAGCATGAGCTAGTGAACTACTGTAAAATGTTGCTTTTTTTTCCTGCTTGCTGATGACATAATTTATTGATTTTCTAAATTATGATGGATTTATTATAATTAGAAATTATCTTTTGTATTATTTAATGGTATCTAGGGAGAGAAAAACAAATATGCTTATTTAGCCATCTTGACCTAATGCAACTTCAGTTTGTGTAACAATGTAAAAAAATGATGCCTATGTCAGCCAAGGGTGTGAATTTATTTTTTTTTAACTTTAAAATGTTGCTTTTAGAAACAATATTATTGCAAAGTTTAATGCCTAAAGTAAGACACTTTTAAAAATGTCTGGTGTAAGGGAGAAGTGTAGGTTGGTAATAAAGCATTATGATGAACTCTTAAAATGTATGGAGAAACTCCACAGGTAAGATCTGATGTCATACCACAGTTCATGAATACTGAAATCCATTCCGAAAAACATCTGCTTATTTATAGCTTTATCTGTCATTAGGATGCTGTCATTCAAGTTTATGGTCCATTATTGTTGCTATTTTAACAGTGAAGTTGGAGTAACTGACTAAATGAATTCACCTCTTTTGAGTCTGATCTTAACACATTTGAGAATATATAAACTCTATTTAACTCACCAAGGGTAAAGTCTATACAGTGTTATAGAGTCATTATAGTTGTCTCAAAACAAACAATGGAAATGAAGTTCACTAAAAAGTCTGCATATATGTCATTGAAAATGAAACACTCATGGTGAATATTTTGTATTTACATGAACTAACTAACCAAAGAGCCATGGACTTTGTTCCAATATCATGTTTGTTCCTATTTCATAGGAACATTTTATGCTTGAAGTTGAGGTGTTTTATTTCCCTCTTTTACTATTAACAGTTTTATAATATCAGCATTTAGCAAGCATATAAGGGATCTTCAAAATGTTTATGGACAATAGGCATTTTAGAGAAACTATACATGGATCTCACAATAGCTGTGCACCAAAATAAACTCATGCTATAATTCTGTTTTTATCATGAATGGTTTGAAGTGCCCTTGTTTATGCTTTTCTAGGTTTTTCAATTCAGCATAAACAAATTCTGGGTTCACTCTTCTCGTGAAGCTCATCTTATAGTGGGGAAGACAAATGTCAACAATAGGAGTCAAACTAATCTTTTTCTAAATTTCATTTCATTTATTATCATAATTATTATTTGCTTTTAATTTGACCAGAGAGAGAGAGAGAGAGAGAGAGAGAGAGAGAAGGCGAGGGAGAAAGCAAGCCGCCAGGGCCAGGACTTGAACCATGGTTGGCCATATGGGAATCCAGCTCCTTTAACCACCATGCCACCTGCTGGCCCCATTAAACTAATCTTAAATAAAAACTGTGATAGGAATTTTATAAGCTTCATAAGTAAATTTGATGAATAATTTTCAAAAGAGAACTGGTATAGTCTCAGTGTCCAGGAAAAATTTCCTTGACACCTAGAAGAAGAAGGAAACAAAGAGAAAAATATTTGCTTTCCATAAAAATAAATAAAAACATGGACCACATTATTCTTCAGTTTCTAGCAATCACCCAGGACAAACAGAGAGGAAAAGAAGCAGAAAGTCAGTCTGCAACAACAAATGAAATAGAATACTACTTGGAGGACTGCTCAGCCAACTTCATCAGTGGTTGTAGCCCTGGCTTCCAAGTGTTAACTGTTATGTATCCCTATGACATGATAGGACAGATCACTAGGGAAATTGTCTCAGTTTGCAGTTTTAAGAAGATATGTATAAAAAATCCTGATTTGTGCATTAGCAAAGGTGGAAAATGCTGTGCCTTGAAAGAGCCCTTACTGATATTTCCCATGGAAAGATCATACGGTGTTTCTGCATTTGAGAAAGATGGCTTCAAATCTGATGGAGAAAAAGTTCTCAGGTCCTGTCTCTTCTAAGACTGCTGTGAGGAAGCCTGATAAGATGAAAACACCAAGAGTTACTGTAGAACCATTCCAATTATTGATCACATTTGACCTGGAAAGAAATGCAATGATGTCCAAGAAGGCTAATAAAAACATCATTCCATTTATCCATCTCTAGGTAGCTAATTTACCTTTTTACATTTTCCCACATATAAACATTATGTTCTTTTTTATGTTTGTTTTTTATCTTAATTTTTAAAATTTTTTTAAATATACATTCAATCACATTATTTAGCTTACAAACGGAACATTTCAATAGGTGAACATTTCTCCCCAATCCAGTTGATCAAAATATCTTCAACCGATAACACCACCCTTCCCCATCCCATCAATGTTCTGCCTCCATATCCCTCCTCCAAATGTTCTTCCTTAGGCCCCACTCCTCCACATACACCACATCTGGCATTCACCCCCATCTCTTGTGTTTGTACAACCTTAGGTCAATCAGTTTCAGTCATAGATATGTGTCCATATATATGGACACTCGGTATATATTAAGTGGGGACATACAATGTCTCTACTTCATAGCCTGGCTTGCTTCACTCAGCAGTAAATCTTTAATATTCTTCCACTTTCTGTCAAAAACCAGGGTTTTGTTGGTTTTTATGACTGAATAGTATTCTATATAGTATATGTGCCACAGTTTTTCAGTCCACTCACCCGTACGGGGGCATTTGGGTTGGTTTCATGTCTTAGCAATCATGAATAGTGCCGCAATAAACGTCGATGTGCAAGCACTTTCCGAATGAAGAATTCTTCTGTCCTTTGGGTAGATACCTAGTAGTGGAATTGCTGGATCATATGGTAGTTCTATTTGTAGGCTTTTGAGGAATCTCCAAATTGTTCTCCTCAGTGGCTGTACTAATTTACATTCCCACCAGTAGTGTAAAAGAGTTCCCCTTTCACCACACCCCCCAGCCCCTGCCAACACTCATCTTTTTTCTTTCTTTCTTTTTTTTTTTATCTTAGACATTCTGACTGGGGTTAGGTGGTACCTCATTGTTTTTATCTGCTTTTCCCTTACAATGAGGAATGTTGAGCATTTTTTCATATGCCTTTTGGCTATTCCTATGTCATCTTTAGAGAGTGTTTTTTCCAGCTCCTTCTCCCATCTTTTAATAGGGTTATTCATCTTTTTTCCAAACAGTAGGTTGAGTTCTTTGTGTATTCTGGTTATCAGTCCCTTATCTGATGCAAAATTTACAAAAATATTTTCCCATTCTGAGGGCTGTTGATTCAAACTAATTACTGTGTCTTTTGCCATGCAGAAACTTCTTAGTCTGATGTAATCCCACTTGTCTATTTTGGGGATTATCAACTGTGCTTTGGGGGTCTTATTTAAGAAGTCTTTCCCTATGCCAATGTCTCCCAGAGTTTCCCCAGTGTTTTCCAGGAGCAGTTTTATGGTTTGAGGACTTAGATTTAGATCCTAGATCCACCTTGACTTGATTTTTGTCAAAGATGAGAGGTAGGGGTTCAGATTCATCTTTCTGCAGGTGGAAATCCGGTTTTTTCAGCACCATTTGCTGAAGAGGTTTTCCTTTTCCCACTGGGTTGACTGGTACCCCTTGTCAAAAATCAGTTGACTCTATGTTTGGGAATTTATTTCTGGGGACTCTATTCTGTTCCATTGGTCCACGTTGTCTGTTTCTGTGCCAGTACCATGTTGTTTTGATTACCACAGCTTTGTAGTATATTTTTGGGTCAGGGAGTAAGATGCCGCCCACTCCACTCTTCTTGTGTAGAATTTCTTTGGCAATATGGGATCTTTTATGATTCCGGACAAATTTTATGATGAAAGTCTTTTCTAGATCTGTGAAGAA